>CM046451.1:55432284-55853592 GCA_025506515.1 Flaveria trinervia
TTCGGCATGTAGTATGGGATTCAGAAGATGCCGTATTGTATTGGGACTGAACCATAAGATCGATAGCAGTATCGAACTTAGTCCAGATAGGCGATTTTGAGGTAGGCAACACAGTTGTGTCGCGGTTTAATTTGCATGGACGCCATGGAGAAGAGGGAAGTTTTGGAGAGGAACGTTAGGTTTGAAGAAGATGAAGCATTAAGGATTAGGTCAGGGATATATATAGGTACAGGTAAGAAAACGACTGAAGGATGTGGTGTTAGTCATCAGTAGTTTTAAACGACCGTTGACATGGTATTATCCTTTCAGACGTTGAAACAGCTGAAGTCGGGTGTTAGGCATCAGTAGTTTAGAAAACTACTGAAGACCGTGGTTTTGACTTCAGATGATTGAAACACTGAGGACTTGGTGTTTGTCATCAGTAGTTATGAAACTACTGAAGACAGTGGTTTTGTCATCAGCTGTTGTAAACAACTGAAGACTTGGTATTAGTCATCAGTAGTTATAAAACTACTGAAGACGTGGTTTTGCTTCAGTTGTTTAGAATGAAACAGCAGTTGTACAAACGACTGAAGAGAAGTTCTCTTCAGCTGTTTTCGTCAATTCTTAGCTTTTCAGCTGTTTCATACTGTCCTCAACACATTCATCAGTCTTTTTGGCTGATTTCAGTTGTTTCATAGGACATCAGTACTTATCTGTTTTTACTGATTGCAGTAGTTGTAACTACATCAGTAGTTTAAACAGATGAAGTACTTCAGTACTTGTGAGACATTTAGCCTTCAGTAGTTGTAAAAACTACTGAGGGTAAAAGAGCTCATCAGTACTTATATGTGACATAGGTACCAATGATCATCAGTACTTATTACTAAGATCATCAGTAGTTGTCACTTATTCTAGCTGCAGCATACCAAGCCTTAACACCAGGTTTTGGAAAGTTGAACTATCCAAAGGCTTAGTAAAAATGTCTGCAAGCTCATCAGCACTAGCACAAACTTAGGATCAATCAGACCTTTTTCAAAACAATCCCTTAAAATGATGTCTGATCTCTATATGTTTGGTCCTAGAGTGCTGGACTGGATTTTTGACAATGCAAAGAGCTGAAGCACTATCCATTACAATGGAGTCTTAGTCTCTGTAATGCCATAATCCAAAAGTTGGTTTTGAAGCCAGAGTACCTGAGATGTACAACTTGCAGCGCAATGTACTCTGCTTCAGCAGTTGATGTAGCACTGAGGTCTGTTTCTTGCTCTGCCAAGAAATCAAGCAGTTGCCTAGGAATTGACATCCACCAGACGTTGATTTCCTGGTCAACTTACACCCTGCATAGTCACTGTCAGAAAAAGCAACTAATTTACCAGAATGTCCAGTAGAATACCATAAACCTAGAGATGGAGTGCCTTGCAGATATCTAAAGATCCTCTTGACTGCAATCAGATGAGACTCTTTAGGTGCAGCCTGAAATCTAGCACAAACACATGTAGCAAACATAATATCTGGTCTAGAAGCTGTTAAATACATCAAGGACCCAATCATACATCTGTAAAGTGTTTCATCAACCACTTTACCTTTCTGATCTGTATCCAGTTGTGTGGTGCTGCACATGGGGGTAGAACAACTTACAGTTTTGTAAATCAACTTTTGCAAAAGATCTTTTGTATATTTGGACTGATGAATGAAAATTCCATCAGCCTTTTGTTTGATTTGCAACCCCAGAAAGAACTGTAATTCTCCCATGGCACTCATTTCAAACTTCTGTTGCATCAACTTTGTAAAGGCATCACACAACTTTGGATCAGAGATGCAAAAATGATATCATCTACATAAATTTGAACAAGTAGATTATGCTGCCCAGCTTTCTTAATGAATAAAGTCTTATCTATGGAGCCTCTAGTGAAATTTTTTTCCAAAGAAAGTTTGATAATGTCTCATACCAGGCTCTAGGAGCTTGTTTTAACCCATAAAGAGCCTTATCAAGCTTATACACCCAATTAGGATGTTATTGTCCTCAAAGCCTGGAGGTTGACATACATAAACCTCTTCTTTAATTTTTCCATACAAAAATGCACTTTTGACATCCATTTGAAAAACTTTAAGGTTTTGATAAGCACATAAGCTAAAAACAATCGAATTGCTTCCAGTCTGGCTACAGGGGCAAAGGTTTCATCATAATCAATACCTTCTTCTTGTGCAACCCCTGAACAACCAGTTTGGCCTTGTTCTTAACAATAAGCCCATTTTCATCAGTTTTGTTCCTAAACACCCATTTAGTGCCTATTGCACACTTACCTGGAGGTAGAGGAACCAGTTCCCACACTTGCTGTTTCTTGAACTGAAGAAGCTCAAGCTGCATGGCATCAACCCATCCATTGTCCTTTAAAGCATGTGATAATTCTTTGGCTCTTGCTGACTGATGAAGAGAGCATAGAAGCAGAAATTTGACAATTGACTTCTTGTTGATACTCCAGCAGTGATATCACCAATGATTTGAGACATAGGGTGATTCTTCAGATCTTGATACACAATGAGATCTGTGCAAGTGTTTGTAGCAGGCTCAGCAACAACAGATGGTGATGGTGAATCATTTCCTTGAAACCAATCAGTGGATGTAATCAAAGGAAGTTGAATTCGAAGAGATCTCATCAGCATTTGTTGTGGATGTGCTACTGGAGCTCACTGAACATCAGGTCCTAGCTGAGTCAGGCGTAGATTCATTGACTTACATGTAGAGTTTCTTCAACCATCTTTGTTCTGCATTTGAAGACTCTGTATGCCTGCAAGTAGATGAATAACCAACAAAGTACCCTGCATCCACCTTAGGATTAAATTTATGGAGTTGATCCTTTGTGTTGAGAATAAAACAGGGACACCCAAATGCTTTGAAAAATGAAATCAGAGGAGCCAATGATGGAGAACTTCATATGGAGTCTTCATCAACCTCTGATTTACTAAAACTCTATTTTGCACATAGCAAGCTTGGTTGACAGCTTCAGCCCAAAAGGTCAGTGGCAAACCTGAGTCAGCCAGCATGGACCTTGCAGCTTCAATGAGGTCCTGTTCTTTCTCTCCACTACTCCATTTTGTTCTGGAGTCCTTGGAATGCTAAACTGCCTTTTGATTCCTTTTGAAAGATAAAAGTCATCAAGTGTATGATTTCTGAACTCAGTTCTATTGTCACTCCTAATACACTTGACTGGAAGGGAATACTGCTTCTCAATATACAACACAAAGTGAATAATCTTCTGAGCAGCCTCATCCTTTGAATGTAGAAAGAAAGTCCATACAAATCTGGAGTAATCATCCACAATTACCAGACAGTATTTCTTCTTTGCCATGCTCATTACTCTCACAGGACCAAATAGATCTATATGCAGTAATTGCAAGCAGGCAGTGGACTTAGGCACTTCAATAGGAGGGAATGAGACTTTGTGTTGTTTTCCTTTTAAACAAGCAGTGCAGGTTTCATCACAATGAAACTCCTTATTGGTAAGCCTCTGACTAAACTATTGTGGGTAAGCTGATTCATGTTTTTGAGATTAACATGACCAAGCCTTCTGTGCGACAGTTTAGATTCTTGAGAAGAGGCTTTGGAAAATAGGCAAGGATTGCCTTTGAGATCTATTTTCTTGGGATGATCTAAGGCATACACTCTTCCTGTCCTGTTGGCTCTCAGGAGAGTGTGATCATCCAACACCTTGTCAATCAAGTGCAAAACATTGGATGACAGAATCCTACAGTTTTGACTGGTGAAAAGAGCAACATGGCCTTTATCACACATTTGACTGACACTCAAGAGATTGTACTTGAGATTTTCCACATGATTAACATCATCAAATTTGATTTCTCCATTGGAGACAAAACCCTTACCAATGATGTAACCCATAGCATCATTGCCAAAAGAAACAATCCCTTCTTTCCTTGAGAGTAGTCATGAAGAAGAGAGCTGTTCCCAGTCATGTGTATAGATCCCCCACTGTCTACATACCAGATGCTACTTTGGCATGTTGAAGAACCCTGCAAAAATAAACAATTAGTTAGTTTTAGAGACCCAAACCTTTTTGGTTTTGGGCCTGGTCTCATCAGTAGATGGTAAACTAACAGGTTTATCTGAAACAACAGCTTAAGAGAAAGAAGATGGTGTAGAAGAGGAGTCCTTTGGCTTGGACCTCCTTTTCTGTGGTTTCAACATAGGAGCATCTAGTTGGTTAACTCTACCCAACAGATGTTGAACCATCATAACCAGCTGTGTCTGATTTTGTGATAAAGCTTTCAGCTCATCAGACACATTGCTAGTGGAGTTTGATAAGTTCCTATGTTGCACCTTCTTCTTCTGAGCACCCTCAGCTGTCACCTGTTTAACCCCTTCCTTTTTGGATTTCTTTGAGGACTTAAGGGTTACAGGATTTGATGTTGCTGATACAAATGTGGTCTCAAACTCAGTTTTCATTTTTACCATTTTCTCATTAATTTCTTCTTTTAGTTTGAGTTTGGAACCTCTTTTGTACCAACATCATCTGTAAGATGATTGAACAAACCACATACTTCATATGGTTTCTTCTTCATCTTAGGTTGATCATCAACTAAAGAGGGTGAAGCAACTGAAGACTTGTTCTTCAATACTTTGGAAGCATTGTTTGCTTTCTTTACAACCTCTTTAGTAGTCTTCAAACTCTTTCTACTGCCAGTTTTCTTCTCTTCAGTACTAACAGCAGTTGAAGTTTGAACTTCAGGTGTTAAATCCTGCTCTCTAGTCCTTTCAGGACCTTCAGAATTAACTCCTGAGTTGATCAACTCATTAATCATGTGAATGTCAGCATTTGAACCATCAACGTCAGCTGATAGGTTCAAAGAGGGCTTGATGCTGACTGCTACTTCTGATTGTGCTGTATCAGAAGGTAGATCACATGATGTGATGGATTGGTTATCACTCTCACCATCAGATTCTACCTCTGCTCTTGGGGTAAAATCTGTAGGTGGAGCAATGTGATTGTAACCAATTCCAAACTTCACATTTGAAGCAGATTGCTTACTAAGAAGCATTCAAACCTTTGCATGATTGTACCCATCTATCACACTCTACCTGGGTAACTGCAAGGGTTTCTTTGAGATCTTTGTACTTCTCTAGAAGTACCTCTTCTCTAGCCTTATCATCATTTATTTGGCAATTCAGTTTATAAATCCATCATTTTTATCTTTAAGCACAGACTCAAACTCAGCTTTATTTTTGGAAATTGTTTGTTCTAGCTCAATGTTCTTATTAATTAACGCTACATTTGCTTCTCTAATGGAAGCAAATGCTGCTATGCATGGTTCAGAACATAATTTGGCTTTTGCCTCAGAGGATACCTGTGATACCTGTGGTGTAGAGGCATTAGAAAATGAAGTATCAGCAGACTCCAAAGCCATAAGAGCTAGATTCCCAAAAGGACTGTCACCACCATGTTGACCAGCACCTGAGAACAGTTGATCATGACCAGACATGTCATCTGGTAAACTGCTCTAGTCAACAACTCCTGGGGTGAAGAAGCTGTGTTGTTGAGGTTGAGTTTGTTGATGAGATTGGGAAGGCTGAAGTTCTGGTAGTGCATGAGGTTGTGGTGCCATAGGAACTTGAACTTGATTTGACTGTGGCATGTAATAACAAGGGTACGGATATGGCATTTGACCCTGAGGAACAAAATATGCTGGAGATTGTTGTTGAGGATGATGACTAGAAGTGACAGGATGTTGCCCTCTGTGTTGTTGACTATTGCCAGGAAAAGTCACAAAGGGTGCAGTGGAGTTAGATCCAGTTGATCTACACTCTCTTGCAAAGTGTCCAAGCCTTTGGCATTTGAGACACCTCAACTTGCTCTTGTCAAAACCAACTTTGGTTTTGCCAGAGAGTCCTGGGAATTTTCTTCCAGTTCTTTTATAGAACTTCTGAGATCTGATATTTATCAGGGCCATTTGGCTCAAAATATCCATCTCCTCTAAATCATCATCAGCAATCCCCTTGAGATCATCCATAATGAAGCATAGATTGTCATTATTACACCCAGTAAACTGACCATCAACACTCACAAATGCAGAATCAGAAGTGCTTGAAGAGAAATTAATATGCTCATCATACTGGCATTCAGATGAAGCATATTCTGACTCATGACCCACCAAGGCAGTGTTGCCTGGTACAAAGTCTTCAGTGAGCTTTCCAGATGAAGAAAGCTTTCTCTTCTGTTCTATCTCTCTCTCAAACGTGAGCAGTTTCCCATGGAGTTGGGTGAGAGATAGTTTGTCCAAACTTGCACTCGAGCGTAGGACAATAGTATATGTGTCCCATCTCTCAGGCAGTGATCTGAGAAATCTGTTATTCATCTGAATATTGGTGTATTCAAGTTTGACCATTTTTAGTTCAGAGATCAAACAAGAGAACCGCTCATATTGTTGAGTCAGTGTCTCACCCTTTCTATGAGAGAATGTCTCATATTGTTGGGCAAGAATTTCTCTATTATTTGCCAAGACCTCATCTGTTCCTCCAAATTGTTCTTTCAAGGCATTCCAGAGGTCATGGGAGTTTCATGATGCATTAGCCCAGAATAGATTTCATTGGGCAGTGCCATGGCCAGAATTCCATGGGCTTTTGCATCAATTTCAAGAAACTTCTTATCCTCATCTGAGTATTGCTCCCTCCTCTTCGGAACCATTTGATTGGTTTCCGGGTTATTCACCATAGGCTTGTGTGGACCATGTACCACTGATGTCCAACAACCTGCGCTGTTAACAGACAGGTGATGGAGCATACGTCTTTGCCATATGTTATACTCATTCCTAACCAGCATTGGTGGCTTGGTTGAGGAACCAGTATTGTGAGGATCATTGGAGGGAGTGGTCATTTTCAGTTCAAAAACAATTTAATTCAAGCTTTAAAAAGTTTTAAACAGACCACAACAAACTCAATGAAAACCAAGAGAAGATCTCAGGATGAATGAGCAGAAATACAGAATATTCAATCTCTATAACCGTTTCTTGCAAAAACAAAAGCTAATTCAATCAAACTTAGATCTTGAATAGCAGTTTCAATGATCAATTATTAGATCGATCAATGATTAACCTGCTCTGATACCATTTGACAGGATCAGTGATCACAAGTTCGATGTATTAGAGTTCAAAGCAGCGGAATATGAACAAGAATTAGACAAATTGTAGCAAGCAATCGATACTTGTATGCATTAAGAGCGCATACGGTTATAGGGAGAGAATATATATTTCTGATTTCAAGGAATGTTTATAGATGTAGAATATTTCTAATCAAATCATTCATTCATTCCATTCATTCATGCACCCAATTACAATAGGTTGTCACTCCTTATATAGACTGCAACAATCACTGCTGTTATCACGGAAAGTGACAACTGGCAGATCTAATACAAAAATAACTAACTCTTAACAAACTACTGAAATGTTCACAACTACTGAGAACATATCAGAGTGTTAAGTACAAAATATAAAACTACTGAAACTACAACGACTGAAGAACAAGCTCTTCAGTCGTTTTACAAAACTACTGAAACATAAAACTACTGAAACTACAAATATAAAACTACTGATATCACAACTACTGAAGAAGTACTCTTCAGCAGTTGTGACAAACTACTGAGGCTTCAGTACTTGATCTTCAGACTTTGACCTTCAGGTGTTTCATCAGCTGATGACTTCAGTAGATATCATCAGCTGATGTCTTCAGTCTTTGTCTTCAGACTTTGTACATCAGTTGTTGATCCTCAGTACTTGTAAACTCTTCAGCTGTTGTACTTCAGTACTTTGGTCTTTCAGCTTCAGCACTTGTGTTCTTCAGCTGTTGTACTTCTGCACTTTAGTTTTTCAGCTGTTGAGGTCTTCAGCACTTGATCTTCAGCTGTTGAAGTCTTCAACACTTGTCAAACTACTGATGAGGCTTTCAGCAGTTGTTGTGATACCATGTGGGACTTAGAGGTATTTCTGATCTTGGCTCATTGGTTCTTTTGGTCCAACACTCCTCTGTGTCTAATAATGATAACAAGAAGGCACCTGAGCTACCCACACTTTCTAAGGGTCAATGGGTTGAATTTATGATGTGTGATGCCTCTGGGAAACCCAAGCCACTAAGGCTTGGGTTCCTAACCTAAACTGATGCTTTAAATTATATGTCCAGGGTGTTCACTACAGTGTTGAAACCAACACGTGGATTGTAGATAGCGGAGCATCCATGCACATGACAGGAAACAGGGCTCTTTTATCAAACGTCAAACAATATAAGGCGGGCATGTTTCGTTTGCTGGTAAAAAGGAGGTT
Organism: Flaveria trinervia; assembly: GCA_025506515.1. NCBI lineage: Eukaryota > Viridiplantae > Streptophyta > Magnoliopsida > Asterales > Asteraceae > Flaveria > Flaveria trinervia. The sequence continues at coordinate 55,440,592 of CM046451.1, forward strand.
ATATCATAGCTCAGGGAGATGTTGGAAATCAGAAAGTTAAGTTTGATAAAATGAACTACGTTCAACAACTTCAAAACAACTTACTTTCTGTTTCCCAAATATGTGACAAAGGATTTAAAGTTATATTCGACAACAAAAAATGTTACGTCCTAAAGAAAGACTATGTGATTTCGGAGGACCAAGTTCTGATGTCAACTTCAAGATAAAAAGACCTTTATGTTTTGGATCTCTAATGGCTTCTACAGTGGACCACGAAGTTCAATGCTTCCTATCAAAAGGTACTGGAAGGACTCTATTTCCTGGCATAGGAGAATGGGACACATTAATCAACGGAAGATGAATCACTTGATTCACAAGGATCTAGTGAGAGGTGTTAACGTCAAAAATTTCCAACTTCTGGATTTTTGTGTAGCATGGAAGAAAGGAAATCAGACGAAGAATTCTCATAAGGAAAAGAAAGTTCATTCTATCGAGCTTCCTCTTGAACTTCTTCACTTGGGTCTGTTTGGTCTAGTTAGTACAAAGAGCATTGCAGGTGACTTGTACTGTTATGTGGTTACTGATGACTACTCAAGATTCTCTTGGATAATGTTTCTGAAGTCCAAGAAAGAAACATTTGAGTCATTCAAGGAATTAGTAAGCACACTGGAATCTCTCTACAAGCTGAAGGTGAGACAGGTTCGCTCAGACAACGGGACTGAATTCAAGAATCAGTGGATGGAGGCTTACTACAAGGAAAAGGGAATTGTGCATGAGTTCACTTCTCCCTACATGCCTTAGATGAATGGTGTTGCTGAAAGGAAGAATAGAAGCTTGATAGAGACGGCATGGATAATGCTAGCAGACTCGAAACTGCCTATCTAATTCTGGAATGAGGCAGTGGCAAATGCATGTTATACATTAAATCGAGTTCTGGTAGTCAAGTGCCATGGCAAGACATGTTACGTGTTACTACAACGAGGTAAACCTAATCTGGAGTATCTCGAACCATTCGGCGCGCCGTGCACACTTCTGAAGAAGACTCGAGAAGAAAAATTCAGCGAGAAGGCTGATGAAGGGATCTTCCTAGGATACAACATACCGAACAAGAGAGTTTACAACAACTCAACGGGTTTAGTATAAGTGTGGTGTAATGTTGATGTTCAGAGATATACCACACCACCTACTAGAGAAGGACCCGCGTACTTTTTCGACTATGATGGATTCTTCCAGTCCTTCAACATCCCTATCTCTCCTTCTGATGACGAGTTAGCTACACGACTGATGTATGATATCTTGAATACACCATATCTTGATACAACATCATCGAGCTCACAGGGAGAATCATCTCATCACTCAGGGGGAGCACTAGAAGACAGTGACTCCTCCTCAGAAGATGAAGCTGAAAAGGATGACCAGAACAATCACGAGAGACAGGTTCCAATTTCTACAAGTCCACAGACATCTAATAGTGAAGCCTCTTTGACTTCGGAACCTCAAACTCCTTCTACCTCGGATGCAGAACCAAATGTTCATAATCTTGGCTCTGAGGTAGTTGTTCCTACCACTCCAGGATCATGTCTAAATGTCTATCATCCCCTAGACAATGTCATTGGGGATGTCAGATCAGGAGTGCAGACCAGAAATCAGCTGTACTAAGCTGATTATGCCTCGGTAATGGAAAAAGGATACATTCACGATGGTGCTTATTGGTGTTTTGTCTCACAGGTTGAGCCAAAATACATCAGTGAAGCACTGAATAATGAGGCATGGGTGAGTGCCATGCAAGAGGAACTTCTTCAATTCAATAAGTTAGGTGTATGGACACTGGTAGATAGACCTAAAAGTGCTAAGGTCATCGGCACCAAATGGGTCTTGAAATGCAAGAAGGATGACCAAGTTGTCATTACCAGGAACAAAGCTCGACTCGTAGTTCAGGGATTTCGACAAGTCGAGGGGATTGATTATAATGAAGTGTTTGTACCCGTGGCAAGGATGGAAGCCATCCGCATCTTCGTTGCCTATGCATCGTATATAAAGATCAAAGTCTATCAATTAGATGTGAAGAGTGGATTCCTTCATGGTGAAATTCAAGAGACAGTTTATGTCAGTCAAGCCGAGGGATTTGAAGATCCTTATCATAGGGACAGAGTTTACAAACTTGACAAGGCCTTATACGGGCTTCATCAAGCTCCAAGGGCCTGGTATGAAAAACTCTCGACTCATCTGGTGAAACACGGCTTTCGTAGGGGAGTCGTTGACTGCACACTGTTTAATAAAGAAAAGGATGGAGACTTACTGCTAGTATAGATCTATGGCGATGACATAATCTTCTGTTCAAAGAACGAAGAGTTATGCAAAGAATTTGAAGCAGTCTGAACGCGGATCAGACACCCAAAGGGATTTTTCCACATCAGACCAAGTATGTGGGAGACATTCTCAGTCGGTTTGACAAGTATGCTTCTGCAGCTAGAACTCCACTTGCTGCAAACCAGATATAGCACCTGATGAAAATGGAGATATGGTAGATACAACAATGTACTGAGGAATGATTAGATCTCTCATGTACCTTACCGCCTCTGGACCTGATATCAGGTATGCTATATGTCTATGTTCTAGATATCAGGCTAAGCCAAAGGTTAACCATCTGATCGGGGTCAAGAGGATATTTCGTTATGTGAAGGGCACACCCACACTTGGGTTGTGGTATCCTCATGATGATGACTTTGAGCTCACGGCGTATAGTGACTCGGATTACGGGGGCTGCAAGATGAATTAGAAGTCTACATCAGTAGGGTGTCAATTCTTTGGGAGGAGATTAGTGACCTGGAAGTGTAAGAAGCAGACCTCGGTTCCACTATCAACCTGTGAAGCCGATTATGTGGCAGCTGCAAGTTGTTGTTCTCAAATCATTTGGATTCCACAGCAAATGCGGGACTACGGTTTAAATTTCTCTTCTACTCCTATTTATGTTGATAACTCGGCTGCAATTGCAGTAACTAAAAATCCAGTACAACATCCTAAGACCAAACACATCGGTATAAAATATCATTTTATACGGGACTGCTTTGAAAAGAATTTAATCGATGTGGTAAAAATAAATACGGATTTTCAACGCGCTGACCTCTATACAAAAGCTTTTGACAAACCATGTTTTCAATATCTGTTAAAGGTCAACGGCGTTAAAAAGAAAAGGGATGTTATTCCTGATGATGTTCATGTGTAGTCCGATACAGTTTTAGTCTATTTTTCTATTCTTTATTTATTCTATTTTGTTTTAAATTAAATTCATGTTATTTAGCTGTCTATTAAAATCCTAAAATATGTAAATAGGTTATGATTTTAGAATTTTAGGAGGAGAATAGGTCAGCCAGTAACATTAAAAAAAAGAAAAAAGGATAAGGAGAAGGAGAGGCTAGCTGACAGAAGGTCGATCGTATCTGTGATACCGATTCAAATACTTTGGAAAATGATAGTACACAGGAACAAATCAAGAGGGACTTTAGTATTTAATTTAGAAAAGATGCAAAATTCAAAGTCTAAGTCTGTGTAGTCTGAGCAATATAAAAGGAAATATGATAGAAAAACTGGTATCTACTAAGGTAACACAATGAAATTAGACCTAGAGGTTGCTAGACCACAGATGATATGTCGGTAGATTCAACACAATAGATGATTAGACCTGACTAGTGATCTCAAGATCAAATTAAGTTGTTCAACTGACTGTGGGCTTCCATCTTATCACTGGTTAACACAATCAACAATATTCCAATAAGGGGTAACAAGCATGTAAACGCCACAAATGTGTGCGGATGACCGTAAATAGAGCAAAGCATAAAAAAATAAAAGGCAAATGCTATCAAGCTAATAATTTATGTTGTTGGTGCATTATGTGCTAAAGAAATTAACGATGCTCTAACAAGAAGATAGGTTGTGTGCCTCTCTGCTGTGCGATGGCACTGACCTGAGGATAAGCATAACCTAGATATTCTAGAATTCATTGTTGTTTGCCGCCTCTCTGTTGTGTGATGGCACTGACCTGAGGATTGGCTTCTCTTTGAAAGCTCTAAGAATAGTCTCTTCTTGTCAAAATGCCCGTAGACCGCTCAAAAGCTCCTGAGGAATGTTGATTATCATATAAGCGTGGGATCCACAAATGTTGGCTGAAATAATAAACCTAAACTATCACCAATCTGTGTCAAAAGTCTGTGTATGGATTTAAGAGGACAAATATACTGACAATCATCGTGGATACAAATTCTTGAATGTCCAAATCAATGTGGGAATCTAATAGTACCAGGATGATTTCCTAAATTTGCTAACGACTCTAGATAAAAAATGAGAAGTGAGCATCAAATGGTTTTGATAACAAGTCCCAAATGATTTGATTTGCCTGTATGATTCCAAAATTGATTTGGTCCAGGTATGGTCAAACTAAATAAAAGCTGCCTATTCCAGAAACGAATCTAGTAGATTTCTATCTTAGGAGTTACCTCTCACAAAAAGTTAAAAACAAGTTTATTTTTTGTACTTTAGCTTAATTTTCTATTTATTTAGTCATTTCAGTTTATATGTTGTCGGACTACATCATGGAAGTCAGTAAGGGATTAATTCACCTAAAAGGGTCACGTTTGAGGTAACAACATGTGCTTTCAAAAGATAAATGGGTCACGTCTGAGGTGACAAAGTGTTTAAAATGATCACGTGTGAGGTGATCAAAAGTTTTTCAGATAAAAGGATCATGTCTGAGATGATCAAATGTGTATAATGTTGATTCTAAAGCTTAAAAAAGGGTTTAAATGGCAAACGGTAAGAAATGCAGAAAATTTCATAAGTATGACCCATTCGCACGAATGGACCATGAGTATGGACTTATCATGCGAATGGGAGCTTTTCGTACGAATGGACCATGAGTATGGACCATTCAACCAAATGACCCAGTCGGATGTTTAAGAGGGAACGAATGAGTAAGTTGCACGACTGTACTCCAGTCGGACAACTGAACCAAATTTTTCCCTAATTCGCACGACTAACGTTATTCCGCCCAAATTTCGTTTGATCACCATAAACTCTTGATTCTCGAGTACTGACCATTTGCACTGATTTTACAGGTAATTTGCGGTGCAGAACCATTGTTATATCACTCAAATTGATACATAATCTAGAAAATTGGACTCCTTAGAAAAACCGTAACATTTGTGTTCAAATAACCTAACTAAACGACGTAAACAGATGAAATTAAAGATGTTAGGTGTTAAACTAATGGATTGCGAGTCTAATGAACCAGAGCACGAAGTCTAAAATTCAAAATTGGGGAAAAGTTGAATTTGAACCATGCGAATGGACAGGTTTGTGAACTTTAGTCGCACGACTGATGTGTGCGACTAGCTAAACCGCACGACTGAACCATGCGTATGAGTTCAGTCGCATGACTGGTGTAACCGCATGAGTTTACATATGCATGAGTCTAGTAGCACACTCAGTCGTACGTATGGGTTAATTCGCACGACTAGAGTGTAGTCGCACTGCTAATTCGCACGACTTGATCTCAGTCGCACAACCTCATTCGCATGACAGAAAAGAAGGTTTTCAAGTCCAAATGATTCAAGACATTCTTAACCTATGGATACTAATGTTTACTTTCATTGTGTAACAGATGGAAAGTCGATGGACAATGAGTACGAAGCACAACATATGTGCTCATCTAGATCTGACATCCAGAAATGCTTCAGACTTTTCTGGCATTATCACCTTTCTAAGGAGATCGAGAATTGCACATGCTATCTGCTCTATGTACTCTGTATCGTTCTACACAGCAGGCCTTCTAGGAAGGTGCAGTAGTTGACCGATCTTCTGAGCCTCACTGTATCAGGAGTACTATTTTTGGAGAGGTGATTGAGATCACAGAGGAAGATCTCAGGATTGTGCTGAAGTTGGGGGAAGATGCTGAGTGTTCTACTAGACTACACCCCGTTACTGTCAGAGGATGTTTTCTTCAAGCTAAGTACTCTGGGGACATCAATGCAGGGGTGCTCAACAAGAGCAACCTGTGTACCCAGTTGAAGTACCTTGCTCACGTACTGCTGAAGTGCATAGCATCCAGGAAGGGAGGATTTGATGAGTTGTCAGATTAGATCCAGAACGCCTATGTAGCATTGGTGCTAACCATCCGTTCAGCTTCTCCAGGATGATTTTCTCCCACTTAGTGGAGAACATTAAGGGGAAGGGAAGGAGGGCTTCTGCATGTACCCTCGATTCATGCAGATGATATAGACCAGAAGCTTCCTTCCCTGCCGAAGGAGAATGAAGATGTAGTAGTACTTGAGGTGATGGATGATACCACATTAGGCCGGATGAAGGTGTACAGGGGGAAGCAGGTGAAACCCTCTGTCAGGAGACTGTTCGGGCATCTAGCCCGTGAGGACTATGTGGTGCCAGCTCGGAGGAAGTGGCGCCACGATGATAGTGATTCTGATGTTGAGCAGATTGCTCTACCCGCCGATGACTTTGATGATGATGAAAGCAGGAATGCTGGAGATACCATGCCCATTCCACCGAGGGGCACAACGACTGATAGTACACCTCCAGTATCTGCCCCCACTGGAGATATAGTAGAGTCGGCTGGGTTTCACCAGGATTTTATACGTGGTGAGGATGATGAGGAGTCAGATGAGGAGCCAATGACTAGGACTGTGGGAAGCAAAGTCGTTCCCACAGAACATGGACTCCGGGCGGTGGTGAACGCCCCAGTGGATCGGGAAAGAGTGCTGCTGACCCGACCTATGCTCCAGAGCCGTCAAGCCGTGTTCTAGGGGGAGCATCCTCCTCGACAGGATCAAGGAAGAAAAGGATGGCTCAGCCCCACGACATGAAGAAAAAGAAGCGCAGACACACCTACTCACCACCTCAGCCACCACCATAACCACCTCTATAGCCACAGCCACCACCACGGCCACCTCCACAACAACCACTACCATTCCCACACCGCCTACCACTATCACCACACCACCCACCACTACATATATGCCATCCACCACCATATCATTCACACCTACATCACCACCACTATCATCTAGACCTAACCCAATCTTCACCACTGCCACCACTACTACCACTAGCCATGAAGCCAGGCCATCATCACATCCTACCCACCTATATGGATCACCTCTACCTCCTATTAGGGTAGAGGAACAGCTATCAGCGCTGAACCGTATGGTGATGAATCTATTAGCAGCCAATGACGAGAAGACTGCGCAGATTCGTCAGCTGGCAGATCTCACAGCTGCATAGTCCCAGTAGATCTCTCAGCAGGCTCAACTGATTGAGAAGCAGGCATAGCAAATGGCTGCTCAGAGTGAAGAGCTTACCCAACTCCAAGAGCATAGCGTCATATCAGCAAAGAAGATTGAGGAGTTGGAGGATGCTAAAAAGTCTATCATGCTCAAGCTCAAAGGAACTAAAGATGAGCCTCTGAAGATAAAGGAAGGAGATGGTGATGAGGGTGAGGATGATGATGAGGATGTAGATGAAGAGAGCGATGATGATCAAGGGGATGAGGAAGAAAAGACAGAGGACATGCAGGAGGATGATGAGGATGTAGATGAAGAGAGCGATGATGATCAAGGGGATGAGGAAGAAAAGACAGAGGACATGCAAGAGGATGATGATGATGAAGGAGGAGATGCAGCTGCATCTACCTCAGCTTAGGGTCAAGAAAGAAGATCAAAGAGAAATCAAGACCAACGAGCTTCCTCTTCTGCCTTACCAAGTGATGATACAGCGATTCAAGATAAAAGTAAAGATTAGATGATTATGTAATTGATAGCTTTTGTACTTGAATCACGTATTAAATTTATGTATTTGATGTTTATCTTATGATTAATGTATTTCTATCTTGATTACTAACTAATGTTTGATGTGTTGCATGTTTATAACAAGCAGATCCAAACTTTCAAAGGGACGAATTTGATGTTGCTCCCCTAAAACAGATCAAGACTCAATTGACTATGATTCTTGATCTGCAAGGGATCGTCAGCAGATCTGTGAGTTATACCCCTGAAGAAGGGGAAATAATTCATGATCTTTCAAATGAGCAACTGGCTAAAATGTTCAAGCTGAACCCAGATGAGATCATTAAGGATGCTCAAACTTTTGAGTCTACCAGTGAAGAAGAGCTAAATGACATTGATGAGATAGAGATAGAAGACATCACAGCAGAGCACTATCCTCAGTACACTGACAACGAGGGAAATGTGGTCCCAATCTGGGTGAGTCCCTAGTTAGTGATACATTTGAGGTATTGGAACAGATGGAGCAGGAGTCTGAGAAGATTGAAGGAAAACCCAAGCATCAAACGACAATGTTGATATCAGAAAGGCAGAATGGGCTGCTTGTTTCGAAGAAATCCAGCCCAACGCACAGCTCCTAAACAGAATATCTACACCAAACTCTACAGAGTGAAGAACATCATAAGGTGTCAGGCAGGATTATTGCGTGGGCACATTTCAAGGATCTAAATGTTTATGCAATAAAGAGACAAAAGGGCATAGAGTACATTAGATTTCCACATTTCGAGGATCTAAAGACTCTACCAGGTTTTGAGCTCAACCAGCTGGCCAAACTGAAGTTGTTGTATGCTGACCTGAGAAAGATGTCAGGCTGGTTTAAGGCTGCCCTAAGGAAGGAGTACCAGACCAGGTGGGTTAACTTCAGACCCCAACAGCCTACAAGGTACATCAGAAGGTCTGAAGTTAATGCATTACTGGAAAGCCAAAGATAGTGTTGAAGTGGAGTCCTCCGCGCACGATGTCAAGAATCCCACTCAGGGAAATGCCACAAGACTTCACTCCACACATTAAGTGGTGGTACTACGATTGGAGGACAGGAGAAGCGGTCATAGTCCTAAACAAAGAGGGGCAAATGGATACTATCAGGGTATTTGACCCAATGAGGCTTACCAACGTCTCAGCTAATGATGTTTACACACTATACAAGTGCCCACTGTTCTATGATACGCAGGATATAGTACAAGCCCTCCAGTTCCAAAATGTCATAAGACTTTGTTTTGCATTCAGATTCATGCAGGAGTCACAAAAGAGGATAAGTACAAGAATTATGAGGAGGTAATGAAGACAACAAGACATTAGAGAGATCTAGGTCCAAGGGGAGTTTGTTGATACATGTACGTCCCTAGATCATGATATGAATGTATTAGATCTTGTTTGTTTTATTCTGATGTAATGGTTGGAATGATTAATGAAATGATATTGATTGTCTGTCATTTATAACGTTTAATAGTTCATTAATGAGTCGATGTTGAATTGGTTAATTAGGTTTGTGATTGTTTGAAGTGTTATGCATAATGTTATAATATTGAATACACTCAAACTTGGTGAAGTGAAGTTCTCATGCGTCCGACTGGACCATGCGGCCCAACAGTGGTCATGCGTCCGAATGGCCATGCGACTGAGTGTCCACGCGCCTAAATAGTCTATACGCCTGAACAACTTCATGCGACTGAATCAGGCGCACGACTGAACACTCAGTCATGCGGATGAATCAACCGCATGGTTCAATCGCACGACTGAACCTTACTAATGGTTCAGTCGCACGAATGAACAATACTAACCTATAAATATAACCCAATTCGTGGAAAAACGAGAGCCTTGATTCGATTTCGACTCCAGACGTACACTAGTCGTCAGCAACCTCCAAGTTGATACTCCCAGTTCATAGAACACAGTAGATCAATTCCCAATTGATTCTTAACGTTAGATTCAATATTTTATTGATTCTACGTGCGTTCTCACTGATTGGATCGCAAATCAAATAGGATTCCGCACTATTTGGTTTGGTTTACACGTTAATCATTCGGTATATCTTTCAAATACTAGGTCCTAACAAGTGGTATCAGATCTTTGGCTCTTGATTACGTGTAATTCAATCAAGATTGATAAAAAGTTTGTGTTTCTATACTAAAAAAACGCAATCTTTTGTGTCAAAAGTTGTCTTGGACGTACCCTGCACATCAAGTTTCGGTTTCTACGGCCTTAGGCGATTAGGGTTTGCAAAACTTCGAATTTTTATGGCTAAAACACGTTCAACCTAGAAAATTTCGCAAAACAGCATCTTCAGTCGCACGAGTGAGCCATTCGCACGACTGGACTCATTCGCATACTGCAGATGCACGATTGGACTGAGTCGCCTCTCCATTAGTGCGACCGAACCATCCGTTCGTAGTGTTCATACGCATCAGCTTCATTCGCTCAACTGAACCAATCGCTTAGTTCAGCCGCACGATTGAACCAATCGCATAGTTCATTTACACAGATAGCCCATTCGCATCACCCAGTCGCACCAGTTTGATAGTTAGGTTAGTACACTTAAGGTTAATCGAGATGGAAGATCTATGACAGCGTTTACTGCCGGCAAGGACTCAAGGATCCAGAACCTATTGTTGCTTGAGAGTGAGGTGGGGAATCATAATAAATCACCAAAACTCTTAACGTTAGATGAGTTTCCCCACTGGAAACAACGTTTTGAGATCTACCTCAATGGAGTGGATCCAAATTTGTGGGAAGCTATCAAGATTGGGTATAGTATGCCGGTGGGAGCAGATGGGGTAAAATTACTTTGGGAGGGACCGATGCTCAGAAAGTCAAGTATAATGCAGAGAAGAGAGTTTATGCATTGATTACATAGTCTATTCCTAAAGATATTTTGCATCAGTACTCGGAGAATAAGCAGGCCAAGAAGTTGTGGGATGAGCTGGAAAAGAGATACGACGGAAATGCTTCGCTGAAGGCAATTAAACCTAAGGAAATGAAGAAGGAATTTGACAACTTCTTATCGATGGGAAATGAGAGTTTGGACGATGTTATTCATAGATTCTACCATCTGATAGTGAACTGCATACACATGGCGTTGCTACTACCATGGAAGAAAAGGTGTCAAATTTTGCACACAGATTGCCGGAAAAGTGGGCTTCATTTGTGTCAAATCTGAGACAGAATGAGATGCTGGGAAATTTGGATATAAATGACTTCATTCTAAAGCTGCGAGAAGAAGCACTTAGGATGAAGTACAGAGCTCAGAAGACTTCGTACACTCAAAATCCAGCTTTGTACAATGCCACACCTCAAGCTAAGACGTCTGGAGCACCTCTTCAGACTGCATTTGTGTCTAGCTCATCAGGTCCTTCACAAGCTTCTCTTCAGGTTCAGAAACTTCAGAGTCTTCTTGTACCCATTACATTGGAACTGAAGTGAATGCTACTAGACTGAAGACCGAGAACCTCGGTAATGTGACTGTGGAAGTAGCTCGAGAGCACATGGATCTTTTGGCAGCAGTGGTTAATTCTTATGATGGACTTGTTGCTGGAAGATTGGAAACTGCCATCTGGCAAATGAGGACTACGAGCAGGTGGATGAAATGGAGCTGGAGAGAATGGATATTATGTGGGCCTTAGCTAGTGCTGTCCGGAGGGCGAAGAAGTTTGTGAAAAAGACCGGACAAAACTTGGTTGCTACTAAGGATACCACATTTGGCTTTGACAAGAATAAGTGACCTGCTTTAACTATGGAGAAAAGGGCATTTCAACGAGAGAATGTGTGAAGCCAAAGAAGAGTGGAAAGGGACCCATTCTCATCCTTCACTTGTCAAGACAAGCAAGCTAGCAGTTCTACTTCATCAAGCAAGGATCCAAAAGCCTTGACTGCTCATGATGATGAAGGACAGGATTGGAGTTTTCGGTTTGTCTGTCCAGGGGAATCAAATATTGCCAGTGTCGAAGATTTAGATGATGATTCCGCGAGTGAGGGAGATATTGCAGTTGTGATAGCAATGTCAAATATAGAATAGACAACTGCAACTGAGGTCTGCTACAAGCCTAAGAAGAGATTTCAACAGCAAAGAAAGAATCACCAGAACCAGAGACATCTGATGCTGCGTTGATGGCTAACTCTACTGAACCTCCTCAGGTAAGTACCACTGACCAACTGTTTAAAAATCATGCTTGTTCTAATTGTGATACTTTTAGAGATAGCATAGATGAGAAATTTGCTAGGTTATTAGATCATAATGATAACTTAGTAAAGGATTTGCAACTATGCACTGAGGCTAATAGAGTTTTAAAACAAAATGAGCATAGTTACAAAGAAAAGATAGACCTTTTGACTAAACAGCTTAGGGAAACTGAACTAGTTGCATTTAACCAAGCTAATGATATTAGGTACTATCTTAACTCCCTAGAAGACACTAAGAAGCAAAAGGCAGTTTTAGAAGTAGAAGTAAACTCATTAAAGCAAAAACTGCACAGTTGGACAAGTTCATCACACATTGTCCAACACTTAGTGAGAGAACAAAACAACAGGGAGGGTTGGGTTATAAAGTGGTTCCTCCACCACCTGAGACCTTGATGAAAACTAAGAGTAGACCAATAAATAACAACCCCATAAAGGATCATGTGGTGTCTACTCCTCTTGTTAGTGATCTAGATTCCTCATGTTCATCAATTGAATCTGGAACAAAACAAAAGGTGGCCACTTCAAAGGCAAAGGGTAAAATGCCTTGTGTTAATCTGGAAAAAGAATTTGAAAAGATTAATATAATGTTCAGGACAAACAAAGTCAAATCTGATTCTAAAAGGACTGCTAATGTGACTCTTCCCCAAGATTCATGTCAAAAACCAGTTAACCAGAAAGAAAAGATGTTAAAAATGTTAAAACAATTAATTTTGTTAAACAGGAGAAAACATCAAAAGAAACAGAGTCAAAACCCAAATAAGTAATGTTACCAGGGTGTAACACACATCTCCACAAAGAATGTCTAATCATAAAGTTGATAGCAGGTCGTGCTACAACTGTGGAGTGTGTGGACACATTGCTTCCTTTTGTCATTACTATCAGACACCTAGGATGAAGATCGAACTTCAGATTTCAAAACCTAGGTCTTATAAGAGGAGTTCCTTAACTCCACCTAGATGAACTAGTGAATCTAACGTTCAACCCATTAGCCAGTCGACTGTTTATCACAAACTGGCATTGCACAAATCTGGCTTATGGAAAGAGAAGTCACCCTCTGTGTTTGATAATGATGACAAGAAGGAACCTGAGCTTCCCTCACCCTCCAAGGGACAATGGGTTGAATTCATGATGTGTGATGTCTCTGGGAAACCCAAGCTAGTAAAGGCTTGGGTTCCTAACCTAAACTAATGTTTTACTTTGTATGTGCAGGGTGTTCACTACAGTGCTGAAACCAACACGTGGATTGTAGACAGCGGAGCATCCAGGCACATGACAGGAAACAATGCTCTTTTATCAAACATCAAGCAAATAAAAGGAGGGCATGTTTTGTTTGCTAGAAACAAGGGGGGGTTATATCACAGCTCAGGGAGAAGTTAGAAATCAGAAAGTTAAGTTTGATAGGGTGAACTACGTTCAGCAACTTCAAAACAACTTACTTTCTGTTTCCCAAATCTGTGATAAAGGTTTTAAAGTCATATTCGACAACAAGAAGTGTTACGTCCTTAAGAAAGACTACGTTATTCCAGAGGACCAAGTTCTGATGACAGCTTCAAGAAATAAAGACCTTTATGTTTTGGATCTCTCAACAGCTTCGACAACGGATCATGAAGTTCAGTGCTTTCTATCAAAAGCCACTGAGAAGGACCCCATCTCCTGGCATTGGAGAATGGGAAACATCAATCAACGGAAGATGAATCACTTGATCCAGAAGGATCTTGTGAGAGGAGTTAATGTCAAGAATTTCCAACTTCCTGATTTTTGTGTTGCATGCAAAAGGGCAAATAGGCGAAGAAATCTCATAAGGAAAAGCAGGTTCATTCTATAGAACTTACTCTTGAGCTTCTTCACATGGATCTGTTTGGTCCAGTCAGTACAAGAAGCATCGCAGGCGACTTGTATTGCTATGTAGTTACTGATGACTACTGAAGGTTCTCTTGGGTAATGTTTCTGAAATCCAAATCAAAAACATTTGAATCCTTCAAGGAATTGGTAACTACACTGGAATCCTATACAAGCTGAAGGTAAGACAGGTGCGATCAGACAACGAAACCGAGTTCAAGAATCAATGGATGGAGGCTTATTGCAAGGAAAAGGGAATTGTGCATCAATTCACTTCTACATACACGCCTCAGATGAATGGTGTTGTTCAGAGAAAGAACAGAAGCTTGATAAAGACAACACGGACAATGCTGGCAGACTCGAAATTCTAGAATGAGGCAGTGGCTAATGCGTGTTATACACTGAATCGAGTTCTGATAGTCAAGCGCCACAGAAAGACATGTTACGAGCTACTACAACGACGTAAACCGAATCTAGAGTATCTCGAACCATTTGGCGCACCGTGTACACTTCTGAAGAAGACTCAAGAAGGTAAATTTAGCAAGAAGGCTGATGAAAGAATCTTCCTAGGATACAACATACCGAACAAGAGAGTTTACAACAACTCAACGGGTCTAGTAGAAGTGTGGTGTAATGTTGATGTTCAGAGATATACCACACCATCTGCTGGCAAAGGACCCGCCTACTTTTTCGACTATGATGGATTCTTTAAGTCCTTCAACATCCCTATCTCTCCTTCTCATGATGAGTTGGCTACTCGAATGATGGGTGATATCTTGAATACACCAACTCTTGATCCAACATCATCGAGTTCACAGGGAGAATCATCTACTTAGTCAGGGGGAGTAGTCGACGACAGTGACTCCTCCTCTATAGATGAGGACGAAGAAGATGACCAGAACAGTCAGGAGCAACAGGTTCCAGTTCCTCAAAGTCCACAAGCATCTAACAGTGACGCACCTTCGACTTTGGAACCTCAGACCCTTGTACCTCAAATGCAGAACCAAATGTTCATAACCTTGGCTCTGAGGTAGCAGTTCCTACTACTCCTGGATCACGTCTAAACGTTATCATCCCTTAGACAATGCCATTGGGGATGTGCGATCAGGAGTACAAATCCGAAATCAGCTGTACTCAGTTGATTATGCCTCTGTTATGGAAAAGGGATACATTCATGATGGTGCTTATCGCGTTTTGTCTCGCAGGTTGAGCCAAAATACGTTAGTGATGCACTAAGAAATGAGGCATGGGTGAGTGCCACGCAAGAAGAACTTCTTCAGTTCAAGAAGTTAGGAGTATGGACTCTGGTAGATAAACCTAAAGGTGCTAAGGTCATTGGCACCAAATGGGTCTTGAAATGCAAGAAGGATGACAAAGGGGTCATTATCAGGAACAAGGCTCGACTGGTTGTTCAGGGATTTCGCCAAGTCGAGGGGATTGACTACAATGAAGTGTTTGCACTAGTGGCAAGGATGGAAGCCATCCGTATCTTCCTTGCCTATGCATCGTATATGAAGATTAAAGTCTATCAATTAGATGTGAAGAGTGCATTCCTTCATGGGGAAATTCGAGAGACAGTGTATGTCAGTCAACCCGAGGGATTTGAAGATCCTTATCATCGGGACAGAGTTTACAAACTCGACAAGGCCTTATACAGGCTTCATCAAGCTCCTAGGGCCTGGTATGAGAAACTCTCAACTCATCTTGTGAAACACGGCTTTCGCAGGGGAGTCATTGACTGCACACTGTTCATCAAAGAAAAAGATGGAGACCTACTGCTAGTACAAATCTATGTCGATGACATAATCTTCGGTTCAAAGAACGAAGAATTATGCAAAGAGTTTGAAGCAGTTATGAAGAAAGAGTTTGAGATGAGTGCTATGGGGGAGATGAAATTCTTTCTCGGGTTATAGGTGGATCAGACACCGAAGGGGATCTTTCTACATCAGACCAAGTATGTGGGAGACATTCTCAGTCAGTTTGACATGGAGAATGCGTCTGCTGCTGGGACTCCACTTGCTACAAATCATGATATAACACCTGACGAAAATGGAGATCTGGTAGATGCCACAATGTACCAAGGAATGATTGGATCCCTCATGTATCTCACTGCCTCAAGACCTGATATCATGTATGCTACATGTTTATGTTCTAGATATCAGGCTAAGCCTAAGGTTAACCATCTGATCGGGGTCAAAAGATATTTCGTTATCTGAAGGGTACACCCACACTTGGGTTGTGGTATCCTCATGATGATGACCTTGAGCTCACGGCGTATAGTGACTCGGATTATGGGGGCTGCAAGATGAACTACAAGTCTACATCAGCAGGGTGTCAATTCTTTGGAGGAGATTAGTTACCTGGCAGTGTAAGAAGCAGACCTCGGTTGCATTGTCAACCTGTGAAGCCGAATACGTTGCTGCTGCAAGTTGCTGTTCACAAATCATCTGGATTCAACAGCAAATGCGGGATTACGGTTTAAAGTTTTCTTCTACTCCTATCTTTGTTGATAACTCTGCTGCAATTGCAGTAACTAAAAATCCGTACAACATCCAAAGACCAAACACATCGGTATTAAATACCATTTCATAAGAGACTGTTTTGAAAGAACTTAATCGATGTGGTAAAAATAATACTGAATTTCAACACGCTGACCTCTATACAAAAGCCTTTGATAAACCATGTTTTCTATATTGTTAGAGGTCAACGGCGTTAAAAAGAAAAGTGATTAATTCCAGATCATGATGATGTGTAGTCCGATGCATTGTAGTTATATGTTTCTTTTTCAATTTTTTCTTTATTATTTTATTCTGTTTAAATTAAATTCATGTTATTTAGCTTCTGTTAAAATCCTAAAATAATAAATCCAGTATGATTTTAGAATTTTAGGAGAGTAGGTCAGCTAGTAACATTATTAAAAAAAACGAGGGAGAAGGAGTAGATAGCCGATATAAGGTAGATTGTATCTGTGATACGATTCAAACCTTTTGGAAAATGATAGTACACAGGAACAAATCAAAAGGGACTTTAACATTTAATTTAGAAAAGATGCAAAATTCAAAGTATAAGTCTGTGTAGTCTAAGCAATATAAAAAGGGAAGATGATAGAAAAACTGGTAACTACTAAGGTAACACAAGAAAGTAACCTAGTGGTTGCTAGACCACAAATGATATGTCGTAGATTCAACACAATAGATGAGTAGACCTGACTGGTGATTTCAAGATCAAACTAAGTTGTTCAACTGACTGTGGGCTGCCATCTTATCACTGGTTAACACAATCAACAATATTCAATAAGGGGTAATGAGCATGTAACGCCACAAATGTGTGCGGATGACCAAAATTAGAGCAAAGCATGAAAAAAAATGAAAGACAAATGCAATCAAGCTAATGACATATGTTGTTGGTGCATTCTGTGCAAAAGAAAATTTAGCTGCTCTAACAAGAAGATAGGTTGTGTGCCTCTCTGCTGGGCGATGGCACTGACCTGAGGATAAGCATAACCTAGATATTCTAGACTTCATTGTTGTTTGCCGCTCCTCTGTGCGATGGCACTGACCTGAGGATTGGCTTCTCTTTGAAAGCTCTAAGAATAGTCTCTTCTTGTAAAAATACTCGTAGACCGCTCAAAAGCTCCTGAGGAATGTTGATTACCATATAAGTGTGGGATCCACAAATGTCAGTTGAAATAATTAAACCTAACCTATCACCATTTGTGTCTAAAGTCTGTGTATGGATTTAAGAAGACAAATATACTGACAATCATTGTGGCTGCAATTCTTGAAAGTTCAAATCAATGTGGGAATCTAATAGTACCAGTGTGATTTCCTAAATTTGCTAAAGACTCTGGATGAAAACCAAGAAGTGAGCATCTAAAGGTTTTGATAACAGTCCCAAATGATTTGACTTGCCTGTATGATTCCAAATTGAATGGTCCAGGTGTGTCAAACTAAATTGAAGCTGCCTATTCTGTAACCAAATCCAGTAGATGTCTATCTTAGGATTTATCTCTAACAAAAAGTCAAAAACAAGCTTATTTTTGTATTTAGTTTAAGTTTCTAGTTAGTCAGTCATGTTTGTTTGTGTGTCGGACTACATCATGAAAATCAGTATGGGATTCACTCACCTAAAAGGGTCATGTCTGAGATGGCCACATGTGTTTTCAAAGTTTAAAAGGACAGTCTGAGGTGACTAACTGATCAAAAGGTCACGTCTGAGGTGACTAAATTGTTTAAAAGGATCACGTCTGAGGTTATCAAAATGTTTTCAAGTTAAAAGGATCATGTCTGAGATGATCAAATGCTTATAATGTTTATACTATAGTTTGAAAAGGGTTTAAATGTAAAATGGTAAGAAATGCGGAAAATTTCATAGTATGACCCATTCGCACGAATGGACCATTAGTATGGACTTATCATACGAATGGGAGCCATTCGTATGAATGGATCATGAGTATGGACCATCCAACCGAATGGCCCATACGAATGACCAGTCGGATGTTTAAGTGTGAACGAAGGAGTAAGTCGCATGACTGAACTCCAGTCGGACGACTGAATGGGGCGACTAACCAATCGCACGACTGAGGCCCATTCGCCCGAATGAAATGTTGTATGAGCCCAGTCGTACGATTGAATATAGGGTTAGTATAAATAGAGAGAGAGTCGGTCGCAGAGACTCACCACTCTCAAATTTACCCTAAATCGCACGACTAACGTTACGTTGCCCAAATTTCGTTTGATCTCTATAACCCTCGATTCTCACATACTGCCAACTGATTGATTCTACAGGTAATTTGCGGTGGAGAAACACTACCAAATCTTCAATTTGACACTGAACCTGGACAATTGGACTAATTAGAAAACCGCGACTTATGTGGCAAAATAACCTAACCAAACGACGTAAACAAATGAAATTAAAGGTTTTAGATGTTAAACTAATGGATTCCGAGTCTAATGAACCAAAATACAAAGTCTAAAACTCAAAATTGGTAAAAATTGAATTTGAATTGAGCGGACAGAACGACATCCGAATGGACAGGTTGATGACCTTCAGTCGCACGACTGAAGAGTGCGAACAGCTTAACCACACCACTGAACTATGCGTATGAGTTCGATCGCTCGACTAGTGTAACCGCATGAGGCTACATACGCATGAGTCCAGTCGCACACTCAGTAGTACGTATGGAGTCATTCGCACAACTGAATCCCAGTCGCACAGCATCATTCGCATGACAGAAAAGAATTTTGTTCAAGTCCAAGTGTTTCATGACATTCTTAACCAATGGGTACTAATGTTTACTTTCCTTGTGTAACAGATGGAAGTCGTTGGACTATGAGTACGAAGCACAATATTTGTGCTCATCTGGATCTGACATCCAGAAATGCTTCAGACTTCTCTGGCATTATCACCTTCCTTAGGAGATCGAGGATTGCACATGCTATATCTGCTCCATGTACACCTTATCGGTCTATTCAGCAGGCCTTCTGGGAAGGTGCGGTAGTTGATCGATCCTTGAGCCTCACTGTATCAGAGGGACTATCTTTGGAGAGGCTATAGCTATCACAGAGGAGGATCTTAGGATCGTGTTATAGTTGGGGGACGATGCTACTGTCCTACTAGATTACACCCATTTACTGTCAGAGGATGTTTTCTTCGAGCCAAGTACTCTGGGGACATCAATGCTGGGGTGCTCAACAAGAGCAACCTCTATCCCCAGTTCAAGTATCTTGCTCACGTATTGCTGAAATGCATAGCATCCAGAAGGGAGGCTTTGATGAGTTGTGTGACAAGATCCAGAACGCTTATGTTGCGTTGGTGCTGAACCATCCGTTCAGCTTCTCCAGGATGATCTTCACCTACTTGGTGGAGAACATTGAGGGGAAAGGGAACGAAGGCTTCTGCATGTACCCCCGATTTATGCAGATGATTATAGACCAGAAGCTCCCCTCCCTGCCAAAGGAGAAGGATGATGTGTGTAGTGCTTGAGGTGATGGATGTACCACCTTGGGCCGGATGAAGGTATACAGGGGAAAGCAGGTAAAACCCCTGTTAGGAGATTGTTTGGGCATCTGGGCCGTGAGAACTATGTGGTGCCAGCTAGGAGGAAGTGGCGCCACGACGACAGTGATTCTGATGTTGAGCAGATTGCTCTACCCGCCGATGACTTCTGATTGATGACGGTGGGGATAATGGAGATGACATGCCCATTCCACCGAGGGGTGAAGTTATAGAGTATACCTCCAGTATCTGCCTCCATGGGAGACATAGCTGAGTCAGCGAGTTCCACCAGGACTTATACCTAGGTGAGGAGGAAGAAGAGTCAGACGAGGAGCCTTGACTAGGACTGTGGGAAGCAAGGTTGTTCCCACAGAGCATGGACTCCGGGCGGTTGGTGAACGCCCCAGGATTCGGGAGAGACGACTGCAAATCCCAGCTATGCTCCTAAGTCTGCTAGCCATGTTCTAGGGGGAGCATCCACCTCGATTGCATCGAGGAAGAAACGGATGGCTCAGCCCCACGGCTAGAAGAAGAGGAGGAGAAGACTCACCACCACAGCCACTACATCTACCACCACCACTACCACTTCTACAGCCACACCATCCACCACCAGCTACCACAACACAACCACACCTCCCACCACTGTACATATGCCAACCACCACCATATCTTTCACTCCACATCACCTCCACTATCTCACAGACCCAACCCTATTTCACCACAGCCACCACCACCACCACTAGCCACCAAGACGCCATCATCATCCCACACATATATATGGATCTCATCTACCTCATTTTGGGGTAGAGGACAGCTTCAGCGCTAAACGTATGGTGATGCGACTGTTCGCTGCTAATGAAGAGAAGACTGTGCAGATCCGACAGCTTGCAGATCTCACAGCTGCGCAGTCACACCAGATCTCGGAGCAGCTCGGCTGATCGAGGAGCAGGCCCAGCAAATGGCTGCTCAGAGCCACGAGATCGCCCAACTCCAAGAGCATAGAGTCACATCTGCTAAGAAGATTGAGGAGTTGGAGAATGCTAAGAAGACCATCATGCTCAAACTTAAGGGATCTAAAGATGAGCCTCTGAAGATTAAAGAGGGAGATGGTGATGATGGTGATTATGATGATGAGGATGAGATGAAGTGATGAGACTGGAGGATGATGAGGGGATTGAGGAAGAGAGGACAAAGGAGAGGAATGAGGATGATGATGAAGAAGGAGGTGATGCAGCTGCATCTACCTCTGCTCAAGGTCAAGAAAGGAGGTCTAAGAAGAATCAAGACCAACAAGCTTCCTCCTCTGCTCCACCAAGTGATGACCTAGTAATCCAAGACAAAAGTAATGATTAGATGTCTATGTATTTGATACTTTGTATTTTGAATCATGTATTTAACTTATGTATTTAATGTTATATTAAGATTAATGCATTTTGTTTTGATTATTAACTAATGGTTGATGTGCTACATGTTTAAATCAAAACAGATCCAAACTATCAAAGGGATGAGTTCGATGTTGCTCCCCTTCAGCAGATCAAGACTCAGCTAACTATGATTCTTGATCTGCAAGGGATCGTCAGAAGGTCGGTGAGTTATACCCAAGAAGGGGAAATAATTCACGATCTATCAAATGAGCAACTAGCTGAGATCTTCAAGCTAAATCCGATGAGATTGTGAAGGATGCTCCAACGTGCGACTCGACAAGTGAAAGAGCTCAATGAAGTTGATGAAATAGAGATAGAAGATGTCACTGCAGAGCACTACCCTCAGTATGCTGACAATGAGGGAAATGTGGTCCCCAATCTGGGTGAATCCCTTGTCAGTGATACATTTAGGTGTTAGACAAAATGGAGCAGGAGTCAGAGAAGAAAGAGGGATCGGCCCAAGCCTCAAATGATGATGTTGATATCCGAAAGGCTGAATGGGCTGCTTGTTTTGAAGAAGTTAGAGCCCAACCCGCTGCACCTAAACAGGACGCCTACACCAAACTCTACAGAGTCAAGAAACATCATAAGGTGTCAGGCAGGATTATAGCATGGGCAATTTTGAGGACCTTAACGTTTATGCCGTTAAGAGGGAGAAGGGCATAGAGTACTTTAGATTTCCACATGATCTAAAGACTCTACCAGGTTTTGAGCTAAACAGCTGGCCAAACTGAAGTGTTGTATGCTGACCGAGGAAAGATGTCAGGCTGGTTTGAGGCTGCCCTAAGGAAGGAGTACACACAGGTGGGTTAACTTCAGACCCCAACAGCCTACAAGGTACATCAGAAGGTCTGAAGTTAATGCCATTACTGGAAAGCCAAAGATAGTGTTGAAGTGGAGTCCTCCGCGCACGATGTCAAGAATCCCACTCAGGGAAATGCCACAGGACTCACTCCACACTTAAGTGGTGGTACTATGATTGGAGGACAGGAGAAGCGGTCATAGTCCTAAACAAAGAGGGGCAAATGGATACTATCAGGGTATTTGACCCAATGTGGCTTACCAACTTGTCAGCTAATGATGTTTACACTCTATACAAGTGGCCACTGTTCTATGATACACAGGATATAGTACAAGCCCTCCAGTTCCAAAATGTCATAAGACTCTGTTTTGCATTTGAGATTCATGCAGGAGTCACAAAAGAGGATAAGTACAAGAAGTATGAGGAGGTAATGAAGACAACAAGACTAGAGAGATCTAGGTCCAAGGGGGAGTTTGTTGATACATGTATGTCCCTAGATCATGATATGAATGTAATAGATCTTGTTTGTCTGATTTGATGTAATGGTTGGAATGATTAATAAAATGATATTGATGTGTGTCATTATAACGTTTAATATTTCATAATGAGTCGATGTTGAATTGGTTAATTAGGTTTGTGATTGTTTGAAGTGTTATGCATAATGTTATAATATTGAATACACTCAAATTGGTGAAGTGAAGTTCTCATGCGTCCGACTGGACCATGCGGCCCAACAGTGGTCATGCGTCCGAATGGCCATGCGACTGAGTGTCCATGTGCCTAAATAGTCTATACGCCTAAACAACTTCATGCGACTGAATCAGGCGCACGACTGAACACTCAGTCGTGCGGATGAATCAACCGCATGGTTCAATCGCACGATTGAACCATACTAATGGTTCAATCGCACGAATGAACAATACTAACCTATAAATACAACCCAATTCGTGGAAAAACGAGATCTTTGATTCGATTTCGACTACAGATGTACACTAGCTGTCACAAACCTCCAAGTTGATACTCCAAGTTCATAGAACGCACTAGATCGATTCCCAATCGATTCTTAACGTTAGATTCAATATTATATTGATTCTACGTGTGTTCTCACTAATTGGATCGCCAATCAAATAGGATTCCACACTATTTGGCTTGGTTTACACATTAATCATTCGGTATTCGTTCAAATACCAGGTCCTAACAAGGTATTTTCGTAATGTTAACCGGTTTATGTGCACATGGTATGTGGTTATGTGTTGTATGTAGATTTAGATACTGATTAAGTTAGGATAGGAGACGCTTGGGGTATGAAGAGTAAAGTAAGTGGCTAATCATAACTGGTTACTGTAAATAGGGACTTACTATACTTGACATAAATTGAGTGTTACCTTGAATGACCGCGTTAGTGTTTGAATCTTACAATGTGTTAGAAGATGGCTGGTGGTAGATCTTCGAAAGCCTCTCGTGGTAGAGGTCACGGTGTTGTTCCGCGACCAAAGAAAAGGAGACCCAGAGTCGAGAGAGTGGTTTATGAAGAATCACAGACCCCTCATCCGGAGGGAGGCGACGGGAGCGCCAATATGAGAGCCTCAGTAAAGGAGGCTGTGGTCGAAGAGGTTCACCAGGTCATGCAGACGATTCTACCATCTGTGGTGACCGAAGTGATCAAGGCAGTAAGGGATGGGGAAGGGAAGGAGAGGAACAAGTCCCCGGGGGGACGAGAACAACCAGAGCCGGAAACGGTTCTCTCTAATGATGAGGAGGAAGAAGAGGAACCTATGCCGGAGGCGATTAGAGGCTGTAACTATGGGGCGTTTATGAGATGCATGCCCCCTACTTTCGATGGAAATGACATTGCTACAGGTGCTCACCGGTCGGTGAGGGAAACAGAGGTTTGCCTTGATATTAGCTAGTGTCGGGAAGACCAAAAGGTGAAGTTCGCTACCCACTCTTTTGTGGATTCGGCTTTGTGCTGGTGGGACAACATTGTCCAAGCCGAGGGTAATAGGGCCATCGGGAGGATGAGATGGTCTGAGCTTAAGGAGTTGGTGATTGAAGAGTTTTGTCCTCATCGGGAAATGGACAAGGTTGAAAGGGAGTTTCTGCAACTGGAGGCGGGAACAATGACGCACCAGCAGTACACCACGAAATTCAATGAGATGGCACGTCTAGTGTTGGATCAAGTGACACCTCTATCTCAAAAAATCAAGAGGTACATTCAGGGTTTGCCAGTGGATATTCGCAGGAACATGATCGCTGCCCGGCCGAGCACGTTTAGGTTGGCAGTGGATTTAGTAGGGAGACTATATGATGAGAGGACGGTGGTGGTGAATAAAGGTGGAAAGAAGAGTGGTGGTGATGGTAACTGGTAGGGGAAAAGGTTTGGTCGGGGTAATGCGTCGACGGGTAACAAGATGGCGCTAGTGGACAACTGTCATGTGGTCGATCGGGTGTGGGTGCAAGGAGGTGTGATAGGTGTGGGATAGAACACAACGGGGAATACAGGCTAGGGTTGAATGTATGCTTCAAATGTGGGAAGCCGGGGCATATAGCCAAGGACTGTCGTACGATCCGGTGTTTTAACTGTGGCATGGAGGGCCACGTGAATAAGGATTGTAAGAAGCCCAGGGCTGAGAGTTCAGGAGCGATGAAGGCTGGAGGAGAAGGACAGAAGGCAAGAGCCCGAGCTTTCATGATGACTCGGGAGGAGGCTAGAACAGACCCCGACGTGGTGTCAGGTATGTTTCAAGTAAACCAAACTCTTGCATCTGTGTTGTTTGATTCTGGTGCTAGTAGGAGTTTCATTTCCGTTTCCTTTTGTGCTAAGTTTCCGAGTAAGAATAGATGTATTGATGAGCCCTTTGAGGTAGAAACTACCATAGGTAAGTCTACAAGGATTTCTGAGGTAATAGAAGGTTGTGACATAGAACTAGATGGTCATAAGTTTCCTGTCAGACCATTCGTGATGACCTTAGGTTGTTTCGATATAGTCCTAGGAATGGATTGGTTGGCGGACTACGAAGCAAATATTACGTGTCGCAAAAAGATGATCCGATTGACAGCACCTGACGGGGATAAGGTGACAGTTTATGGCGATCGAGTTATGATGATCCCGAAAGTGATTTCGATGGTAGTGGCAGGGAAGTGCATGAGGCGTGGATGTAGTGCCTACTTGACCTAAGTAAAGGATGTGGACACGCTTACACCACAACTATCTGATGTACCAGTTGTGTGTGACTTTCCGGACGTATTCCCGAAGACTTACCCGGTCTGCCACCGGATCGCGAGATTGAGTTCCAAATTAATCTGATACCCGGTGCTCAACCCGTTGCCAAAGAACCGTATTGGTTAGCTCCGACAGAAATGAAAGAACTGATGGGGCAGTTGCAGGAGCTGCTCGATAAGGGGTTCATTAGACCGAGTATCTCTCCCTGGGGTGCTCCGGTCCTGTTTGTGAAGAAGAAAGACGGTAGTATGAGGATGTGCATTGACTACCGCGAGCTGAACAAATTGACAGTGAAGAACCGATATCCCTTACCAAGAATAGATGACATGTTCGACCAGGGTGCCAATTCGTTTTCAAGGATGACCTTCGATCTGGTTACCATCAGTTGAAGGTGAAGGAGCAGGATATCCCTAAAACAGCTTTTCGTACGCGCTACGGTCACTACGAGTTTCTTGTGATGTCTTTTGGTTTGACCAACGCGCCAGTTGCTTTTACAGACTTGATAAATCGAGTTTGTCGGCCAATGTTAGATAAATCAGTGATTGTGTTTATTGATGGTATCCTGATTTATTCGAAGAGCCAGGAAGAGCATGCCGATCACATTTGAGAGGTGTTGGAGACGTTGAGAAGGGAGAAATTGTATGCCAAATTCTCCAAGTGTGCATTCTGGTTGTGCGAAGTTCAATTCTTGGGTCATGTGGTGTATCCCGATGGGATTATGGTGGACCTGGCTAAGGTGGAGGCAGTGATGCAATGGAAGTCTCCAAAGACGCTATCTGAGATTCATAGTTTCTTGGGTTTGGCGGGCTACTACAGAAGATTCATCCAAGACTTTTCCAAGATCGCTTCTCCACTGACCAAGTTGACCCTAAAGGATGTAAAGTTTACATGGGGTCAAGCTCAAGAACAGGCGTTCGAGGAGTTAAAGGTGAGGTTGACTCAAGCTCCTGTCTTGTTGTTACCCGATGGAAGCGATGATTTGGTGGTGTATTCAGATGCTTCTTACTCGGGTTAGGGAGTGTGTTAAAGCAAAGAGGAAAAGTTATAGCGTATGCATCCCGACAACTGAACGTTCATGAGGTCAACTACCCTACTCATGACTTGGAACTAGCGGTCGTGGTCTTTGCACTAAAGATTTGGAGGCACTATCTGTATGGAATGAAGTGCATCATCTTCACCGACCACAAGAGCTTAAAGTACTTATTTGAGCAGAAGGACCTGAATATGAGGCAGAGACGATGGTTCGAGTTCATAAAGGATTATATTGTCAGATCCATTACCATCAGGAGAGGTCCGAGCTGATTCGGGTGAAGGCATACCAACTGATTATGACCTCTGAGGTAATGAAGCAAGCAAAGGAGTTTCAGTATGTGGCACTGAAAGAAGATCATCTAAACTCTGAAAGAATAAGAGGTCTATTTGGGAATTGGGTAAAAACACACTTGGTGTTAAAACTCGATTTGGACGGGTGTGGATTCCTCGTTTCGGGAATCTACATGTGAGGATTTTGGATGAAGCTCCCAAGACTCGATACTCCATTCATCCTAGTGCCATAAAGATGTATCAAGACATGAAGAAAGATTATTGGTGGCCGGGTATGAAGCGTGACATGGTGGAGTATGTGAGTATGTGAGTAAGTGCCTTACTTGTTTGCAAGTGAAGGCGGAACATCAGAAACCGTATGGGAAGATCCAACCTTTGCATATACCGGAATGGAAGTAGGAGCACATCACCAAGGATTTCGTTACGAAGCTGCCACGTATTCCGAAGGGGTACGATGCCATATGGGTGATTGTCGACCGTCTGACGAAAAGTGCTCACTTCCTACCGATCCACGAGACATATTTATCTGAGAGGTTGGTTGACCTGTTCTCAAGGAGATGTAACTCGTCATTGTGTGCCGGTGTCTATTGTGTCTGATCGTGACACCCGGTTTAGATCTAAATTCTGGAAGAAATTCCATGATGCTATGGGGACGAGGTTACATATTAGGACGGCTCATCATCCCCAAACCGATGGTTAGTCGGAAAGGACCATTCAGACATTGGAAGACATGCTTTGGGCATGTGTGATTGATTTTGGGGGAAGTTGGGATGACCACTTACCGTTAGCTGAATTCTCGTACAACAATAGCTATCATGCCAGCATTGGCATGCCACCATACGAGATGCTATACGGTAGGTGATGCAGAACACCCGTTGTTGGGGTGATATTGGTCAAAAGGATTGGGGAGCGTCAAGGTAATCGAGGCTACCACTGAGAAGCTTGAGAAGATTTAAGCCTTCGTGAAGGCAACTAAGAGAGCCAGAAGTCGTATGCCCCTTACCGACGCAGACCGATTGAGTTCCCGATGGGTGACCGGGTTATGTTGAAGGTCTAACCTGGGAAGGGCATTATCCGATTCAGGAAGCGGGGCAAGTTGAGCCCAAGATATATAGGCCCTTTCCGAATCATTGCTCGGGTAGGAGAGGTGGCCTATAGGTTGGAATTACTGGATGAGTTAAGTGGGATTCACCCGACATTCCATGTGTCTCATCTGAGAAAGTGTATAGCTGATGAAGACATGATTGTTCCACTGGAGGATATTGAAGTAGATGAAAGACTCAAATATGTGGAGCAACCAGTGGCAATCATTGATCATAAAGAGAAAAGGCTGAGAAATAAAGTGGTTCCTCTTGTGCGTGTACAGTAGAAGCACAGGAAGGGATCTGAGTCTACATGGGAGACTGAGAACAAGATGAGGCAGCATTATCCTCATCTAATGAGGAATAACAGGTTTCAGGGACGAAACCTATATAAGGGGTGGACTTGTAACACCAGGTTATTTTGGAAGACAAGATATGAGAATAAAAAGAAGAAAGGCAAATAAGTCCAAGTGGAGGGACTAAAAGTGTCCAAAAGGACAAAATTTTGTAAAAGTTGGTGTAAAGGTGGGCATGGTGCCCACCCTCATTTTCAATCACCCTCTTCGGTTTTAGAAAGAGAGAGAGCACGGGAAAATCTCGGCTGAAGAAAAAGATGAAGAAGTGAACGAATTCAAGGTAAGAATTCGTGGTTTTTATGTGTTATGATGGGTTTTATCCCGGTTGCATTCTTATGTGCTCATGTGTTTGTGTATGTGCTCGGGTGTGGTGTGGGTGTTGTTTTTAGGTGTTTGAACTCATGCAAGCGGGTTAGAAAAGAAGTGATACCCAAGTTGCATCAGTGAATTCTAGACACTGGTTTTTACTTGTTTTAAATGATCTATGGGCTGAAAATGTATTAAAATAATTTTATAAGTTCATGTATGTTTACCCATGGGCATTGTATATGTTGTATGTGATTCTTGTATTGCTTATAGGTTATTCATGTTTAGATAGCCATATTAAGCTTAGAACAGATGAGTTTGAGGATCGGGGTTGAAAGCATCTAGAATCATGTTTTACAGAAAGCTCATGCGTCGGGTGAGGCTCATACGCCTGAGAATGCCTTAGAAGGATTTAAGTGTAATCCATGCGCCTGAACAGTGGCCCATGCGCCTAGAAATATTAGTCGGATGACTAAGTGTAGGGCCATGCGCCCCAATAGTGCCCATGCGCCCAAGTTGCTCATGTGCCCCAGTGGCTCATGCGCCTGAATAGTACCCATGTGCCTAGACTTTGGGCTGGAATTGACTAAGTGTCTAGATGTCGAGGATTCCCCATGCGCCTAAGCACTCATGCGTCTGCATAGTGCCCATGCGCCTGAAATTTGCCCATGGGCCTAAGTGTTCCCCATGCGCCTGAATAGTACCTATGCGCCTGAAAGTTGCCCATGAGCCTAAGTGTTCCCCATGTAGTGTCCATGTGCTGCATAGTGCCCATGCACCTAAGGACTTGGAATATTTTTCTGATTTTTGGGGAAATGTGTAAAGTAGGCTTTGACTTGGGAGATTCCCGGGGGACTATATAAGTTGACTTTCGGGTCATAGATGGTATGATGGGCATGTTATGTATTGTGATTGATGCTTATGCATGATGATGATGATGATGATTTTGCATGGTGATAAATGATGTATGTTATGTATGATGATGCTCTGCATGACAATGTATGAAGCTATGTTATGTTCCTTATGATGATGTATGTTTATCTTTCCGGTGGCTTTACGTGTTATGTTAATGAATGTAATGAAGGTATTATGGAACATAAAGTGAAAGATAAATGAAAGAGGAACATGAAGTAAGAATGCATACATTAATGAATAATGAAGTAGTGATAGTCTTGTAAGCATGGCTGTACAACAGGGTCTTTCTTTGTGATTGACCATTTTCATAGAACTATTGCTGCATACCTTAGGTACTCTGACCACAAGGTGGGATGCACATTATAGATGGTCTATGATAGGCCTAGGTCTAGAACCATGAACAGAAAGGTATGCATATGGCAATGGTAAATCTACAATTCATACCTTAGGTACTCTGACCATGAGGTGCGATGCACTGTTATAGAGGTCTATGATAGGCCTAGGTCTAGAACCACGAACAAAAAAGTATTGCATAGTAGACATACATTCATACCTTAGGTACTGGGACCACGAGGTGCGATGCATCGTTATAGAAGGTCTATGATAGGCCTAGGTCCAGACCATGAACAGAAAGGTATTACATACTGCATAGTGAACCTAAACCTACTAGGTACTGTGACCACGAGGTGCGACGCACCGTTATAGAAGGTTATGATAGGCCTAGGTCCGGTACCATGAACAACATGGAATTGTTTACGGTTGCCAGAAAGAAAAAGTGAAGCATGAAAGATTAAAGAAGATAATGATGATATTATATGTATGTACATATAACGTATGATCACGGATGAATGAAAAGTGTAGTATGATTTGAAAAAAGTAATGAACGGTTTTCGTAAGAAAATTGTGTTATTAGAAAACTAGAACTCACTCAGCAACACTGACTTTATACATTTTCAGTTGGAAGGTAAACGTTGCTGGGGATGGCACTAGGCGGCTACTCAGCTCTTTTGGATCGCATCTTTTGTCAATGTTTTTGCATTGTAATGCGAACAAACGAAATGTATATGAAGTGTATTATTTTGCAAAGCATCTATAATGAAAAAGTTATTTTAATGTTCCGTTGCGATGCTTATGAAAGTTAAATGTTAATTATATGCTTTATGAGCAATGAATGACCAATTGTGAGGTCTCCGGGAACAGGGCCTTACAATTTTGAACACTTTACCTAACTGATGTTTCACATTCATTCAATGAGGATGATTGAATGAAGGGGAAACAACTCGTTATTGGGGTGAAGTAGCATTCATTGCTACTTTCATAAATTTGGTGTTATGCATTGTCACAAGATGAGTTTTGAGCTCACTTTTTGACAACTTGTTGAAGCTCCATTGGTTCTTGAGATAGTTAACCTATCAGATTTGCCAATTGTGGAAGTTTGATTTTTAGCAATTCTCGGAGAACTTAGAAGAGGTTTGGGTACATCAAACAGCTCGTCATCATCAGAATCACTTTGAGTACATGTTCTAGCTGAACATTCTTACAAAAAAGGTTAGAATAGTTTGGAAATAATTCTAAATCAAAATATGACTAGGTCCATTCCCCCTAGCACAAGGAATGTGCTCATTGACAATAATGTTGTATGATTCCTTAAATTGTTGATTTTTAATGTTATACACTCTATAGGCAATAACGTAGAGGAATATCCACAAAGATAGCATCACCTGACTTTTCAGACAATTTTTCCAAATTGTCGTTTGTGTTAAGTATGGAACACCTGCTGCCAAAGGACCTAGGACAACCAATGAATGGTGGTCTCTTGTCCTATAACTCATAAGGGGTTTTCCATGTGGCTTAATTACAAGAATTCTATTGTGCACATATCATGCACGTTAACTGCCTCTGCCTAGAATGTTAGAGGCAACTTTAAATCAACTAACATTTTTCAAGTAGCCTCAATAAGTGTTCTTTTCTCTTCTCAGCAACAACATTTTGTTGAGGACTTCTAAGAGCACTATATTGTGTGCAAATCCCTTTTTAGTTACAAGATGAGTCAATAATTTGATTCTTAAACTCAGTCTATTGATCTATCCTAGTTATCTTAACCTTATGAACAATTTAATTTTAAAGTTTCAGTGGTTTCATCTTTTGTTCTTAAAAAGCACACCCATGTAAATCTAGTATGATTTCCTTCCAATGCTTATTATACTTATGGGACCAAATAGATCCATGTGCAATAAATGTAAAGAGTGGTTATAGAGTTAATTTCTTTGGATTTGTGAAATGCACTATGTTGCCTTCCTTTCAAACATGCAACACAATTGTCTCTACAGAAAAATTCCTTTTTAGGCACACCCTATACCAGGTTATTTTTAACCAATTTATTGATGGTTATAAAATTTACATGACATAGACGCTTATGCCACAAAGTTGACTCATCACCATCAACTTTGGAAAGAAAGCATGATACTTATACTAATAGGGAAGCATTGTTAATATCCATCTTTCACATATCCCTTTTCTTGGGAGAACTAAGATGCATCAATTCATGAGGAATTGTGATCCCAGGTTTGAGGCTAATGCACTCAGGTTCTGTGAAAAGCATTTGGTGCTTTTGATCACAGAATTTAGAAACACTTAAAAGGTTGTGTTCAAGCTGTTTGATAGAGTTTACTTTGTTGACTATTAACTTGCCATTGGACACACTTCCTCTCTTAAAATGTATCATCCATTCTCACCTTCAAATTGAACAGACCTCCATTAAAATGTTGAAATTGTTGAAGAAGAGATCTATTCCCAGTCATGTGCCTAGACCATCCACTATCTACAATCCACACATTGTTATTCGTGTCATGTGGATATCCCTACATATAGGTGAAAAGTTAGGTATGATTGGAAACCCAAGCCTTACTGGTCTTGGTCTCTTCTAATGATCTTCCATTCCATCCCCTAGTTGATGAGAGTAGATGAGTGTATGATCGTTAGAAGGGGGTGATGCATTTTGTAATACAACAACACAACTGAGAGAGTTCTTTTGAACACTTAACAGATCAAATAAGAACTGGTTAACTAGAATAAGAGATACTAAGAACACAAGTAATGAGAGACATAACAAGATAGCAACACAAGTATTTAGGTATCAAAATGTAGTATATTGCTTCTCAAGTTCTAGTACAAAGTGTTACAAAGCATAATGGAAAGTAAAAGTACTTGAGATACATATGCTACTCCTACAGCCGGCCATACATTGAAGCCAGCGTGATACATAAGAGTAGACTATAAAATTAAATGTAGAGTCAAAGGCAGATTTCCTTTTGAATTTGTGACTATGACATGCGTAGCTCACCTCCTAATATATTACCAAAAGGATTAAGTACATAAAGTAGAAAGCTCAGACTCAAGAGTTCAATGTACAGTTTACCAAAAGCATGGACCTTTTCACCAACTTGTGATAGTTGGTGAGTCAAACAGAGTTGTAGCGGAAAGGTGGTTAAGATTTATGGAAAACTACATTAGATAAAGCATGTTCAAAAAGTCTTGGGAAGAAATCTATCTTCATAACTGGCATCGGAAGACTTTGTCTTTGAAGATTCAGAAGACTTCATATTTGGCTTCAGAAGATATTGGTTTTGGCTTCAGAAGATTTTACACTTAGAATATTTCTTGAGTGATGTTAAAACTTTTGAACATTTCTACTTCAGCAGTTTAGTCCATGCATGCAGAGAGACTTTCGATGCTTTGAATGTTATGACTACACAAGATTTGTTGGAATCCTTCAAACTCCCCCTAGGCAGATGCTAGAAAAACATTTAAAGATCTTTATCAGTTGAGAGTCCTTATCGTGATGATGACCAGGCCCTTCTCATTAGATGGTCAGGATGACTCAGAATTTTATAGTATCTTCTCATCTCAAAGAGATCATGCGGAGGTAGGTTGAATAAGGCTTGCCATGTATGGACATTCACACCACCTTGATCTCTAGTCACCTGCCATCTTTTGGATTAGTTGTGAAGGTCCAGGATAAGATGGGTCTCTTAGAAGCAAGATGAGCCACTTTAATTGGTGTTCATTAGGCTGTCTCTTCATGCACTTCCTCAGGTTGATCTAACTCACCTTGTGGTATGGAGGTAGATGGTTTACACTTCTATTCTTCTTTCACTATGGTCTAGAAGCCATCCGCGTCCTCCTCTTTGATGACTTTTACTGAGAAGACTGTTTGCAACACCTTGTTGATCAGTCTTGTTTTGCTTAGTTGGTGTTCCTCCCTTACTGGTTTAGAAGGATAGGGAGTTTGACTCAATAAGAGGTTCAGGTTGTGTTGTCTCAGGTTGTTCAACCTTAACCTCGACTTCAGGAACAACATCACTTGAAGCAGAGTGTAAGTCAAGTAGTTCTCTCTTTTTGATCTTCTGCTTGATTACCCAGATGTGCTCATAAATTAGGGATAGAAACATAGGGCCAAGTCTCCTTCTGAAGAATCCATACAACTTCAAAAAGCTTATCATCCTTTGCGTGTTGTTAGACTTCTCAAGCTCTTTTGGATAATGGCTCTTGACCTTGCAACATTTTCCCTTAATTTTCTCTTTGTTTTCTTTTGTTGTTTGAGTACTTGAAGCTCAAGCTGTTTGAGATACCAGAACTCTATGTACTCAAAGGACAAGGGAAGAAGTGCAGATGCCTTGTATAGGCCTATGGCAATCAGGTAGTTGATTATATTGATCCTATCAGTATCTTTGCCCTACTTGAGGTTCTTATGGAGCCACAGCCTCTTGTGCAAGACTTTCTTGAATTGGTAAAGAGTGGGAACATTCTTGTATAATCTCACTTGTCTCTTCTTTCTTTGATTTGCAGAAGTAACTCTTCATCCTTTGCTTCCTTCTCTTCTCTCTGAACACTTCCATGTCAACCAGTTCATTAGTTCCTCTAAGGGGAGAGATATAATCTTATCATTGTCATCGTTCCTGGTTTGCATGGAACTAATCCTGACTACCCTTAACTCTTTACCTTGAGTGTGTCTAGGTCGCCTTGATTGCAGCTTCCATGAATCCTACAAACCCAGATGACTTTTCTCCCCCTTAGCTTCCTCTTCCTCTCTCTCTGTCACACCCCGACCGACGGCGAATCATCGGGGCGGATGAATGGGAGACGATTGCTCATAGAACATGGAACTAGTTAAGTTGAAATAATTTTAAATATCCTTATTCATTAAACATTACAAGACGAATAAGTAATTACAAAACAATCAAGATACAACTAATAACATAAGACTTTCAATTTAATTTAGGTCCAAGTCCTGTATGAGCACAAGAAGATCTTCAAGTAGGAAACCTCAAACATGTTAAAAATAAGGGTCAACTATGAAGTTGGTGAGATTTCCATAGTTTTCATATATAAGTATACAAAAGGTGGCAACTCATGTTGTAAGTTAAAGAACAATGTAACTAGGGATGTAAGACCGAATGCACAATTAAACCTTGACAGATTTTTACAAGTCTCAAATTTTACAAGTATATACGATTAGTTAAGTGTACTTGGATTAACCAATGAGGCTTGACAGGCCCATAGATCTATGACGTCGCCAGGCTAGCAATAGTTAATGATTGTACATATGATCGACATTACATGGTAGCTACAAATATCCAACTAACCACAACATACAAATGAATTGCCATAAGTTTACAAGAATCAAACGTTTTATAAGTGCAATGGTTATAATGTAACATGTTTCACCTCAAAGTGTGAAAATATGAAAAGGGGTATAGAAATACACACTTGATATAAATCAGGTGATGAGAAGAAATTAAACGAGGCTCCAACAATCTCTTTTACAATTTGCCTAAACGTATAGATTCCAAGATTAAGTTAGATAATAAGATTATAAATTGGACATGAACTAGGGTTTCAGTTGGAATTTGGGGGTTTAATTAATTAAGTCAAATAATGAATCATTTATGTTTTGGTTTAATGATATAAATGAATTAAGACCAAGTATAACTAAAATGATTTAAAAATTAGGTTATCGATTTAATAGAAATTAAATATAATATGTGAAAAGAAATAATTAATTTAATAATTAATTATTTAAAAAATTGATAAAGAGAATTAATTAAATACTTATTTAAATGGCGTTAAAATTATTTCATATAATTTTGAGCTTTTAAAATGATTTATCATTAAGATTTATAATACAAAACGTGAAAAATAAGAATAAAGCAAATTATATTGTTTTATAAATTTCAAGAATTTAAATAAAAGTTAACGAATAAATTTATTAACTAATTATGATATAACATGTTTAAATGATTAGATGAAATAGGCTTGATGTTTGGGTTCGAAATTATCCTAGAAACATGTGGAGCAAAAGGTTCATGTGCCTATATAAGGCTCATGCGCCTGGAAATGCCTTAGAAAGTTTAAGTGTAACTGATGCGCCTGAACAGTGGTTTATGCACCTAGAATTTGTAATCGGATGACTAAATGTCAGGCCATGCGCCCCGATAGTTTTCATGCGTCCAGATGGCCATGCGCCTAAGTGTTCATGCGTCCGGATGACCATACGCCTAAGTGTTCAGCGTCTGAATGACCATGCGCCTAAGTGTCCGTGCGTACGAATGGACTATACGCCCGAATACTTCATGCGCCTGAATGGTCATCCACCTAAGTGTTAAACTATTTTAAGTGTTGGTTGTGCGCCTGCATAGTGATGAAGCGCCCAAACAGGACTCATGCGCCCAAATAGTATGGTGCGCCTAAACACTTAATATTTATTATGAAATTTTGGGAATCTGTGTTATAAAGGTTTTGACCAAGGTTTGACTAGGGCTTATTAATGCTTAGTTTTATGCATGTATGATTGTTTTATGATTGTTCTGTATTATTATTATTATTACTATTAGTGTATGACTTTACGTGGTGTGTTTATTATCGTAACGTAAAGTATTACTACTAATATAAAGCGAAAGAGCAATGAGGAAGAGAAGTGGAACTTAGATAAAATCTTAACAACTCTTTCAAGCTAATAGGTGGTGCACAAACCATATGGTCGTTAGCTCAACTGTGATGCGGGTTAGCTATCTTATATGCATACTGGCCAGTCAATTGAGATTGGCGGACCTTTGCAACGTACCCTAGGTGACTGGGCCGGCCTTGTATACAATAATGAGAGCCATTGAGGGAGATGAGGCCTAGCACCAGTTTCCCCTGTGCATATAGTTTAGGGTATTGCTCATTGGTCCATATAGACAGTGAAAGATAAAGATAAAAGAGTACAGAATAAACAAGGCATACAGTAAAGAGAAGAAGCATTATCTGGTTGTATAGTTAATGCGTGCTCACATATAAAGAGATGAAATTTTATAAAAAGAGTATTTTCATATGTATACCTTACAAAAAGCATTTATTACTTTTAAAACTAGAACTCAATCAACAACACTGACTTTTATACATTTTCAGTTAGCAGGTAAACATTGCTAAGGATGAGATGAGGGTGAAGTTACTCAGCAAGGAAAGACTGATATTCATTCATACTTGTTATTGCTGTTGTTTTGTAATACAATTAAACAGTTCTTTTGTATTCGGTCAAACAATAGTGTATTGCTCAACAACAGTGTTTGTAATGAAACAAATGGCTTTTGTTAAAATAGTTCCGCTGCTTAAGCTTGTAAATTTATAATGTTTAATGTATTTAATGCTGTGAATGACCAACTGTGAGGTCTCCGAGAATGAAGCATTACACAGGCTAGTTAGGCCCATAGATCTACGATGTTGCCAGGCTAGCAATAGTTAATGATTGTACATATAATCGACATTACATGGTAGCTACAAATATCAACTAACCACAAAATACAAGTGAATTGCCATAAGTTTACAAGAATCAAATGTTTTATAAGTGCAATGGTTATAATGTAACATGTTTCACCCCAAAGTGTGAAAATATGAAAAGCGGTATAGAAATACTCACTTGATATAAATAAGGTAATGATAAGAAATTAAACGAGGCTCCAACGATCTCTTTGCAAGTTGCCTAAACGTATAGATTCCAAGATTAGGTTCGATAATAAGATTATCAATTTGACATGAACTAGGGTTTCAATTGGAATTTGGGCGTTTAATTAATCAAGTAAAATAATGGATCGTTTATGTTTTGGTTTAATAAAGATGATATAATCAATTAAGACCAAGTATTATTAAGAATGATTTAAAAATTTAGGTTATCGATTTAATAGAAATTAAGTATAATATGTGAAAAGAAATAAATAATTTAATAACTAATTATTTAGAAACTTGATAAAGAGAATTAATTTAATACTTATTTAAATGACATTAAAATTATTTAAAATCATTTTATAAAATTTTGAGCTTTTAAATTGATTTATCATAATGGTTTTAGAATTCAAAACCTTAAAAATAAGAATAAAGCAAATTATATTGTTTTACAAATTTCAAGAATTTAAATAAAAGTTAACGAATAAGTTTTTTAACTGATTATCATATAACATGCTTAAACGATTAGATGAATAACTAAATATTTATTTAAATAACAATTTTTATAATTAAACATATACAGTATTTGAAATATGTAATTTGGAGTGTTTTGGAATAATCCAATTTTGGACTATAATATATTTATAACATATAAATGACTTAGTAATATTTTATAATCTTTTTATTCTTTAAGAAGTAATTAAAGTTAAGAGTTATAAGTTTTAAAATATTAAAATTTTACTTAATAATTTCTGAAATGTTTTACTTAACGAAACAATATTTTTTTAGATTTATTATTTTATTAATAGTTTTTCTGATTTAATAAAAAAATTATAAAAGAAAGCTGCCAAAATAAAAACATGGAAGGGGCAGGGTTCGAACACCTAACCTTCCATGTATAAGTGTTTGTTGTTAACCAAAGGGCCAAAGCCCGATTCTTGTCTTAAAACACAAATTAATTGTTAAAACCATTCTTTAAATAATTCCCGAAACTTACGTGATTGAGTTCGAATTGATGCTCTCCGGTTTACGAACAAGTCACGACTGCGTAGATGTGCTTTAAGGTGCAAACGTTGATGATAATAAAATAACCTTCGTATCAAGCTTCAATGGATGTTTGTGATTCAAAGCCCTCAAACAATTTTAAGCTAGAATGCTTTGAAGATAGTTTTCGACCAAGTTGTAGGTTCGAAAGGAAAGTGACGATCGAGAGATTCGAATGGGGAAGTTGTTTGTGCGATTGATAATGCAGAATGGTTTAAAGGATCGATTAGAACGTTTCCCAACATTCAAACATAAGCAATTCGAATGGTTACAA
The DNA here is from genome assembly GCA_025506515.1 of Flaveria trinervia. Lineage (NCBI taxonomy): Eukaryota > Viridiplantae > Streptophyta > Magnoliopsida > Asterales > Asteraceae > Flaveria > Flaveria trinervia. Next base: position 55,479,159 of record CM046451.1, read on the forward strand.
GAGCGACGATTTAACGATTTGAATTGATTATTTCGGTTTTGATTTCTTGAGTTAAATGTCGAATAATTACAATTAAACATGGTTTTAAGTTCGAAACCGATGCATAAAAGTTAAGGTTCGGTTTAATTGCATTAAATTTGATGTTTTGTTGAGGATCGGTGGTCGCTGGACGTGTGGCCGGAGTTTGGCCGTGACAGGGGAAGAGTCGACAGGGATAGGGGTTGTTTAGGGTATTTTGCAATTTGATCCTCGAAGTATTCATCCTTGTTATTTTATGCATGAAACTTCTATAGTAAACATTCATTTTGAAAAAATAATCACCGGGGAGGAGTCTATAGTAAGTTTTAGAAATTACAAGTTAAACCCTTGACTTATAAAAACTAATTTAAATAATAAATCAAATTAATTATTTATTAAACTTTTAGAAACTTGTAAACTTTATAGTTATTTATTTAATTACAATAATAAAAATTCATAACTACTAATGAAAATTCATTTAATAATTTGTAGTAAGACTTCTCAATTTAGTTATTATTTGTAAAATGATTAATAACACTTTATAACTTTACAAAAAGAAGTATCTATATCTCCATAAATTATTAGATGTTTTTTTTAATAATTTAAAGAAACAATTCACAATTAAAGTTGTATATATCCATTAAAACCATTAAAATAATTTAATAATGGAAATTCAAATTTAGTTCGGGTTTATAGTTTGAAAATGATGGATGTTACACTCTCTCCTCCACCACAATCTCCTTAGAAGTAATTTTCCTTTTCCCTTTGTCACTCACAAACCTTTGTGACTCTAGGTGGAGAGAGCTTTGCCCTTCATTGGTTGGTGTAGCCTCCAAGCTTTGGCAAGAGAGAGGTTGTGGTACACCTTCACCAACAGGTGCTTCGGTAAGGGAGTGAATTGCTAGAGTAGTTGTAGGTATGACAAGGCTCTTAAGCTCTACCACCGGGCGTTCAGTCAAGGTTTCCCCTTCAAAGCTAATCTTAGGGTCTGCCTCAACATTCAGCTGGCCAATAATATTACCTAGTTGCCTTTGTCTCCTTCAAAGACTGAACTCTTTAGTAATTCTATCCTTAATCCTTTGTGCCAGCTTGTCAGCTTGTCTATATTGGCTTGGATTGAATAGTGGCATGTTGATCAGGTCAAGAACTTCATAGTAGTTCAAGGTCTGAAAATTGAAGACTTTTTGTTGCCCTTGAACTATTTGAAGAATAAGGGCTCTTCAGTTTGCATCATACATCCACCCTATGATATAATTGGAAGTTCCTTGAGGTGGAGATGACACTGACCTTGGTATACATTCCTGAAAAAGACTCTGAATAAAGGAGTCTATAGAGTCCACATCAACGTGAACTTGAGGAAGTTGCTGAGTATAATAGTTGCAAGTGAAGATGGTAACTCCTCGATGTCCATGCTCTGTGAAGAACTCCCATGTTTTATGTCTGTGATTACTTTCTCCCCCTTTTTGGTAGCATCACCCACTTGCATAGGTGAGCTAGAGAGTAGATCAATCACATTCACAGGTTCTTGTGTTCCTGGTGAGCTCTTCTTAAAGGTCTCCTAGATAGTTTTTCCTTAAGATAAGATATCTCAAGCTGCTGATCATTGACCCTTTTATGCAGGGTAGTCACCTGAGATTCTAGATGACTAACCTTGGAGAGTAGGTAGGTGGATGTTTTTGACAGTTTTTGCACCTTTAGCATGAGATTCTCCTCATATTTATCAAAAGAATCATGGGGGACGAGAGAATTGGACCAAAGTCTTTTCTCTCACCACCAGCATGAATTTCTTGTCTGCTGGTTTTCCTCTGCTCAATGACAACTTCAGTTGAAGTGTCAATGGGTTGAGTTTCCATGGTTATGGTTTGAACGATGTAATCACATGCTAAACTGAGAGCCTCTTCCATATGGATTTTTTAAATAGGTTCAGAAGTATCCACCTCAGTAATAGGTGATTGATGTAGGATAGACATAGATGACTCAGGAGCACTCATCTGTCTTTGAGTAGGGGAGGAGTAGAGAGACTCATTGTACTCACTAAAACCAAAATATTCATGAGTATAGAAGTCAAGGTTAGGAATTGGGTGGTTTATGTCTAGATGCTGGGGATGGTAACTGTCCCCTGAAAGGTTGTTCAACTAAGAGTTGAGACTCAGAGTGAAGGCTTAAGGCAGTTGGGCTTGTGAGCTCATCAGGCTGAGCATGAGGAACCTCAACACTAATATTTAAAGAGATTGTTGGACCTTATATGCCCAAGACACATACAAAATTGATGTGGTTAGTACCATATGATGAAATTCACGTCATACTTAATAACAAACTAAACAAACACCAATAAATATTTATTTGTTGATATGATCAAGTAAATAAATATTGACACAAATTTAGAAAACGGGTTTCTAAATTATTGCATTTCATATAGAATAAATTATATGGACAATTTGTTCATGAGAAATTATTTGTATTATTATTTAAGTAGGTTAAATAATAACAAATAAAAGTGCGGTTGAGTTATAAAATTAAAAGAGGTCAATTTTATAGACTTATACATAATAAAATTAGTGTAGAAGTTATTATGAAATGGTTGGGAAACCTTTCATTTTTCGGCTGCCCACTTTATGCTCTCCTTGAGATTCTTTCTCTTGTTTTAATACAAGAAATTAACCCATTTCACACACCACTCCAACCACACTCTCTCTCACACACATTTGCAAGCTCTCTCTTCCTTTTCTTAGCTGAATTTTCATATTTGGAAGAAGGAACAAGAAGAAGGGTTTTGGTGTTCAACTTCCTAACTAGTTGGGTGTTTGTGTAAGGCCTCGTTCCCGGGACACTTACAACTGATAAATCATCACACCTAAAACATATACTTTACATTTAATCATTTATTAAACATTATAGCGGAAACATAAAACTAGCTTTTTATATCATTACAAATGCTTTTGCAAGTTAATACAAGTGTTCATTTCAAAACATTATTTGTTTGCATTTCAATGCAAAAACATTAACAAAAGAATGCCATCAAAAAGAGCTAAGTAGCCGCCTCGCGCCATCCTCAGCAACGTTTATCTACCAACTGAAAACGTAAAAAAGTCAGCGTTGCTGAGTGAGTTATAGTTTTTATAATAAAACATACATAAAATTCTTATTTATTTCCTTTCAGAGCCATACAATACCTTTCATTCATTCGTGACCATACATCATACATACATACAGATAATATCATTATTATCTTCCTTTACGTTCGTTAACCTTCGTTCATTCATTACATCTTGTGACATGTACATTACCCCGAACATTATGCACGAAGCGGGTAACTCGGCCTGAGGTCTTTCATAGACCTCGAACATTATGCACGAAGCTGACTCCGGTACCTAGGGCAAGTACATTCACCATTTATCTTTTCTTTTTCATTCTGGATCAATGCCATACGCTATACCTGAACATTGTGCACGAAGCGGGTTACTGGGCGTGAGGTCTTTCATAGACCCCGAACATTGTGCATGAAGCTGACTCGAGTACCTAGGGCAAATGGCAGGGATCCCATACATATCGTCAATCACAAGGATTGGACCCCAGTGTGCATCTTTCTGGGGTAGCTAACCGCACACAGTTGAGCTAACACCCTTCATTGGGTGTGGACCTCCATACATTTGCTTGCAAGACTTTTTACCTTCATTCATTCGTTAATACATGTATTCGTTCATCATGTTCCCCTTTCATTATCTTTCACTTTACGTTATATAATACTTCGGATTATTCATTGACATAACACGTAAAGCCATGGAAAGATAAACATTCATCATCATAGGAACATAACATAATAGATCATTCATACATCATCATACAGGGCATCATACATATATAACATGCATCATGCATAACCATGCAACATCATCATCATTATCATCATAAGCAACAATCACAATGCACAACATGCCCATCATACCATCTATGACCCCAAAAGTCAACTTATATAGTCCCCCGGGAATTTCCCAAGTCAAGCCTACTTTACACATTTTCCCCAAAAATCAGAAAATATTCTAAGTCCTTAGGCGCATGGTCACTATGCAGGCGCATGGACACTATTCAGGCGCATGGGGAACACTTAGGCGCATGGGGAACACTTAGGCGCATGGGCAACTTTCAGGCGCATGGGTACTGTTCAGGTGCATGGGGAACACTTAGGCGGATGGGCAACTTTCAGGCGCATGGGTACTATTCAGACGCATGAACACTTAGGCGCATGGGCACTATTGGGGTGCATGGCCCTACACTTAGTCGTCCGACTAACATTTGTAGGCGCATAGACCACTAATCAGGCGCATGGGATATACTTAAAACATTTCTAAGGCAAATTTTGGGCGCATGAGCTACTATTTAGGCGCATGGCTTACACTTAATTCTTTCTAAGGGAATTTCAAGCATATGAACACTTATCTAGGCGCATGAGTTTTTGTGAAACATGTTTCTAGGATGTTTTCAATCCTAATCATCAAACCCATCGGCTCTAAGTATAATGCGGCTATTCTAAACATGAGTAGCTTGTAAACATTCAAGAACCATCATCCAACATACACAATACATACGGGTATCACACATAAACTTTGTAAAATCGTTTTAATACGTATTCAGCCCCAAAGATAGTTTAAAACATGTAAAAACTGGGGTCTAGAACTCACCTGGTGCAACTTGGGTATCTCTTCCTTTCTAACCCGCTTGTAATGAGTTCAAACACCTAAAAAACAACACCCAACACACACCCGAGCACAACACAAGCCATAAGCACATAAACACATAACCGGGATAAAAACCCGTCATAAAAACGTAAAAACCTTGAATTCTTAGCTGGAATTCACCTCTCTTCTTTCTGTTCTTCTTCAACCGAGAGCTTTCTCTGCTCTCTCTCTCTAAAACCGAGAAAATATGGTGGAGTGAGTTGAGGGTGGGCGGCCATGCCTACCTTTACACCAACTTTTGAAAGTTTTGTCCTTTTTGGACACTTTTAGTCCCTCCACTTGGACTTTATTGCCTTTCTTGCTTTTATTCTTTATATCTTGTCTTTTAAAAATAACCGGGTGTTACAAGTCCACCTCCCTTATATGGGTTTCGTACCCGAAACCTGTTATTCCTCGAACATATGAGGATAATGCTGCCTCATCTCTTCCTCAGTCTCCCATGTAGACTCGGATCCCTTCTTGTGTTTCCACTGTACATGCACAAGAGGAACCACTTTATTCCTCAGCCCTTTCTCTTTATGATCGATATCTTCATCAGCTATACACTTTCTCAGATCAGACACATGGAATGTCGGGTGAATCCCGCTTAACTTATCCGGTAATTCCAACCTATAGGCCACCTCTCCTACCCGAGCAATGATTCGGAAAGGGCCTATATATCTTCGGCTCAACTTGCCCCGCTTCCTGAATCGGATAATGCCCTTCCAAGGTGAGACCTTCAACATAACCCGGTCACCCACCTGGAACTCAATCGGTCTGCGTCGCCTATCGGCATACAACTTCTGCCTATCTTTAGCTGCTTTAATGAAGGCTTAATCTTCTCAAGCTTCTCAGTCGTAGCCTCGATTACCTCGACGCTTCCTAACTCCATCTAACCAATATCACCCCAACAAACAGGTGTTCTACATCTCCTACCGTATAGCATCTCATATGGTGGCATGCCAATGCTAGCATGATAGGTATTGTTGTACGAGAATTCAGCTAACGGTAGGTTGTCATCCAAACTTCCCCCAAAATCAATCACACATGCCTGAAGCATGTCTTCCAATGTGTGAATGGTCCATTCTGACTGACCATCAGTTTGGGGATGATAAGCCATGCTAATATGTAACCTCGTCCCCATGGCATCGTGGAATTTCATCGAGAATTTAGAGGTAAAGAGGGTGTCACGAACAGACACAATAGACACCGGCACACCATGACGAGTTACAATCTTCTTGATGAACAGGTCAGCTAACCTCTCAGATGAGTATGTCTCGCGAATCGGTAGGAACTAAGCACTCTTCGTCAGACGGTCCACAATCACCCATATGGCATCGTACCCTTTCGGAGTACGTGGCAGCTTCGTAATGAAATCCTTGGTGATGTGCTCCCACTTCCATTCCGGTATATCCAAAGGTTGGATCTTTCCATACGGCTTCTGATGTTCTACCTTCACTTGCAAACAAGTAAGGCACTTACATACTCCGCCACGTCACGCTTCATACCCGACCACTAATAATCTTTCTTCATGTCTTGATACATCTTTATGGCACCAGGATGGATGGAGTATCGAGTCTTATGAGCTTCGTCCAAAATCCTCACACGTAGATCCCCGAAACGAGGAATCCACACCCATGCAAATCGAGTTCTAACACCAAGCGTGTTCTCACCCAATTCTCCAACCAGACCTCTCATTCTTTCAGAGTTTAGATGATCTTCTTTCAATGCCTCATCTTGAAACTCCTTGACTTGCTTCATTACCTCAGAGGTCATAATCAGTTGGTGTGCCTTAACCCGAATAGGCTCGGGCCTCTCCTTCCAGCTAAGAGCATCAGCCACCATGTTAGCTTTACCCGAATGGTAATGGATCTCACAATCATAATCCTTTATGAGCTCCAACCATCATCTCTGCCTCATATTCAGGTCCTTCTACTCAAAGAAGTACTTTAAGCTCTTGTGGTCGGTGAAGATGGTGCACTTTGTTCCATATAGATAGTGCCTCCAAATCTTTAGTGCAAATACCATGGCTGCTAGTTCCAAGTCATGAGTAGGGTAGTTGACCTCATGAACCTTCAGTTGTTGGGATGCGTAGGCTATAACTTTTCCTCTTTGCACTAAGACACACCCCAACCCCAAGTAGGAAGCATCTGAATACACCACCAAATCTTCGCTTCCATCGGCTATTCCTTGTTCATCCTTATCGATTTAAACATCAATCTAGGTAATTAAACATTGTTATATACTCGATTTCTTATGGGTAACAAAAGCCCTATGTTTGATTTAATAATCAATAGCAAATTTGGGTTAAATTTGTATTAATCTGATTCTAGGCTTCTTGAGTTGGGAGAGTTAATTGGGGTTGTCTTTTTAAGGTTTTAAACCAATTAAACCAAGGCCTCGGCCCTACTTCACTAGTTTAGTCACTGTCCTTCTAAACATGAGGTCCCGGGTTTGAACCTGGGCACCCTCATGCTTTATTTTTAAAGGTTTTTTAGCCTAAAACAAATTTCAGAAAACTTTTAATATATATAATATTTTTTTTAAATTCCAAATATTTTTAAAAGCCTCCAACTATTTTTTATAATTTTTATAAGCTTAAATAAAAATGTTTTTGATAAAACATGTTAGCAAAGCTTGTTTGAATAATTTTTAATGGATTGAAAATAATAATTAGTAAATTATTATTGGTCTGAATATCCATTTTCAATTAATTTTGTTTAATAGTAATAAAAGTTTAAACACTATATATATCCTTTTAAATTATTATAATTGTTTCTTTTCACATCTTTGAATAAAATATAAATATATATTTTCCCAAAGAAAATATAAATATATTCCATTTTGTTAAATATAATTATTTGAAAAATACCAAATTGAAACCTTAGTTCTCATTAACTCGTTAAACTTATTATTAAACTTAAGTCTTGTAATTAAATAATTAGGTGTCTCGTGACGGATTACGTTGGAACGACGACTACTATTTTCTTTTTAATCATCAATTATATATTCATTGACCATGTGAGTATTTCTATACCCCTTTTTCATATTTTTAAACCTTGTGGTGAAACATGCTACCTTATAACTATTGCACTTGTAAACTCATTTGATTCTTGTAAACACTTGGGCAATTGACTCGTTTGTTATGGTTAGTTGAACATTAGTAACTACCATGTATTGACTATTATATGTGCAATCATTAACTATTGCTAGCGTGACAACATCATAGATCTATGGGCCTGACAAGCCTGCTTGGTTAATCCAAGTATATTTAGCAAATCGTATAATCTTGTAATTGTGTAATGTTGTAAACTGTCAAGGTTTGATTGTTACATTGGTCATATATCCATAGTTACTTTGCTCACTAACTTATAACATGAATTTCCATCTTTTATATATTTATGTATGAAAACTATGGAAATCTCACCAACATTATGTTGACCATTTATTTTTAACATGTTTCAGAAAACGCGCAAGTTTGATTGCCAACTTTGAAGCTTATTCATATCTAGTAATGTACCTAGTTAAATAAATAAATTGTCTTGAATTATTCTTTTTACGTTATGCTGATTTCTTATTTGAGACTTATGGATGTAAATTTATCTTTGAAACTTATGACTATAGTATTTGAAATAAATAATAGCGTTATATGGTTGTAAACAATGTTAACCCTCACATCTCGATGATTCCGTCGTTAAGGTGGGGTGTGACAACATGTAATACTCTAAGGAGTCCAAGTTAACAACTAAATTTGTATAGACAAACTGAGAGCACCTGAACTTGACCCCTTGAACAATTCCATACACTATTAAGGAGAGATCCTTAGGAATCTGGTCCCACCCTCCATGCTTGTGGGACAAGCTGTGGATAACCACATGAATCAGGTATTTCCACTAGGATGAGACATTTTCTTTCCCGAAGGTCTTTATAGAGAAATCTTCCTCATGCCCATTTGCTCAAAAGAATGATTGATAGCCTCCTTTGGGAAGAACAACTCACCTTTTTCATTATCCAGTTGAAGATGATTGTTGATAATGGCCGAAGTGATAAAGATTATGCTCCCCTGCACTATGGTAGACAGTGCCTTCTCCCATACATAACGACCTCTTGGCAGGTCTTCCAAAATTCAAGCATAGGATCCTCATAAAGGGTATGATCAATGGTAAGGGAGGTGAAGTAGTTTGACAAAGCCAGAAAATAGCAAACCTCTGAGAAACTATCATCTTTCTCAGAGTTCAACCGAGCAACCGGGTTGTTGTAACACCCGGCTATTTCTTAAAAAGAAAAAAAGAATAATAGATGAAGAGTAAAAGAAAGAAAAAAGCAATAACACCCAAGTAGAGGGATTAAAAGTGTAAAAAAGGACAAAACTTTGAAAAAGTTGGTGTAAAAGTGGGCATGGCCGCCCACCCTCTTTTCACATCCCTCTCATTTGGACTTTAGAGAGAGAAAGACAAGAGAAGAGCAGAAACTCGTTGTTTGAAGAAGAAGAAGAAGAAGGAATCGAATTCAAGGTAAGAATTTGTGGTTTTTAAGTGTTTATGATGGGCTTTATCCTGGTTATATGCATATGTACTTAAGTTTATGTGCTTATCTGCTCGGGTGTGTGTGTGTTGGTGTTGTTTTTAGGTGTTTGAACTCATTGCAAGTGGGTTAAAAAGGAAGAACACCCAAGTTGCACCAAGTGAGTTCTAGACCCTGGTTTTTACTTGTTTTGAACTATCTTGGGGCTAAAAATGTATTTAAATGATTTTCAAAGTTCATGTATGTTTACCTGTATGTATGTGCATGAGTGGTTGTTGATTCTTGAATGCCTATAGATTGTTCATGTTTAGAGTAGCAATATTAAGCTTAGAGCAGATGGGTTTGATGATTGGGTTTGAAAACATACTGGATACATGTTACGCACAAGGTCCAAGCACCTAGATAAGGCTCATGTGCCTGAAAATGCCTTAGAAAGATTTAAGTGTAATCTATGCGCCTGAATAGTAGCCCATGCGCCTAAGATTGCCTTAGAAATGTTTAAGTATAGCCCATGCACCTAGAAATGTTAGTCGGACGATTAAGTATAGGGCCATGCTCCCTAATAGTGCCCATGCGCCCAAGTGGCCCATGCGCCTAAGTTCCCATGCGTCCGAATAACCCATGCGCCTAAGTGTTCATACACACCAATAGTGCCCATGAGCCTGAATAGTTCATGAGCCTAACTTGATAGTGATGAAATGCCCAAACAGGGCTCATGTGCCCAAATAGTTCCCATGCGCCTAATCACTTAGAAATTTTTACAGAATTTTTCAGGAGTTTGTGCTTTAGGGTTTTGACCAAGGTTAACTAAGGGCTTATTAATGATGATGTTTCATGCATGATATGATTACTTATGATTGTTCCTTATTTTTATTATTGGTATTATTATTATTTCTTATTGTATGTGACTCTGCGTGGTATGTTATTATCGTAACACAAAGTATACCGTAACAATAAAGTGAAAGAGCAATAAAGAAAAAAAGAGGAACATTAATAAAATATTAACAAGTCTTGCAAGCTTTTAGGAGGGACACGACTATGTTGTCGTTAGCTCAACTGTGTTGCGGGTTAGCTACCCTATTATGCACACATGGCCAATCAATTGAGATTGGCAAGACCCTTGTAGCGTACCCTGGGTGATTGGGTTGGCCTTGTACACAATACACATCACCCTTTCGAGGGATACAGTTGACCGTTTTAAGGGATATAGTTGACCCTTTCGAGGGATACACATGGCCATCACCTATTTTTCCATCGCGCATATAGTTGGGTTATTGCTCATTGGTCCATACAGACAGTGAAAGATAAAAATAAAAGTTTACAGAACATACAAGGCCTACAGTAAAGAGAACGAACGGTATCTGTTAATATAGTTAATGCGTGCTCACATATACAGTACAGAGTTGTATTTTTCAGAAAAGAGTATTTTCATATACAACATATAGAAAGTATTTTATTACATATAAAATTAGAGCTCACTAAGCAACGCTGACTTTTGTACATTTTCAGTTGGCAGGTAATTATTGCTGAGGATGGCACGAGGGTGAAGCTACTTGGCAGGGAAAGACTGACATCCATTCGTATTTTATGTCGCTGTTGTTTTGTAATGCAGTAAAACAATTCTTTTGTAAACTATTAACCATGATGTATTGCTTAACAACGGTGCTTTAAATGAAATGAATGGTTTTTGATAAATTATTTCCACTACAGAAGTTTATATAATTATAATGTGTAATGTTTTAACTGCTGTGATTAACCAACTGTGAGGTCTTCGGAATCGGGGCCTTAGAATTGTGTTGCGTGTGATGTTGCATGGAGAAATCAGGGTTGTTTCTGAGATTTTGATTAGACATTTTGAGAAGCTTAAGGGTGAGGGAAGATGAAGAACAAAGGCAGTTTGGGAGAATTTAGGTAAGAGAAATAGTGCAAATGATGAAGATAGTGAAACAGGGGAAACCATTGGGTTTATATCTGAAAGGATCCAAGACAAAGTTAATGAAAGAGGATAACTTTGAAATCTAGAAGTTGATCCCACCTCTAAAAAAGTAGTTTTCTTTTGCCCAAAAAAGTAGTTTTCTTGGAAGTTGAGAAATCTTCTGAAGATTATATTGCTTTGGAAGTTCTTGAAGGAAAGCTTTCGAAGGCAAATTGACTTCGGAAGATATTTCCAAGACTTTGAGAATTTTGCTTCGGAAGAGATTTATAACTCAGAGTGTTTATTATAAGAAGAATAAAAACATCTGAAAGGAAATTTGCTTTTGGAAGAAAAAATTGTTCTTATAAAACATACAAGTATTTAAGTTGATTTTAAGCTTCAGAAGACATCTCAGAAATTTCTTTCGAAGGTAAACTACTTAAGTAGATATTTGTTTGCTAAGATATAAGTTTCTTCTGGAGGTAATTTTAAATCTTTCGAAGGATAAAGAGATCAAAATTTAAAAAATCTAAGGTATGTCTTGTAAAAAGATTTTATTTACAAAGAAAAAAAGGGCTTATGAAGGTGATAAAATAGACAACTTAGGACACATAGTTTTAGAAATAATATGATTTAGTTTTAAGATAAGCTACTCAAAGTTAATCATCCCAATAGCTAATACAAGATCTTTGAATCTCTTTTGATAGTGATTTGGTGTGAAATCTTGGGGTTGGCTTGATATCTTGCACAAATACATGTAAGAAACATGATATCAAACTTGCTAGCTGAGAGGTACATAAGAGACCCATTTATTGCCCTAAATAGATGCTCATCAATGCACTCTTCCTCAAGATTAGGTCCAAGGGAGTGGTTCCTGGCTATGGGTGACTTATGAAGATGCCATTGTCAACTTGCTTCAATTGAATTCCTAGAAAGAAATTGAGTTCCCACATGGCACTCATTTCAAACCTGTCTTTCATTAGCTTTTCAAAGTCTTTACAGAACTTGGAATTGTTGACTCAAAGATAATGTCATCCACATATACTTGAACTACCATAATGTCATTTCATGTTCCTTTGATGAAGGGAGTTCCATCAATAGTACCCCTCTTGTAGCCATGCTCACAAAGATACTGTGATAGAGCCTCATACCACTCCCTTGGTGCTTGGTGCAGCCCATAAAGAGTCTTATAAAGCTTGCATACATAATCACAATGATTAGGATTTGCAAACACAGGTGGTTGTTTGATATACACCTCTTCATCAATCATCCTTTAAAGAAAAGCACACTTGACATCAAGCTGGTAAACCTTGATGTTGGACCAAAAGAACCAATGAGCCAGATAAGAAAAACCTTTAAGTCCCACAGACATCAAAACAACTAAAGTGATCTACAATAGATGAAGATAAAGTTTGTAGACAAAGTCTGAAGACAACTGCTCAAGACAAAGTCTGAAGACAACTGCTGATGACAAAGTCTGAAGATCAAGTTCTCAGGAGTTGTGATAACAGCTGAAGTAGTTCTCTTCAGTAGTTGTGATGGTTTTCATTTCAGTAGTTTGTAATCAGTAGTTTTATATTATGTAAAACATCTGATGTTCTTACACTTCAGACGTTATAACTTCAGTAGTTGTAATGTTACTTTTAGTGAAGGTGTCCTAAGTTGTTGTGGACATCTTCAGTAGTTTAGTTTACTTAAGTTGTTTGTATAAATGAGTAAGATGTCACTATCAAGTGACGTCAGCTGATGTCACATTCCTTATAAAAGGAACGTTGACCTAATTTCCTTGCACGTGATGCTTGTGCATGAATGAAAAAAATCTTTTTGCAGAAAACTCTCTCTCTATAACCGTTATTGTTTTATTGAATATTCATATTATTCTTGCTAGAATTTTGTCTAATTCGTGTGCTATTCTGCTGCAAATCCTAATCTAATTGATCAAACTAGATCTCGATCCCTTCACTTGAAGTTCATGGATGTAGCAAAAGTTATGAATATTCGGATAGATTCAAGTCTTGCTACATGAGCAAAGACATCTATGTAGTCAATTCCTTCTTCTTGAGTATATCCTTGAACAATCAGTCTTGCCTTGTTCTTGATGACAAGTCCTCTATCATCCTTCTTATTTCTCAACACCCACTGTTCGACCGACTTAGATTTGAATTTTAACCAAGATATGAAATTAGACATTGTGCACCGGTTCTTTAGACTCGCATTCACATATCTAATACCCTAAAACCTTCAAATTTAACATTTTACTTGGCTTAAGTACGTCATTAGTCCATTTAGTTTCTAGTTCTTGTTTGAGTCGAGAATCTTAAAGTCAGGGCACTATTTCATCAGATTTCAATGAGATATCATGACATTGTACATGTATATCAATCTACAATCATCAGTTTATCAATAAGAATCAGAAATCTTGATCTAATAAAAATTGGCCAAAATAACGGTAGTGTGTGCGAATTAAGGCGATTAGGGGATGATGAGTCGAATGCGATTGACTGTGCCCTATTTATACTGAGTCTGAGTTCAATCAGCCGACTGGACCAATTCTATCTGTTCATTCGGGCGAAAGGACCCCAGTCGTGCGATTGGCTCAGTTGCTCACATTCAGTCGGCTGACTGGGTTTCAGTCGGGTGTCTGACTTATTCGCACACCTCCATTCGGTCGACTGTCTCATTTTGATAATCCATTCGGCTGAATGGTTCATACTCATGTTGTTGGACCAAAAGAACCAATGAGCCAGATCAGAAAAACCTTTAAGTCCCACAAACATCAAAACAACTGAAGTAATCTACAACTGCTGAAGACAAAGTCTGAAGACAACTGCTGAAGACAAAGTCTGTAGACAAAGTCTGAAGACAAAGTCTAAAGACAACTGCTGAAGACAAAGTCTGAACACAAAGTCTGAAGACAAAGTCTGAAGACAAAGTCTGAAGACAAAGTCTGAAGACAAAGTCTGAAGACAAAGTCTGAAGACAAAGTCTGAAGACAAAGTCTGAAGACAAAGTCTGAAGACAAAGTCTGAAGACAAAGTCTGAAGACAAAGTCTGAAGACAAAGTCTGAAGACAAAGTCTGAAGACAAAGTCTGAAGACAAAGTCTGAAGACAAAGTCTGAAGACAAGTCTGAAGACAAAGTCTGAAGACAAAGTCTGAAGACAAAGTCTGAAGACAAAGTCTGAAGACAAAGTCTGAAGACAAAGTCTGAAGACAAGTCTGAAGACAACTGCTGAAGAGAAAGTCTGAAGACAACTGCTGAAGACAAAGTCTCAAGATCAAGTTCTCAGAAGTTGTCACAACAGCGAAAGTAGTTCTCTTTAGTAGTTGTGATGGTTTATATTTCAGTAGTTTGTAATCAGTAGTTTTATATTATGTAAAACATCTGAAGTTCTTATACTTCAGATGTTATAACTTCAATAGTTATAATGTTAGTTTATACTTAGCTTCTAATGAAGGTGTCCTCAGTTGTTGTGGACATCTTAGTAGTTTAGTTTACTTTCAGTTGTTTGTATAAATCAGTTAGATGTCACTATCAAGTGACGTCAGCTGATGTCACATTCCTTGTAAAAGAAAGTTGACTTAATTTCCGCGCACGGGAAGCTTGTGCATGAATGAAAACATTCTTTTTGCAAAAAGCTCTCTCTCTATAACCGTTACTATTTGATTGAATATTCATATTATTCTTGCTAGAATTTCGTCAAATTCGTGTGATATTCCGCTTGCAAATCCTAATCTAATTGATCAAACTAGATCTCGATCCCTTCAAATGGTATCAAAGCAGGTAATCATTGATCGATTTAACAATTGATCATTGAAACTGTTCTTTTGATATCTATGTTTGATCGAATTATCAAATTTGTAAGAATTGGTTATAGAGTTTGTTTTTCTGTTGCTTCCTGTGAATTAATTTGAGATTCTTTTTGTTTTAAACTGTGTTGTTGAGTTTTTGAGTTAGATCTATTAAAATCTCATTGAACCTGTTTGAATTCGTGAAAATAGCTACATCAATCAATGACCCTCATAATACTGGCTCCTCAACAATGCCTCCGATGCTTGGTAGGAGTGAGTACAACATATGGCAATGACGAATGCTCCATCACCTGTCTGTCAACAGTTCAGGTTGTCGGAAATCTGTGGTTCATGGACCATATAAGCCTATGGTGAGTAATCCAAAAACCAATGAAATGGTTCCGAAGAAGAAAGAGCAATATTCACATGAAGATCTGAAACTGTTTGAAATTGATGCTAAAGCCCATGGAATTCTGGCCATGGCACTACCTAATGAAATCTATTCTGGACTTATGCATCATGAATCTGCTCATGACCTCTGGGTTGCTCTAAATGAACAATTTGGAGGAACTGACGAGGTCTTAGCAAACAATAGAGAAATCCTTGCCCAGCAATATGAGACATTCTCTCATCGAAAGGGTGAGTCACTAACTCACAGTTTGAGCGATTCTCCTCTTTGATATCTGAATTGAAAATGGTTAAACATGAATATACAAATAGTCAAATGAACAATAGATTTCTCAGATCCCTGCCTGAGAGATGGGACACATATACTATTGTCCTACACTCCAGTGCAAATCTAGACACTCTATCTCTCACCCAACTTCATCGGAAACTGTTAACATTTGAAAGAGAGATAGAACAGAAAAGGAAACTGACTTCACCTGGGAAGCTCACTGATGATTTTGTACCTGGGAATACTGCTCTGGTCGTCATGAGTCAGAATATGCTACATCAGAAACTTCTTATGATGAGCATATTGATTTCTCTTCAAACAGTGGAGATAATGCTTCTGCTGGTATTGATAGTAATTCAGGATGTAGTACTGACAATCTGTGCTTTTTGATGGATGATTTGAAAGGAATTGCTGATGATGATTTGGAAGAGATGGATATTTTGAGCCAAATGGCATTAGTTAATATCAGATCTCAAAAATTTACAAAAGGACAGGTAGAAAATTCCTGGTCTCTCTGGAAAACACCAAGTGGTTTGACAAGAGCAAGTTGAGGTGTCACAAGTGCCATAGACTTGGACATTTTGCAAGAGAGTGTAGATCATCTGGATCTAACTCTTCTGCACCCTTTGTGACCTTTCCGGGCAATAATCACAAAACAAAGGGCAACATTCTACCGTTTGGTCATCATTCACAAATTCAATCATCTCCTGCATATTTTGTTCCTCAAGGTCAAATGCCATATCCTTATCCTGTTTTTACTGCCTCAGTCCATCAGGTTCCAGTACCCATAGCTCAATATACAGCCCTACTAAGCCACAACATCTCAATCAAGTCAACAATCTCAATCTCAATCCAATCACATCAAAGCTTTTTCACTACTGGAGTTGTTGACTAGAGTAGTTTACCAGATGATCTTTCTGGATCTGAACAAGTGTTTTCATTGCTGTAAACATGGTAGTGAAATCCTTTGGAAATTTTGCTCTTATGGCCTGGAGTTACTGATGGTTCTTGCTCAAAGCTTCATCATCACAGGTACCATAAGAATCTTGTGAGGCTAAGGCCAAGTTGTGTTCTAAGCCATGTGTTGGACCAAAAGAACCAATGAGCCAAGATCAGAAAACCTCTAAGTCCCACACGGTATCACAACAACTGCTGAAAGCCTCATCAGTAGTTTGACAAGTGCTGAAGACTTCAACAGCTGAAGATCAAGTGCTGAAGACCTTAACAGCTGAAGAACCAAAGTGCTGAAGTACAACAGCTGAAGAACACAAGTGCTGAAGCTGAAAGACCAAAGTACTGAAGAACAACAGCTGAAGAGTTCACAAGTGCTGAAGATCAACAACTGATGTACAAAGTCTGAAGACAAAGACTGAAGACATCAGCTGATGATATCTACTGAAGTCATCAGCTGATGAAACGCCTGAAGGTCAAAGTCTGAAGATCAAGTACTGAAGCCTCAGTAGTTTGTCACAACTGCTGAAGAGTACTTCTTCAGTAGTTGTGATATCAGTAGTTTTATTCTTGTTTCAGTAGTTTTGTAAAACGACTGAAGAGCTTGTTCTTCAGTCGTTGTAGTTTCAGTAGTTTTATATTTTGTACTTAACTTGCTGATATGTTCTCAGTAGTTGTGAACATTTCAGTAGTTTGTTAAGATTAGTTATTTCTGTATTGGATCTGCCAGTTGTCACTTTCCGTGATAACAGCAGTGACTGTTGCACTATATAAGGAGTGACAACCTATTGTAATGATGATGAAATGATGAATTGAATGGAATGAATGATTGATTCGATTAGAAATATTCTTCATCTATAAACATTCCTAGAAATCAGAAATACATTTCTCTCCCTATAACTGTATGCGATCTTAATGCTCACATAATTGTTAGCTTGCTACAATTTGTCTAATTCGTGTTTGTATTCCGCTGCTTTATATTCTGTTACATCAAACTGTGATCACTGATCCTGTCAAATGGTATCAGAGCAGGTTAATCATTGATCGATCTAATAATTGATCATTGAAACTGCTATTCAAGATCCAAGTTTGATTGAATTAGCTTTTGTTTTTGCAAGAAACGGTTATAGAGATTGAATTTTCTGTATTTCTGCTCATTCATCCTGAGATCTTTTCTTGGTTCTCATTGAGTTTGTTGTGGTTTGTCTAAAACTTCTTTTTAAACTTGAACTAAACTGTTTTTGAACTGAAAATGACCACTCCCTCCAATGATCCTCACAATACTGGTTCCTCAACCAAGCCTCCTATGCTGGTTAGGAATGAGTATAACATATGGCAAAGACGTATGCTCCATCACCTGTCTGTTAACAGCGCAGGGTGTTGGACATCTGTGGTACATGGTCCACACAAGCCTATGGTGAATAACCCGGAAACCAATCAAATGGTCCGAAGAGGAGGGAGCAATACTCAGATGAGGATAAAAAGTTGCTTGAGATTGATGCAAAAGCCCATGGAATTCTGGCCATGGCTTTGCCCAATGAAATCTATTCTGGGCTAATGCATCATGAAACTGCCCATGACCTCTGGATTGCTTTGAAAGAACAATTTGGAGGAACAGATGAGGTCTTGGCAAATAATAGAGAAATTCTTGCCCAACAATATGAGACATTCTCTCATAGAAAGGGTGAGACACTGACTCAACAATATGAGCGGTTTTCTTGTTTGATCTCTGAACTAAAAATGGTCAAACTTGAATACACCAATATTCAGATGAATAACAGATTTCTCAGATCACTGCCTGAGAGATGGGACACATATACTATTGTCCTACGCTCCAGTGCAAGTTTGGACAAACTATCTCTCACCCAACTCCATGGGAAATTGCTCACTTTTGAGAGAGAGATAGAACAGAAGAGAAAGCTGTCTTCATCTGGAAAGCTCACTGAAGACTTTATACAAGGCAACACTGCCTTGGTGGGTCATGAGTCAGAATATGGCATCTGAATGCCAGTATGATGAGCATATTAATTCTCTTCGAGCACTTCTAATTCTGCATTTGTAAGTGTTGATGGTCAGTTTACTGGAGGTAATAATGACAATTTATGTTTCATTATGGATGATCTCAAGGGGATTGCTGATGATGACTTAGAAGAGATGGATATTTTGAGCCAAATGGCCTTGATAAATATCAGATCTCAGAAGTTCTACAAAAGAACTGGAAGAAAATTCCCAGGACTCTCTGGCAAAACCAAAGTTGGTTTTGACAAGAGCAAGTTGAGGTGTCACAAATGCCAACGGCTTGGACACTTTGCAAGAGAGTGTAGATCAACTGGATCAAACTCTACTGCACCTTTGTGACTTTTCCTGGCAACAGTCAACAAAACAGAGGGCAACATCCTGTCACATCTAGTCATCATCCTCAACAACAATCTCCGGCATATTTTGTTCCTCAGGGTCAAATGCCTTATCAGTACCCTTGTTATTACATGCCACAGTCAAGTCAAGTTCAAGTTCCTATGACACCACAACCTCATGCATTACCAGAACCTCAGCCTTCCTATCTCATCAACAACCTTCATCTCAACAACACAGCTTCTTCACCCCAGGAGTTGTTGACTGGAGCAGTTTACCAGATGACTTGTCTGGTCATGATCAACTGTTCTCAGGTGCTGGTCAACATGGTGGTGACAGTCCCTTGGGAATCTAGCTCTTATGGCTTTGGAGTCTGCTGATACTTCATCTTCAATGCCTCTACACCTCAGGTATCACAGGTATCCTCTGAGGCAAAAGCCAAATTATGTTCTGAACAATGCATAGCAGCATTTGCTTCCATTAGAGAAGCAAATGTAGCTTAATTAATAAGAACATTGAGCTAGAACAAGTAATTTCCAAAAACAAAGCTGAGTTTGAGTTTGTGCTCAAAGATAAAAATGATGAGGTTTATAAACTGAATTGCAAAATAATTGATGATAGGCTAGAGAAGATGTACTTTTAGAGAAGTACAAAGATCTCAAAGAAACCCTTGCAGTTACCCAGGTCGAGTGTGATAGATGGGTACAATCATGCAAAGGTTTTGAAATGCTTCTTAGTAAGCAATCTGCTTCAAATGTGAAGTTTGGAATTGGTTACAATCACTGCTCCACCTACAGATTTTACCCCAAGAGCAGAGGTAGAATCTGATGGTGAGAGTGATAACCAATCCATCAAGTCATGTGATCTACCTTCTGATACAGCACAATCAGAAGTAGCAGTCAGTATCAAGTCCTCTTTGAACCTATCAGCTGATGTTGATGGTCCAAATGCTGACATTCACATGATCAATAAGTTGATCAACTCAGGAGTCAATCCTGAAGGTCCTGAAAGGACTGGAGAGCAGGATTCAACTCCTGAAGTTCAAACTTCAACTGCTGTCAGTACTGAAGAGAAGAAAACTGGCAGTAGAAAGAGTTTGAAGACTACTAAAGATGCTGTCAAGAAAGCAACCAATGCTTCCAAAGCATTGAAGAACAAGTCTTCTGTTGCTTCACCATCTTTAGTTGATGATCAACCTAAGATGAAGAAGAAACCATGTGAAGTATGTGGTTTGTTCAATCATCTTACAGATGATTGTTGGTACAAAAGAGGTTCCAAACTCAAACAAAAGGAAGAAATTAATGAGAAAATGGTAAAAATGAAAACTGAGTTTGAGACCACATTTGTATCAGCAACATCAAATCCTGTAACCCTTAAGTCCTTAAAGCAATCCAAAAAGGAAGGAGTTAAACAGGTGACAGCTGAGGGTGCTCAAAAGAAGAAGGTGCAACATAGGACCTTATCTAACTCCACTAGCAATGTGTCTGATGAGCTGAAAGCTTTATCACAAAATCAGACACAGCTGGTGATGATGGTACAACATCTGTTGGGTAGAGTTAACCAACTAGATTCTCCTATGTTGAAACCACAGAAAAGGAGGTCTAAGCCAAAGGACTCCTCTTCTGCACCATCTTCTTCCTCTCAGGCTGTTGTTACAAATAAACATGCTAGTTTACCATCTATTGATGAGACCAGGCCCAAAACCAAAAAGGTTTGGGTCTCTAAAACTAACTGATTGTTTATTATTGCAGGGTTCTTCAACATGCCAAAATAGCATCTGGTATGTAGACAGTGGGGGATCTATGCACATGACTGGGAACATCTCTCTTCTTCATGACTACTCTCAAGGAAAGAAGGGATTTGTCTCTTTTGGCAATGATGCTAGGGGTTACATCATCGGTAAGGGCTTTGTCTCCAATGGAGAAATCAAATTTGATGATGTTAATCATGTGGAAAATCTCAAGTACAACCTCTTGAGTGTCAGTCAAATGTGTGATAAAGGCCATGTTGCCCTTTTCACAAGTCAAAACTGTAGGATTCTGTCATCCAAAGTTTTGCCCTTGATTGACAAGGTGTTGGATGATCACACTCTCCTGAAAGCCAACAGGACAGGAAGAGTGTATGCCTTAGATCTCTCTAAGAAGATAGATCTCAAAGGCAATCCTTGCCTATTTTCCAAAGCCTCTTTTCAAGAATCTAAACTATGGCACAGGAGGCTTGGTCATGTTAATCTCAAAAACATGAATCAGCTTAGCCACAATAGTTTAGTCAGAGGCTTACCAATAAAGGAGTTTCACTGTGATGAAACATGCACTGCTTGTTTAAAAGGAAAACAGCACAAGGTCTCATTTCCTCCTATTGAAGTGTCCAAGTCCACTGCCTGCTTGCAATTACTGCATATGGATCTATTTGGTCCTGTGAGAGTAATGAGCATGGCAAAGAAGAAATACTGTCTGGTAATTGTGGATGATTACTCCAGATTTGTATGGACTTTCTTTCTACACTCAAAGGATGAGGCTGCTCAGAAGATTATCCACTTTGTGCTGTACATTGAGAAGCAGTATTCCCTTCCAGTCAAGTGTATTAGGAGTGATAATGGAACTGAGTTCAGAAATCATACACTTGATGACTTCTATCTCTCAAAGGGAATCAAAAGGCAGTTCAGCATTCCTAGGACTCCGGAACAAAATGGAGTAGTGGAGAGAAAGAACAGGACTCTCATTGAAGCTGCAAGGTCCATGCTGGCTGACTCAGGTTTGCCATTGACCTTTTGGGCCGAAGCTGTCAACACAGCTTGTTATGTGCAAAATAGAGTGTTAGTAAATCAGAGGTTGATGAAGACTCCATATGAAGTTCTCCATCATTTGGCTCCTCTGATTTCATTTTTCAAAGCTTTTGGGTGTCCCTGTTTTATTCTCAACACAAAGGATCAACTCCACAAATTTGATCCTAAGGTGGATGCAGGATACTTTGTTGGTATTCATCTACTTGCAAAGCATACAGAGTCTTCAACTGCAGAACAAAGATGGTTGAAGAAACTCTACATGTTAAGTTTAATGAATCTCCAAAGGACAAGATTCCACAAAGTCCTGTGGAGTTATTTGATTTGGACATACTGCAATATGTTCCCTATCAAACTCCTGCTGTTGCTCCTGTCAACAGTTCACCACCTGGTGGTACTGCTGATGATGATGATGATTGCAGTACTCACCTCTTCAGGTTTAGTGATCAGCTGCCTGATTCAACTAGACCTGATGTTCCTGTAGCGCCAGTAGCACCATCCACAACAAATGCTGATGAGATTTCTTCGAATTCAACTTCCTTTGAATTACCATCCACTGATTGGTTTCAAGGAAATGATTCACCATCACCATCTGTTGCTGCTGAACCGGCTACAAACACTTGCACAGATCTCATTGTGTATCAAGATCTGAAGAATCACCCCATGTCTCAAATCATTGGTGATATCACTGCTGGAGTATCAACAAGAAGTCAATTGTCAAATTTCTGCTTCTATGCTCTCTTCATCAGTCAGCAAGAGCCAAAGAATTATCACATTGCTTTAAAGGACAATGGATGGGTTGATGCCATGCAGCTTGAGCTTCTTCAGTTCAAGAAACAGCAAGTGTGGGAACTGGTTCCTCTACCTCCAGGTAAGTGTGCAATAGGCACTAAATGGGTGTTTAGGAACAAAACTGATGAAAATGGGCTTATTGTTAAGAACAAGGCCAGACTGGTTGTTCAGGGGTTTGCACAGAAAGAAGGTCTTTCAAATGGATGTCAAAAGTGCATTTTTGTATGGAAAAGTTAAAGAAGAGGTTTATGTATGTCAACCTCCAGGCTTTGAGGACAAAACATCCTAATTGGGTGTATAAGCTTGATAAAGCTCTTATGGGTTAAAACAAGCTCCAAGAGCCTGGTATGAGACATTGTCAAACTTTCTTCTGGAAAACAATTTCACTAGAGGCTCCATTGACAAGACTTTATTATTAAGAAAGCTGGGCAGCATAATCTACTTGTTCAAATTTATGTAGATGATATCATTTTTGCATCCTCTGATCCAAAGTTGTGTGATGCCTTTACAAAGTTGATGCAACAGAAGTTTGAAATGAGTGCCATGGGAGAATTACAGTTCTTTCTGGGGTTGCAAATCAAACAAAAGGCTGATGGAATTTTTATTCATCAATCCAAATATACAAAAGATCTTTTGCAAAAGTTTGATTTACAAAACTGTAAGCCCTGTTCTACTCCCATGAGCAGCACCACACAACTGGACTCAGATCAGAAAGGTAAAGTGGTTGATGAAACACTTTATAGATGTATGATTGGGTCCTTGATGTATTAACTGCTTCTAGACCAGATATTATGTTTGCTACATGTGTTTGTGCTAGATTTCAGGCTGCACCTAAAGAGTCTCATCTGATTGCAGTCAAGAGGATCTTTAGATATCTGCAAGGCACTCCATCTCTAGGTTTATGGTATTCTACCAGACATTCTGGTAAATTAGTTGCTTTTTCTGACAGTGACTATGCAGGGTGTAAGTTGACCAGGAAATCAACTTCTGGTGGATGTCAATTCCTAGGCAACTGCTTGATTTCTTGGCAGAGCAAGAAACAGACCTCAGTTGCTACATCCACTGCGGAAGCAGAGTACATTGCTGCTGCAAGCTGTACATCTCAGGTACTCTGGCTTCAAAACCAACTTTTGGATTATGGCATTACAGAGACTAAGACTCCATTGTTAATGGATAGTGCTTCAGCTCTTTGCATTGTCAAAAATCCAGTCCAGCACTCTAGGACCAAACATATAGAGATCAGACATCATTTTATAAGGGATTGTTTTGAAAAAGGTCTGATTGATCCTAAGTTTGTGCCCAGTGCTGATGAGCTTGCAGACATTTTTACTAAGCCTTTGGATAGTTCATCTTTCCAAAACCTGGTGTTAAGGCTTGGTATGGCAGCTAGAATAGGTGACAACTACTGATGCTCTCAGTAATTCATATTGATGATCATGAGTGCCTGTCACATATAAGTACTGATGAGCTCTTTTAACCTCAGTAGTTTTTATAACTACTGAAGGCTAAAAGTTCTCACAAGTACTGAAGTACTTCATCTGCTCTAAACTACTGAAGTAGTTACAACTACTGATGCAGTCATAACTACTGAAATCAGTAAAAACAGATAAGTACTGATGTCCTATGAAACAACTGAAATCAGCCATAAAGACTGATGAATGTGTTGAGGACAGTTTGAAACAGCTGAAAAGCTAAGAATTGACGAAAACAGCTGAAGAGAACTTCTCCTCAGTCGTTTGTACCACTGCTGTTTCATTTTAAAAACTGAAGCAAAACCACGTCTTCAGCAGTTTTATAACTACTGATGACCAATACCAAGTCTTCAGTTGTTTACAACAGCTGATGACAAAACCACTGTCTTCAGTAGTTTCATAACTACTGATGACAAACACCATGTCCTCAGTTGTTTCAATCACCTGAAGTCAAAACCACGGTCTTCAGTAGTTTTCTAAACTACTGATGCCTAACACGCGACTTCAGCTGTTTCAACGTCTGAAAGGATAATACCATGTCAACGGTCGTTTAAAACTACTGATGACTAACACCACATCCTTCAGTCGTTTCCTCACCCGTACCCTATAAATAACCTTAACCTGAGCTCTCCATGCTTATCTTCTTCAAACCTAACGTTCCTCTCCAACAAAAATTTCCATGGCGTCTATGCAAATTAACCGCGACACAACTGTGTTGCCTACCTCACAAAATCGCCGATCTGGACTAAGTTCGATACTGCTATCGATCTTATGGTTCAGTCCCATACAACAAGGCATTCCTTCTGAACCCCGTTTTACATACCGAATCCTTGAACCAATTTTGGATGAACGTTATGTCACTACTGAGGAGAGCAACACACGATCCCTCCGGTCAGTCGTCTCAACCACAAAGAAGTAGTGATTACTCCTGCAACAATCCGTAAAATTCTTCAACTGAGTGATGCTACTCTCCTGCTGGATATCCGAAGGGCACCATAGATCTATCATTTGCTCAGCATGGATATCAAGGTGATCTCAATGCCACCACCATCATGAAGAAACACTTTAATGACGCTGAGCGCCTGATCTTTCACATGGTCAATGTATGTTTGGCCCCTAAGACATCGTCTTGGGATCAAATGTCCACCAAATGGCAGCAGGTAATGTATTCTATCCTTGAGCAACAACCACTGAATTTTTCAGAATTAATATTTTCAGAGCTCAAAGATATGGCTCAAAAACTAACTGCCAACCGTTGGATACTCTATCCACGGTTCATAATGGCCATTATAATAGACCAGCTTAATGCTGAGGGACTTGTTGGCTTGGGAGTCCCTGCTACGGCTGTTTTGCCAGAAGTATACTCCCGGCACAACTCCGACCGGACACTCAAACTGGCTGCCAAGCTGCGAAAACCCACGCAGCTGGAACCCACAGCCACCACCTCCAAATCCAATGTCCCCACCAACCCACCAAAAAGAAACCCAAAATGGCTACTCAGGGAATTGAGTCCCCTGAGGATGCTCCTGCACAACAAACGCAGGATATATCCACTAGTCCAAACCCCTAGTGGATACCATGACTCCTCCAGTCACAGCCGCTCAGGCTTCCTCTCAACAGGAGCCTGCAGCAACCCAAGGGGCACCTACTTATCTGGGATCTTCCTCACTTGAGGAGATTGCCATTGAAGAGCACCATCCACCCCAGGTGCACACTGCTTCTACCCCGTACCCCAAACAACCGCCCCTCACAGCCCAACTTTAATAGTTGCTCAAGTGCTGACTCAATTGCACTCCTCACCCCCTCCCCAGAAACCACTTATTACTGGGAATACCTCTACAATTGAGGGGGAGGAACACGTGCACCTGAGAACCCACAGCACAGGGGTTTCCCAATTCTATCTCCTGGTGTAGAGAAGGAGCTTAGAATATCTAGTGAGGCTGCCACCTCCTCTGACTCAGCACATGACCAGAGTGAGGCTGGTAACATTGCTAAGACCTCCCTAGAGGCAACTGCTGATGATGGACATTGTCCTGAGGCTGGAAGTCCCCAGTACCAAGCACAAGGGGCACATGCACCAACTGGTCTACACCCAGTGCATGTACATCCTGCTCTAAGCAGGAGGTCAGGTGATTCAGTATCAACTGATGATGACCTGAGCTTCTTCTACGATGTAGTTGCTCAAAACACCATTCTAGAGGATGAGGTTAGCAGACTCAAAGAGCTGCTGGCCAAGATGTCTCAGGATGCAAGTCCATCTGCCACCCTCATACACCCACAGATGGCACCTTCCCTTGAAGGTTTCCCAAATACAGAGCCACCCCAAAATCAACCACCTGCCTCTGCTTCAGGCCCTACTTCTCAGGAACAGAACCCTCCTGAGCAAATAGGTGCTGCACTCAAAATTCCCTCCCTCTCATCACCCCCATAATCACTGATATAGTGATCAAAGCCCTTGATGAGAGGCTTTCCTCAACATTACAGCCCTTGGTTGATGCTGCTGTCCACAAGACTCTTTCTGCGGTCTCAACCCCTTCTCCAATGCAACCAAAAAGGGGGAGAGTCCTGCAGTGAAAGAACAGAAGAGGAAAGATCCGAGGAAAAGGAGGAAGCCAAGCAAGCCCAAAGGAGGAGAAAGAACAGCAACCAATGCTCACCTACAAGCGAAAGAAAGGTGCTGATGAGCACATTGCTGAAGATAAAGCCTTGGAGCTACTGATAAAAGAGGCTGATGCCGAACACAGTAGATCAATGGACAACATCATTGATCAGCTGTTCAGGCAAGGTCATGACACCAACAAACTTGACTCTGAGATTCGACGACTAGAGATTGAAGAAATCCAGAATAGATGGGCAAGTTATGAAGTGTTAGAAAGAGAAAGGCTAGAAATCATGATAAGATTTATTGCAAAATATCTTGGAAGATCAATGATTGAGATCAAAGCTTGGTCCAGGGACAGTATCTTGGCAATCACCACCAAGATCTGTTCGTCTGAAGCATACACTAAGGGGCTTGTTATTGAAGCTTTGAATGAAGTGGGTGCTGGGAGCAGGACTGAGCTAGCAAAGCAATCAAAAGCCACACTCACCTCAAGGATGCTAGCACAGCCTGTCAACATTCCCACACCAAAACCACCCAAAACACAACCCACCAAACCAACTCCCTTACCCTCAAAACCCATAGCCGATGATATACCCTTGAAGAAGAAGAGAAGGATATTGAGGCTAGAAGAAGATGAAGAAGATGATGAAGACAGGCTGCCGCTATCAGCTGTGATTCAGTTGCCTAAGGCCACAAGTCACTCCTCAGCAATTACTCCTGAAGTCCAGAGACAAATGGTTAAAGTGAAGCTAGAAGAAGAAGAGCTTCATAAACAGCATGATGAGGAATTGCTGAAGAGAGTTGACAAAGCTTATGCAGCCACATCTTCCATCATCAATATGAAGGAGCAAGCCCTCAGACTTTACACTCTCAGGCATACCTTTCAATATCAAAAGGAAAGAGTGAGGATTTGGCCTGATCCCAGGGTCTCTCACAGAATTCATAAGAACAATATACCTCGGAGATACATTGGCCAGGTGAAAAAGATCGTAGATGAAGTGATCTCTCTGGTCTTTGTAGTTTCACCCTGGGAAATCCTAGAAGACTTCAAGAAGGCCTACAAAGCTAATCTAACCCCTCAGAAGATGCTGGAAAACAAAATAGTGAAAAAGGGGTTAGTTTACAAGAGGCTTGAGGAAGTCAGGAAAAATGAGCTCCAGTTGTTCCTAGAGGGTAATCACCCGGATGAGTTTGCTTACAGAATAATAACAACTGTGGAGCTAAAGAATGGGAAACAGGCCAAATACCTGTCTGAGTATTATGGGCCGGAATCATTGTTTGAAGGAGGTGCTGAAGAGCTAACCATGGAGGAACAAATCACCTTCCTTGAGGCCTACACAAGAGAGTCGTACAGACTCATTATGGGGAAGTGAATCTCATGAATGGGATAACAACTCTGTGTCCAGTTCCCCAAAACAGAGTTCCCATTCATACTCTGCCAAACAAATATTTGAGGTTCTTCCCAGGCCGGAGCGTACATGGGTCATCTTCTCTACTGATCAAGAAGGAAAAAGACCAACATTTTTGCCATCAATAAGTGGGAGTATAAATAAGTTAGAGGTTTTGGCTGCATTGGTTCAGGGGGAGTTTGTTGGACCAAAAGAACCAATGAGCCAAGATCAGAAAACCTCTAAGTCCCACACGGTATCACAACAACTGCTGAAAGCCTCATCAGTAGTTTGACAAGTGCTGAAGACTTCAACAGCTGAAGATCAAGTGCTGAAGACCTTAACAGCTGAAGAACCAAAGTGCTGAAGTACAACAGCTGAAGAACACAAGTGCTGAAGCTGAAAGACCAAAGTACTGAAGAACAACAGCTGAAGAGTTCACAAGTGCTGAAGATCAACAACTGATGTACAAAGTCTGAAGACAAAGACTGAAGACATCAGCTGATGATATCTACTGAAGTCATCAGCTGATGAAACGCCTGAAGGTCAAAGTCTGAAGATCAAGTACTGAAGCCTCAGTAGTTTGTCACAACTGCTGAAGAGTACTTCTTCAGTAGTTGTGATATCAGTAGTTTTATTTTTCTTGTTTCAGTAGTTTTGTAAAACGACTGAAGAGTGTTCTTCAGTCGTTGTAGTTTCAGTAGTTTTATATTTTGTACTTAACTTGCTGATATGTTCTCAGTAGTTGTGAACATTTCAGTAGTTTGTTAAGAATTAGTTATTTCTGTATTGGATCTGCCAGTTGTCACTTTCCGTGATAACAGCAGTGACTGTTGCACTCTATATAAGGAGTGACAACCTATTGTAATGATTGAATGAAATGATGAATTGAATGGAATGAATGATTGATTCGATTAGAAATATTCTTCATCTATAAACATTCCCAGAAATCAGAAATACATACTCTCCCTATAACGTATGCGATCTTAATGCTCACATATTGTTAGCTTGCTACAATTTGTCTAATTCGTGTTTGTATTCCGCTGCGTTATATTCTGTTACATCAAACCTGTGATCACTGATCTGTCACCATGCATAGCTGGCTTTTGCCTCAGTTAGGAAGCAAATATAGCTTTAATTAATCAAAATCTTGACCTAGAGGAAAGTGATTTCCAAAAGAAAAGCTGAGTTGAGTTTGTTTTAAAAGAACACGATGATGAGATTACAAACTAAAATGCCAAACACTGATGAAAAGGCTAAGGTAGAAGTAGAAGTCATTTTAGAAAATCATAAGAGTCTCAAAGAAACACTTGCACCTACTTAAGTTGAGTGTGAACGCCGGGTAACATCTTGCAAGGGGGTTGAAATGCTTTCAGTAAGCAAACTGCTTCAAAGTGATGTTTGGGATTGGATATAATCACACTGAACCTCCTACAGATTTTACTCCAAGACAGAAGTAAAATCTGAAGGTGAATCAATTCCCAAACCACATCATCATGTGTCTCATCTCAAGTGATAATGTACAATCACAGGATGAAGTCAGTAATAGTACCTCAGCTAATCAATCTGCTATGGTCTTACTGCTGATGAAACATGATCAATGAAAAGCTGAGCACTTCAACTGTTGTCTCAAAAGGTATTCAAAGAACTGAAGAACAAGTAACAACACCTGAGAACATTTCAAACCAAATGGAACCAAACATGGTTTGACAACTTCTGAAGAATCTATCAGGAAATCCAAATGTACTCATAGAAAACTTCTGAAGAACAAGTCTTCAGTTGTTACAAATCCTTCAATACTTCACATAAGTACTGAGAGAAAGAAAATACTCAAGAACACACCGTCAGTAGTTTCTCTTCCTTCAGCAGCTGATCAACAGAAGATGAAGAAAAAGCCATGTGAAATATGTGGTCTATTCAATCTCTCTCATGAATGTTGGTACAGAAAGGGTTCCAAATTTAGCAAAGATAGAATCATTAAAAAGAAAATTAATAAATGAAAGATGAATTTGAAGCCAAGTTTGTGCCACAAACATCTCAACCTGATAAACCAAAGTCTTCACAAAAATCTAAACAGAAGAAAGAGGTTTATGATAAAATAACTGAAAATATTCCTCAAGGAGTATCAAAACAACAGACTAAGTCTGTGTCTTTCAAAAAGGAGACATGGTGTATCACAGGAACCATTCACAAACAAGTACTGATGTGTCTGCTGAACTGAAGGCTTTAACAACCAATCAGACCCAACTTGTTATGATAGTTCAACATGTTGGGGAGAGTTAACCAAATAGATGTACGTGTGATTAAACCACTAAAAAGGAAAACTAAGCCAAAATCAAAGGAATCTTTTTCAGCACCATCTCCATCTTCAAAGGCTGTTAATCATGACTAATCAGTTAGTATAAAATTTGTTGATGAGAACAGACCCAAAACCAAAATGGTTTGGGTCTCAAAAGCTAACTAGTTGGTGTGATATATGCAGGGTTCTTCAACATGCCATAGAAGCATCTGGT
The DNA here is from genome assembly GCA_025506515.1 of Flaveria trinervia. Lineage (NCBI taxonomy): Eukaryota > Viridiplantae > Streptophyta > Magnoliopsida > Asterales > Asteraceae > Flaveria > Flaveria trinervia. The sequence goes on from CM046451.1 coordinate 55,509,650, forward strand.
ATGTGGACAATGGAGGATCTATGCATATGACTGGGAGTAGATCTCTTCTTCATGACTACTCTCAAGGAAAGAAGGGATTTGTTTCTTTTGATGATGATGCTAAGGGTTACATCATCGGCACAGGCTTTGCTTCAAATGGTGAAATAAGGTTTGATGATGTTAACCATGTGGAGAATCTCAAGTACAATTTGTTGAGTGTTAGTCAAATGTGTGATAAAGGGCATGTTGCACTTTTCACCAGTCAGAACTGTCGAATTCCGTCTTTCAATGTTTTAAGTATGATTGACAAGCTATTGGATGAACATACTCTCCTGAAGACCAAGAGGATTGGTAGAGTATATGCCTTAGCAAAGAAAATTGATCTAAAAGGCCATCCATGTCTGTTCTCCAAGGCCTCTCCTCAGGAATCTGAACTTTGGCACAGAAGGCTTGGTCATGTGAATCTTAGAACATGAACTAGCTCATCCTTCATGGTTTAGTGAGAGGTCTACCATTAAAGGAGTTCAAATGTGATGACAACTGCTCTGCTTGTTTAAAACGAAAGCAACATAAAGTATCATTCCCTGCAATAGAAGAACCAAAGTCCACTGCCTGCTTGCAATTACTGCATATGGATCTTTTTGGTGCAGTAAGAGTGATGAGCATGGCAAAGAAAAAATAATGTCTACTAATTGTGGATGATTATTCCAGATTTGTATGGACCTTCTTTTACATTCAAAAGAGAGACTGGTCAAATTATCATCTACTTTGTGTTGCATGTGGAAAAGCAGTATTCTCTTTCTGTCAAGTGTGTGAGGAGTGATAATGGCACAGAATTAGAAATCACACACTTGATGAATTCTATTTCTCTAAGGGAATCAAGAGGCAGTTTAGCATTCCAAGAACTCCCAACAAAATGGAGTGGTGGAGAGAAAGAACAGGACCCTTATGAAGCTGCAAGGTCAATGTTTCCTGATTCTGGTTTGCCACTAACCTTTTAGGCTGAAGCTGTTAACACAGCTTGCTATGTGCAAAATAGAGTATTCGTAAATCAAAGGTTGATGAAGACTCCTATGAAGTGTAACATCATTTGGCTCCTCTGATTTCCTTCTTTACAGCATTTGGGTGTCCTGTTATATTCTCAACACAAAGGATCCACTTCAGATGTTTGAATCAAAGGTGGACGCAGAGTACTTTGTTGGGTAATCATCTACTTGCAAGGCATACAGAGTTTTTAATTGCATAACAAAGATTGTAGAAGAAACCTTGCATGTAAAGTTATTGAATCTCCAAAGAAGAAAATCCCACAAAACCTGTGGAGTTATTGGATCTGGACATACTGCAATATGTTCCTTATTAGTCTACAACTGTTGCAGATTCCGTGAATCCATCATCTCCTGCCACTTGTTATCCATCTGCTGGTATAAATGCAAGTTTTAGTGATCAACTGCCTGAGTCTACTAAACTTGATGTTCCTGTAGCTTCCGCAGTTCCATCCACAATAAATGCTGATGAGATATCTGAATCCTCACTTCATTTGAATTGTCATCTCATTCTAGGTTTCAAGAATCTGGATCACCATCTATTGCTGCTGAATCACCACAAACACTTGCATAGATTTCATTGAGTATCAAGAACTAAAGAATCACCCCATGTCACATCATTGGTGACATCAATTGTCACACCCCCGCTAAGAGCGGAAACACGGGGGCGTAACGAGACGGGAATCGTCATAACACATGGTAAGCGATAGAGATGCAATAATAATAATGATGACAAGCGTGTCATGACAACACCCGACAACAAGGGGACTTGTGTCATGTTTAGTCAGTATTCACGACAACATAGTCATAAGCATAAACATGATACATAAATGACAAAACATAGATGATACATTGTATGCAATTCGCACAACCCGGGAACAAGTTACAAAGTATAATGTTGTTTGAAACAGTTACCACATATGTTTTCAAAAAGACAAGTTTAACCTGAAAATGCATCCTAGGGTCTCCACTAAGGCAGCACACCTAGAACCTCAGCTAGCATGATCACCTAAAAAGATATGCTCAAATGGTCAACAAAATTGTAGGTGAGCTCGCAGGTTTAAAGTAAATAAGTAATTGATGATGTATAAAGTTGTCGCAGAATACCGTGCATACAGTTATAAGTAAGCAAAATCACATGACAAGAGCTTTACAACCAAACCTAATGACGTACACAAAGAATCTTGTCGGAATATATTCACCCAAGGCCCGTACCTGGCTATTGTTGGTACTAACTAGTATACCAACACGAGGGTGGGGGTGTCAACCCAGTAGTACTACCAATACCTAACCGTCGGTTCCACACTGGAATTAAATGGTTGTAAGAAAGAACCACAAAGTAGACTCAAGCATGTATGAGATAAGTACCACAAAACAGTAGCACGTTGATTCCAAGTATGTAAATTGTATGTATGTTGTACAGCATAGAAAATGGGTGAGTATACTTTTCCCCCATGTTTGTAAATGTTTGTAAAGTAGTATAAGCATAAAAGGGGCCACAAAACTCACATGTTAAGTGGTAAGTATGAAAGATCAAGATTTCCAACAGTTTTATGCAGAGAACAGTCAACACCTATTGACAGTTATTGTTAAGCATTAATGACCTGTACAAAGCGTATAGTAATGGTTAGTCGGTTCGGGTTGTATCGTTTCGGTCGTGGGTAGCACACACACACAACGGACACACGTATCAGATCTTATGTAGATCCAAGTACTACGAGTAGTCGTCATTGCTTATGACATCCGTGAAATGATCTCGTGGTTATGAAAGATAGCACTTGTTAAGTATTTGGAGTTCCAATTGGATTGTCAATAATTGTAAAATGTTAGGTTGTTTTCAATTGAAATAGTATGTGAATGTTGATAGCGTTGAATTTAATCTTTGTGATCAAGCAATGACACTTTTACTGATGTTACCTTATCATCATCAGACGTTCAAGGGGAAATCCACACTCAACATCATCAGTCACACAACAGGACCAGACGCTCGACTCAACGCTCCATCCTTACGAATCAACCTTCAATCGTACGAATCAGCTTCATTCGTACGATTGAGTCTTCATTCGTATGGCTGGCATTCAGTTGTACCACACAACACACATTCGCACCACCCAAACTCCATGCGCACGAATCAACCCTCAATCGTGCGAATTAGCTACTTTCGTGCGATTGAACCTTCATTCGTGCAATTGGACTCCAGTCGTGCGAAACACGCACAATCGCATACATTCAGTCGGTCACCTGACCTAATCGCACACAATTATTCATACGCATAAACTCACAGTCGCACGACTTAGTCGCCCGACATGCCTAGTCGCACAACTCAGTCGCACGATTGACTTAGACGTAAGATTCAGTCGCACGGCTCAATCGCATGACAGACCCAGTCGCCTAAACTGCAGAATCGCGACTGTGGTCGGGCTGAGCAGCCCCCGAGCTGCTCTAAACACGAGTTTTACACCACAAGGACATCCGGAAACACTCTACAAACATACATAAACATGAAACACAAGCAGAAAGACCTCACACGCACCCACACGACCCCATGTGCTCGGATGAACCCGAGCACCCGAAACCCTAGAAATACACAGGAGTAAAACCAAGCCAAAAACGGGTTGAACAAGGTTGTCTACCTGCTAGGAACGAGTATACACGATGATACCCAAGATTTGGCAGTGAAAACGCAACAAATGTGACGATTTAGGTGCTAGATCGAGAGAGAAAGTGGAGAAGATGTTGAAGGTGAAGAAGATGAGAATGAGGATAAATGGCTGGGAATGGGGTTTTATACCCAGTCCAAGTTTGCAAAATTACAAGTTTAATCCCTGCACTTAACCCTCGAGTTTCCCAAAAATTTGTTTCAGTTGATTACGACCTTAAAATGTTCGTTATATTAAGGTTAAAAGCGTGTTTAATGGCATTTGATAGTCTAAAATGGTTTTATTAATGACAATGGTTGAAATTAAAAATGATATATTTGGGGGTAATGGTGATGAAATTTATAAAAGGTTTATGCTTAACACATGTTCTCGGAGGAAGTACAGGCACAAGGGAAAATAAGCAGACATGATTCCTTAAAGCAGGAGTTCATGAAGAAAAGGAAGAATAATTAAAATATTTCTATGCTTATTTATGTCGTTCGACAGACCTTAAGGTGACGGATGTCACAGTATCCCCTAGTTGAGAGAATTTCGTCCTGAAATTCAGCTGGAGTTAGGTCCAAGAGTGTCATCCACGAATAGGTGTGGGTATTTGAGTTTCATTTGATCTTCCCGTTCCCATGTAAACTCTGGCCCTCGTTTTGAATTCCACCTTACGCGAACAATTGGTATTCTGCTGCGCTTCAACTGTTTGACCTTACGATCCATGACTTCAATAGGTTCCTCAACAAAATGAAGCTTTTTGTTGATTTTGATATCGTCAATGGGTATGTGAAGTGATTTGTCAGCCAAACACTTCTTGAGGTTCGACACATGGAAGTATCATGCACACCATTGAGTTCTTGTGGTAACCTTAATCGGTAAGCCACTGGACCAATTCTTTCTGTAATCTCGAATGGTCCAACGTATCTTGCGGCTAACTTCCCTTTCTTTCCAAACGAACAACTCCTTTCCAAGGAGAGACTTTGAGTAGCACTCGGTCCCCAACGTTGAATTCTAGAGGCTTTCGACGATTGTCGGCGTAGCTCTTTTGGCGATCTCTAGCGGCTTTCAGCCTATCTTTGATTTGGAAGATCTTGTCGGTTGTTTCCTGGATGATCTCTGGGCCTGTAACTGACTTTCACCAATCTCGGCCCAACAAACGGGTGATTACACTTCCTTCCGTACAACTCTTCGAACGGAGCACACCCATGCTGGTGTGGTAGCTGTTATTGTAAGAGAACTCAATCAATGGCAAATGAGTATCCCAACTACCACCAAAATCGATTACACACGCTCTCAGCATGTCTTCTAGTGTTTGTATGGTTCGTTCACTTTGGCCATCTGTTGAGGGTGATAGGCGTACTCATGTCTAATCGAGGTGCCCATCGCTTTCTGTAGTGTTTGCCAAAATCATGAAGTGAATCGGCCGTCACGGTCGGATATGATTGACACCGGCACTCCGTGTCTTGTCACGACCTCTTTTATGTACAATCTCGCCAACTTGTCCATTTTGTAGTCTTCTCGGATTGGCAAGAAGTGTGCTGATTTCGTCATTCGATCCACTACGACCCATATCGAGTCTACCCGTTGCTCGCTAGAGGAAGTTTGGTAATGAAGTCCATGGCTATGTTCTCCCATTTCCATTCGGGAATCTGAGGTTGCTGTAACAGTCTCGATGGTTTCTGATGTTCAGCTTTAACTTTCGAGCATGTCAAGCATCTGCTGACGTATGTGGCAATGTCTTTCTTTAGGCTTGGCCACCAGTACAGATCTTTGAGATGGTGGTACATCTTGTCAGCGCTAGGATGAATAGAATATCGTGTCTTGTGTGCTTCATCCATGACCAAGGTACGTACACCTCCCCACTTGGGTACCCATATACGGTCCACGAAGTACGCATACCATCGTCCTTGCACATCAGTTGTTTGTCCAACCCTCGGAATTCTTCTCCCGCATGGTTTCCTTCATTCAACGCCTCACTTTGTGAAATTTGGATCTGAGATTTCAAATTTGTTTGAATGATCAACCCCAAAGCTCGAGCACGTAGTGGTTTCACGCGTTCCTTGCGGCTTAGAGCATCAGCCACCACATTAGCTTTCCCCGGATGATACCGGATTTCACAATCGTAGTCACTAAGAAGCTTACCCAACATCGCTGTCGCATATTGAGTTCCTTTTGATCCAGAATATGTTGAAAGCTTTTATGATCTATGTATACGATGCATTTGGTTCCATACAGGAAATGCCTCCATATTTTAAGTGCGAATACTACAGCGCCCAACTCAAGATCATGAGTCGTGCAGTTCTTCTCGTGCACCTTAAGTTGTCGCGAAGCGTAGGCGATCAACTTATCTTTCTGCATTAGTACACATCCCAACCCTTGATGCGAAGCATCACAGTACACCAGAAAATCACCAGTTCCGTCTGGGAGGGACAATATCGGTGCATTGCACAGCTTATCTTTCAGCGTTTGGAATGACCGTTCTTGCGCATCTCCCCAATCAAACTTCTTGTCTTTCTGCGTGAGCAACGTCAACGGTTGAGCGATCTTTGAAAAGTTTGCAATGAAACGACGATAGTATCCGGCTAATCCTAAGAACTGCCGTATCTCTGAAGGTGTCTGGGGTGTATCCCATTTCTTTACCGCTTCGATCTTGCCAGGATCTACATGAATCCCGTCTTTGTTAACCACATGACCAAAAACTTCACCTCTCGCAGCCAGAATTCACACTTCAAGAACTTGGCGAAAAGTTTCTCTTCTCTTAACAGTTTCAGTATTGCCTGAAGGCGTTCTTCATGGTCCTCCTTCGATCGAGAGTAGATAAGTATGTCATCAAGGAATACGATCACAAACTTATCCAAGTAAGGTTTGCACACCCGATTCATCAAGTCCATGAACACAGCTGGTGCGTTAGTCAATCCGAACGGCATGACCAAGAACTCATAGTGCCCATAACAAGTTCTAAATGCTGTCTTCGGCACGTCCTCCTCGAAAACTCTTAGTTGGTGATATCCAGATCGAAGGTCGATCTTGGAAAAATACGAAGCTCCTTGTAACTGATCAAACAGGTCGTCGATCCTGGGGAGAGGATACCGATTCTTCACAGTTAATTTGTTCAACTCACGGTAGTCGATGCACATACGGAACAACCCATCCTTCTTCTTGACAAATAACACTGGTGCTCCCCAAGGCGAGTGACTCGACCGAATAAAACCCTTCTCCAGTAGTTCCTGTAACTGGCTACATAACTTATGCATTTCAGACGGTGCCAGCCGATACGGTGTCTTTGCTACCGTTGTCGCTCCAGGAACCAACTCAATACGAAATTCCACCTGTCGTGGAGGAGGCAACCCAGACAAGTCATCAGGAAATACATCTGGGTAATCCCGCACTACAGGGATATTGCCAATTTCTGCTCCTCTTCCTTCTTTTCCACCACGTGGGCCAGGAAAGAGTAGCACTGTTTTCATAAACTCCGGCGTGCTTTCATGCAGGAAATAAGCTTTAAGATTCTCCCCGGTCTTTCTCCTTGAATTCTGAGTACTCCCCGTCTGACATAGGGATTCGCACTACCTTGTCTCGACAGACAATCTCGACCCCGTGTTTCGACAACCAATCCATTCCCACAATCACATCGAAACTTCCTAGCTCAAAGGGTATCAAGTCTATATCGAAGGTGTGGTTCTCTAATATTATCAAGCACTTCCTAATAATCCGTCTGCCTGAACAATCCTACCATTGGCCATTTCTACAGAGTAGCTAGTTTCTAGCCTACTAGGACACAAATCTAGCAATTGGACAAATTCAGAAGATATAAAGCTATTGTCTGCTCCAGTGTCAAATAATACAGATGCAAAGTGATTATTGAGTAAGTGCGTACCCGTGACAACATTTGGGTCCTGACGGGCTTCATTGGCTCCCATGACAAAAGTGCGTCCCCGAGCCGCGTTCCCCTGGTTTGTCGGGCCTTGATTTCCAGCTATAGCCATAGTCTGATGCTGGTTGTTCCCTTGTTGGCCTGATGCCCGATTCAGTTTGGGGCACATGTTTCGGTAGTGATCAGGGCTTCCACACTCATTACAGCCCCTGGCGTTCCCGGCGGGGTTAACCGCGTTGACTGGTGCGACCATATTGGGCGCTGTTCTGAAGTCTCTTGCTAAATGTCGCGGGCGTCTACAGTTAGCGCACACCCGGCACGACATAGCTGGGGGATGATGAAAGTTGCACCTATCACATCGGGGGTGCGGACCCACATATTCTCGCCTGCCCTGGGTCACGGCCACAAAATTTCTGGTTGTCTAGGCCCTTTTCTCGAATTTCCGGCACTCGACCGGCTCGTTTCCCCAACTTCTTTCCTTTTCTCTGCTCCCCTGCCCAATACCCTGTTCTCACCATTTCATCAGTTAGAGCGCCAGCCTTCAGAATCGCGCTCTGAATAGTAGGAGGAGAGTAGCGGTTACCATTGCCCGGATTTGAGGCACAAGTCCCCAAATGTACCTCTCTATCCTTTTTGATTCCGGGGTGACTAGATGTGGAACCAACCTTGCTAGCTCGTGAAAACGATCGGTGTAAGCTGTGTGCGCAGCCCCCACCATGGCATTATTCCAGAACTCATGGTCAAGTTTTTGCATCTCATTGAGAGGATAGTACTCCTCGGTGATTAGGGCCTTGAACTCATCCCATGACATTTGCATCGCGGATTCTCTTCCCCTAGCCTGAATCTGAGTGTTCCACCACGTTAGTGCCTTGCCCTGTAGTGAGCAAGTGGCGTACTTAATCCTTTGACTATCGAGGCATTCGCTGATGTCGATCACGACCTCCATCTTTTCAAGCCATCTGGTCAGAGCTATGGCTCCACCTTTGCCATCAAACTCTCGTGGTTTACAAGCCACAAATTCCTTGTACGAACATCCCCGTCTAGCATTCACAACCCCGGTCTCATTAACAATTCCAATCTCGTTACCGACTGTACCATCATTTCCGGTCTCCTGATTGCTTTCGTTCGCAGTCGGGTTACCGTTATTCTCATTATCATTGCCACCGTCCCCGTGGGGGTGAGAATTCTGAAGAGCATCGCTCACTTGGGCCACGATGGTCGGAATTAGTGCGGCCAGCTGTTGAGCGATCAGGGCTGCCACATCCGCGTTCCCCGTTCCTTGATTGTTACTGGCAGGAGCATCACTTGTTCTTGGGATTCTTCCCCTGCCTCTGCCTCTCCCTCTGCCCCTTGGGGCTTCACTTCCGCTACTATTACTGCGAGTAGATCTTTGAGGCGGCATGTTCTATTCATAAAAGAGGTAACATATAAGCTTTAGTCACCATAAGATACACAAGTATTCCACTTATCAAGTTCCAATGTTGATGTTCTGGTTGGTCAAGATCACCATGTAGCCCATTTCAAGCATATTCTCGGTATACCGGTGATGTTTATATATAGGGTTCCCCGCAGCGTTCCCACCACACCCACGATGTACCGATAATGATGCCCGATCCGGTTACATGACATCCGACTTTCCTTTTCATCATATCCATAATAATCCATCAAGTCAACTGAGAGCCCATGCATGTAATCACGTATAGTCTGGTGGAGGTTACCTATCTCGCATCCTTAAAGGACTCAGACATAGCCTCCTCGGGTCAGTCTCAGTATCCAAGGTTAACGCAGTATATGATCTGTGAAGATCTCTTCGGGTCTCAATACCCGAATTTGGTTATGATAACTTGGCGCGCAGAGGGAACGAAAGATCTAATAGGAGCATCCCATAAAAGAGTGAGCACAAGGGCTCTCTCATAGGGTGAAAAGATCACGAAATAGATAGATAAACGAACAAGTAATGAGGAACACGTATAGATACAAAATGCACACACCCTGGCATGCAATCTACATGAAGGTTCCTAGGTTATAGTCTAGGTCAAGCGTATTGCTTAATTCTATATAACCAATAGCTCTGATACCAGTCTGTCACACACCCGCTAAGAGCGGAAACACGGGGGCGTAACGAGACGGGAATCATCATAACACATGGTAAGCCATAGAGATGCAATAATAATAATGATGACAAGCGTGTCATGACAACACCCGACAACAGGGGGCTTGTGTCGTGTTTAGTCAGTATTCACGACAACATAGTCATAAGCATAAACATGATACATAAATCACAAAACATAGATGATACATTGTATGCAATTCCCACAACCCGGGAAAAAGTTACAAAGTATAATGTTGTTTGAAACAGTTACAACATATGTTTTGAAAAAGACAAGTTTAGCCTGAAAATGCATCCTAGGGTCTCCACTAAGGCAGCACACCTAGACCCTCAGCTAGCATGATCACCTGAAAAGATATGCTCAAATGGTCAACAAAATTTTTGGTGAGCTCGCAGGTTTAAAGTAAATAAATAATTGATGTTGTATAAAGTTGTTGCAAAATACCGTGCATACAGTTATAAGTAAGCAAAATCACATGACAAGAGCTTTACAACCAAACCTAATGACGTACACAAAGAATCTTGTCGTAATATATTCACCCAAGGCCCGTACCTGGCTATTGTTGGTACTAACTAGTATACCAACACGAGGGTGGGGGTGTCAACCCAGTAGTACTACCAATACCTAACCGTCGGTTCCACACTGGAATTTAATGGTTGTAAGAAAGAACCACAAAGCAGACTCAAGCATGTATGAGATAAGTACCCACAAAACAGTAGCACGTTGATTCCAAGTATGTAAATTCTATGTATGTTGCACAGCATAGAAAATGGGTTAGCATACTTTTCCCCCATGTTTGTAAATGTTTGTAAAGTAGTATAAGCATAAAAGGGGCCACGAAACTCACATGTTAAGTGGTAAGTATGAAAGATCGAGATTCCCAACAGTTGTATGCAGAGAACAGTCAACACCTATTGACAGTTATTGTTAAGCATTAATGACCTGTACAAAGCGTATAGTAATGGTTGGTTGGTTCGGGTTGTATCGTTTCAGTCGTGGGTAGCACACACACAAGTGTCCTACTTTTGCTTCACACAAGGGAAAATAAGCAGACATGATTCCTTAAAGCAGGAGTTCATGAAGAAAAGGAAGAATAATTAAAATATTTCTATGCTTATTTATGTCGTTCGACGGACCTTAAGGTGACGGATGTCACATCAAGGCTGTGTTCCAACAAGAAGTCAATTGTCCTACTTTTGCTTCTATGCTCTCTTCATTAGTCAGCAAGATCCAAAGAACTATCATATTGCATTAAGAGACAATGGATGGGTTGAAGCTATGCAACTTGAGCTTCTTCAGTTTCAAAAGTAGCAAGTGTGGGAACTGGTTCCTCTTCCCCAACGTAAGTTTGCAATAGGCACTAAATGGGTGTTTAGGAATAAAACTGATGAAAAAGGCCAAATTGTCAAGAACAAGGCCAGACTGGTTGTACAGGAGTTTCCACAAGAAGAAGGTATTGATTATGATGGATCCTTTACCCCTGTAGCCAGACTGGAAGCAATCAGATTGTTTTTAGCTTATGCTGCTTTTCATAATCTCAAAGTTTTTCAAATGGATTTCAAAAGTGCATTCTTATATGGTAAAATAAAAGAAGAAGTTTATGTGTGCCAACCACCAGGTTTTGAAGATCATAAACATCCAGATTGGGTGTAAACTTGATAAGGCTCTTTATGGGCTAAAACAAGCACCCAGAGCCTGGTATGAAACATTGTCTAACTTTCTTCTTCAAAATAATTTCACTAGAGGCTCCATAGATAAAACCTTGTTCATTAAGAAATTAGGCATGCATAAGCTCCTTGTTCAAATTTATGTTGATAATATTATTTTTGCATCCTCTGATCCATAGTTGTGTGATGCCTTTACTAAGTTGATGTAACAAAAGTTTGAAATGAGTGCCATGGGAGAATTACAGTTCTTTCTGGGGTTGCAAATCAAGCAAAAGGCTGATGGAATTTTTATTCATCACTCAAAATATACAAAGGATTTATTGAAAAAGTTTGATTTACAAAACTTTCAGCCCTGCTCTACTCCCATGTGCAGCACCACACAACTGGATGCTGATCAGAAAGGTAAAGTAGTTGATGAAACTCTTTACAGATGTATGATTGGTTCCTTGATGTACCTTACAGCTTCTAGACCAGACATTATGTTTGCAACTTGTGTGTGTGCTAGATTTCAGGTTGTACCTAAAGTATCCCATATGATTGCATTCAAAAGGATCTTTAGATATTTGCAAGGAACTCAATCTCTAGGACTTTGGTATTCTACTGGGCACTCTTGCAAATTAGTTGCTTTCTCTGATAGTGACTATGCAGGGTGTAAATTAACTAGAAAATCAACCTCTGGTGGATGCCAATTTCTAGGCAACTGTTTAGTTTCTTGGCAGAGTAAGAAACAAACCTCTATTGCTACATCCATTGCTGAAGCAGAGTACATTGCTGCTACAAGTTGTACATCTCAGGCACTCTTGCTTCAGAATCAATTACTGGATTATGACACTACAGAGACTAAGACTCCTTTACTGATGGACAGTGCTTCAGCTCTTTGTATTGTTAAGAATCCTGTACAGCATTCTAGGACCAAACATATTGAGATCAGACATCATTTTATCAGGGATTGTTATGAAAAAGGTAATGATCCAATGTTTGTTCCTAGTGCTGATGAGCTTGCAGATATATTTACTAAGCCTTTGGATAGTGCAACTTTTCAAAATCTAGTGCTAATGCTTGGTATGCTGCAGCTTGAATAATTTGACAACTACTGATGATCTCAGCTCACAAGTACTCATGAGCATCAGTATACAGCTGTCACAATAAGTATTGAAGTTATTTTATCTTCAGCAGTTTTCATAACTACTGAAGACTAAATTACTTAAAAAGTACTGAAGTACTTTATTTGTTGCAAAGTACTGATGTGGTTACAACTACTGAAGTCTGTTCTAATAGATAAGTACTGATGACCAATGAAACATCTGAAAATCAGATAATCTGCTGAGTAATTGATAAGGTCAAATGAAACAACTGAGATATGTGAATTGACGACAACAACTGATGTGTAATTTTATTCTTCAATTGTTTCAAACAACTACTGTTTCATTTCAAAACAACTGAAGCCAAAACCAAGTCCTCAGTAGTTGAAATCAGTAGTTGAAAACTACTGATGACAACACCAAGTCTTCAGTTGTTTACAACATCTGAAAGTTAAAACCATGTCTTCAGTCATTTTCTAACAACTGATGACTAAAACCAAAACTTTCAGCTGTTTTCTTTCAGCCGTTTCATAACCTATAAATACCTAAGCCTAACTTCAAACTTTTCATAAATCGATTTCCGAACATTCATCTTCCGTTAATGGCGACCATGCAAATCAAACCACGACACAACTGCGTTGCCTACTTCACAAAATCGGCGTTTTGGACTAAGTTTAATGATGCTATTGATCTGATGGTGGATTCCCCGTATTGAACTGCTTTTCTTCTGAATCCAACCATCTATCTCGACTCTCTTTGTCAATTCTGGACAAATGTCACCATCCATACTGGTGAGAATGATGTCGTGATCACTCTCCAGTCATTTGTAAACCAGAAGAAGCTAGTAGTCACTCCTACTATCATTCGCCAAATGCTAGATCTGAATGATGCTACCTTTGTCACCAAATACCCGAAGGGCACCTTTGATCTCTCATTCAACAACCATGGATATGGGGGCAACCTAAGTGCTACAACCATTCTGAAGAAGCACTTCCATGATGCTGAACGCCTAATCTTCCACATGATCAATGTTTGCCTTGCCCCCAAAACCTCTTCATGGGATCAAATGTCATCCAGGTGGTAGCAGGTATTGTATTCTATTCTTGAACGCCAAAGTTTAAATTTTTCTGAAATTATATTTTTAGAATTAAATGATCTGGCAATGAAACCTGTAGCTAACAAATGGCTATTATATCCAAGGTTTCTTATGGCCATAATCATGAATCAGTTACAATCTGATGGCCCTGTTGGCCTTGGAGTCCCTGCGGTGGTAATTTTGCCAGAAGTATATCAAACTGCTAAAACCCAAGCAGAAGGTACCCACAGCCTCATCCTCTAGATCCAAAGTCCCCTCCAAACTTCATTCCAAACAAACCAAAAGGGCTACTCAGGGAGTTGAGTCCCCTGATGATGCCCCTGCAACACAAAGGCAGGTTGAAACTATGGGTAGTAATCCCCTTGTAGTTTCCAGGACTCTACCACTGAAACCGCTCAGGTATCCTCTCAAGAGGATCTTGATGCAACCAAAAATGGGGAAAATACATTACTGGAATCTCTCTCACTTGAGAGATTGCCATTGAAGAGCACCATTCACCCCAGGTGCAATCCTTTTCTCACCAATCTCCCACTGAAGCCACCCCTACAAGCCCAACTGTGGTTATTGCACAAGTGCTGACTCAACTACATTCCTCTATCCCTCCCCAGAAACCTATTACCACTAGGAAAACCTCAACAGTTGAGGGAGAGGATTATAATGTAGCTGATAACCCAAAGCATAGGGATTACAGAGTTCAATCTCCCTGTGTAGAGGAGGAGATTAGAACATCTGGTGAGGCTGCCTCTTCTCCTTGTTCAGCACATGATCAGGATGAAGATGGTATCATTTCTAAGTCCTCACTAGAGGCAACTGCCGATGAAGGACATCATCCTGAGGCAGGAAGTCCCCAGTTTCGAGAAATAGGGACACATATGAATACTAATCTACACTCAGCACATGTTCATCCTAATTTCATCAGGAGGTCAGCTGATTCAGCACCGACTGATGATGACCTGGGCTTTTTCTTTGATGTTCTAGCCCACAATACTATTCTTGAGACTAAGGTATGCAGACTACAAGAACTACATGCCAAAATGTCACAAGAATCAAGTCCATCTGCCCATATTCACCCACAGATGGCAGTTTCTCCTGAAACTATCCCAAACACTGAGACACTCTCAACAAATTTGCCACCAGCCTCTGCTTCAGGTGCCATTTCTCAGGGATAGAACCCCTCTGAGCTAATGGTTGCTGCCTTTCAAACATCCTTACCTCTCATCACTTCCATAATCACAAACACTGTACATCAAGCCATTGATGAGAGGCTTTCCTCAAATCTTCAATCTTTAGTTGATGCTACTGTTTCTAAGAGACTTTCTGACATTCACAACCCTAAACCCAATGCACCCAAAAAGGGGAGTCTAAGTCAGTGAAAGTAGGCAAAAGAAAAAGAGCTGAAGAGGAAGCAGAAAAAGAGAGGAAGGAAAAGGAAATGATCACCTACAAGAGGAAGAAAAGCTCTGAAAAGACTGAAGGTGAGAAAAAGATAGAAGAATTGATCAAAGAAGCTGTTGAGCAACATAGCAGATCTATGGATAAGATTATTGATCAACTCTTTAGATAAGGATTTGACACTGCCAAACTTGACTCTAAAATCAGAAGGTTAGAGATTCAAGAGATTGAACAAAGATGGGCAAGTTGGAGTGAGAAAGAAAGGGAAAGGCTGGAAACTATGGCAAGATTTATATCAAAACATCTGGGAAGGTCAATCATTGAAGTAAAATCATGGTCCAGATACAATATTTTGGAGATAACCACCAGAATCTGTTCTTCTGAAGTATTTAACAAAGAATTGATCATAGAAGCTCTTAATGAAGCTGGTGCTGGGAAAAGGACTTATATGGCAAAATTATCCAAAGCTTCACTCACATCCAAGATGCTAGAGCAGCCTACACAATCACCCAAACCAAAACAACCACCCTCACCACCCTCAAAACCAACTCCTTTACACAATAAACCTACTCAACCCATTACCAATGATGCACCTAAGAGGAAGAGAAGGATGTTGAGGATGGAAGAAGAAGAAGAAGATGATGAGGATGATAGTCTACCACTCTCTGATGTTCCCAAAATAAAATACCTGAGCCTAGGAGTCAACCAACAACAATCACACCTGACTTCCAAAGGCAAATGGTAAACTTCAAACTTGAAGAAGAAAAACAACACAACAACATGATGAGCAACTGTTAAGGATGATTGATAAAGAGTTTCCCAAGTCTTCATCCATACAAGCTATGAAGAAACATGGTCAGAGGTTGTATGCTCTCAGATTTACATTCCAATATCAAAAAGAGAGAGTGAGAATTTGGCCTGACCCCAGAGTAAGTGACAGAATTCACAAAAAGAAGATTCCAAGCAGATACAATGGCCAAGTAAAGAAGATTGTAGATGCTGTGATAATGCTGGCCATTGTAGTGTCACCCTGGGAAATCCTTGATGACTTTAAGAGAGCTTACAAGTCTAAGATGTCTCCACAAACTTTACTAGAAAACAAAATGGTAAAGAAGGGGTTAATCTACAAGAAACTTGAAGAAATAAGAAGAAATGAGCTCCAGTTATTGCTTGAAGGCACTCATCCTGATGAGTTTGCATACAAAGAGATAAAAACTGTGGAGCTGAAAAATGGAAAGCATATTAAGTACTTATCTGAGTACTATGGGCCTGAGTTCTTCTTTGAAAGTGGAGCTGAAGAACTCACAATGGAAGAACAAGTTGTTTTCCTTGAGGCCTATGTCAGAGAGTCTTACAGACTTATCATTGGGAGTAGGTTTCATGGATGGGGTAACAGCTCTGTGTCCAATTCCACAGGATAGAGTTCCCATTCATCCTTTGCCAATCAAACCTTCTAAAATCTCTTCCCTCGCCTAAGCTTATATTGAAGAATTTTAAGCTGATCTAGATTTTGTTTCTGCCAATAAGTGGGACCTCAATAATTTTAAAGGTTTTGGCTGCATTGGTTAAGGGGGAGTTTGTTGGACCAAAAGAACCAATGAGCCAAATCAGAAAAACCTTTATGTCCCACAGACATCAAAACAACTGAAGTGATCTACAATAGCTGAAGACAAAGTCTAAAGACAAAGTCTGAAGACAAAGTCTGAAGACAAAGTCTGAAGACAAGTCTGAAGACAAGTCTGAAGACAAAGTCTGAAGACAACTACTGAAGACAAAGTCCGAAGACAAAGTCCGAAGACAAAGTCCGAAGAGAAAGTCCGAAGACAAAGTCCGAAGACAAAGTCTAAAGACAAAGTCTGAAGACAACTGCTGAAGACAAAGTCTGAAGTCAAGTTCTCTGAAGTTTTCATACAGCTGAAGTAGTTCTCTTGAGTAGTTATGATGTTTTTCATTTCAGTAGTTTGTAATCAGTAGTTTTATATTATGTAAAACATCTGAAGTTCTTACACTTCAGACGGTATAACTTCAGTAGTTGTAATGTTACTTTTAGTGAAGGTGTCCTCAGTTTTTGTGGACATCTTCAGTAATTTAGTTTACTTTCAGTTGTCTGTATAAATGAGTAAGATGTCACTATCAAGTGACGTGAGCTGATGTCACATTCCTTATAAAAGGAACGTTGACCTAATTTCCTCGCACGGGAAGCTTGTGCATGAATGAAAACATTCTTTTTGCAGAAAACTCTCTCTCTATAACCGTTACTGTTTGATTGAATATTCATATTATTCTTGCTAGAATTTTGTCTAATTCGTGTGCTATTCCACTGCAAATCCTAATCTAATTGATCAAACTAGATCTCGATCCCTTCACTTGAAGTTCATGGATGTAGCAAACGCTATTAATATTCGGACAGATTCAAGTCTTGCTACATGAGCAAAGACATCTATGTAGTCAATTCCTTCTTCTTGAGTATATCCTTGAACAATCAGTCTTGCCTTGTTCTTGATGACAAGTCCTCTATCATCCTTCTTATTTCTGAACACCCATTTGGTTCCTATAGTAGTCTTCCTATGAGGAAGAAGACATAGGTTCCTAACCTTCTTCTTTTTGAATTGAAGCAGCTCCTCTTGCATTGCTTCAACCAAACTTCCATCCTTTAGAGCCTCATTAATTTTATTTGGCTCTATTTGGGACAAGAAAAAAGAGTGAAGAAAAACATTTGCATGATGGGTTTGTCCTCTTGTTCTTACCCCTGTATCAACATCTCTAATGATGTTTGTGGAAGGGTAAGACTTGTGGATCCTTAGCTGAGGGATCACAACAAGTTGCTTAGACAGACCTAAATTAGAGAAATTCACATCTAGAAATGAGGATTCATCCTCTACATCAGCACACTTATCAAGATTAACTTGATCCAATGAGTGTGCGACATCATTGGTGTTGTCATCAATGGAGTGGTTATCAGCATCAAGAAAATCCTGATCACTGTCACCACCATGATGATCTCTAACATTTGAAGCTCCTTCTTCTATGTTGTGTGCCTTTAAGCTGGAATTTGAAGACACTCTAGAAGCATCAATAGCATTTGTCATTAATATGCTCGTGGAAGCTTCATTTGTAGGTTTGGTTACCACTGGAGCTAAAGATGTCTAGCTTGAAGGTCTTCTCAGCTCAAATCTTGGATCAGGATCACCTTTAGGAAATACATATGTAGAACCTGAAACATGCTCACTAGATTTGTTAAAATAGTTAGTAACTAAATCAAGATCAAACAGCCAATCAGAACCAGAACCTTTCACACCGGGAGTGTGCTGATTGAAAGTCACATTGGTTGACTATTCAACTACTCTAGTTTTGAGATTGTATACTTTATAAGCCATAGCTTGGAAAGAGTATCCAATAAGTGTCCATCATCTAATTTCTCAGCAAACTTGGCAATTTGATCTTTGGTATTCAAGATGGTGCAAGGACATCTAAATGACCTGAGAAAAGAAATGAAAGGTTTCCTCTTCTGCCAAAGTTCATAAGGTGTCTTACCATGCGCCTTAGCCACTAAAACTCTATTTATCACATAGCAGGCAGTGTTGACTGCCTCTGCCCATAACGTGATGGGCAGTTTAGAATGAGACAACATAGTTCTTGTAACATCAATAAGTGTCATGTTTCTCCTCTAAGCAACACCATTTTGCTGAGTAGTTTTGGGAGCACTATATTGTCTTGTAATACCCTTTTCATCACAAAATGTATCAAGGATTTGGTTCATAAATTTAGTTCCTTGATCACATCTTATGGTCTTGACCTTGTGATCACATTGATTCTCAATCTTTAAGATGAAATTATTTAGAATCTGAGGAGTGTCATCCTTAGTTCTAAGGAAGAAGACCCATGTGAATCTTTTTAAAGAAATCTATGATTACTAAATAGGCACAGGTCCTTCCTAGACTCATTACACAGGTGGGGCCAAAGAGATCCATATGTAATAAGTGTAGGGGAGTAGTGATGGAGTTTCTTTTCTTTGGTTTGTGAGATACCTTGTGCTGCTTCCCTTTTAGGCATGCCACACAATGATAATCACTTGTAAACTTTTTCTTTAGCATTCTAGTTACCAAATCATTCTTATTAAGTTTATTCATATTTTTAAATTTTACATGGCACATTCTTTTATGCTAGAGGAAAGACACATCATTATTTGCTTTAGAAAGAAAGCATGAAACTTCTCATGAGGGAGATATTTCTTGCAAATCCATCTTGTACATGTACCCTCTCCTGGGGGCTCTAAGCAGAATATGCCCATGAGGAATGACCACCTCAGGCTTGAGAACAATGCACTCATGCTTAGTAAAGAGCATGCTATGCTTCTAATCAGAAAAATTGGAATATACTCAGAAGATTATACCTAAGCTCCTTAACAAAATTTACCATTTCAATGCTGAGTTTAACATTTGTGACCTTGCCCCTTCCTGTAATGTAAGCTCCTGCATCTCATTCAAAAGCAACTGGTCCTCCTTTAATTCTTTCAAACTTTTGGAGTAGTGACCTATTGCTTGTCATATGCCTGGAATAGCTACTGTCAATGATCGATACAATCTTGTTTGTCTTAATCTGTTCCTGCACAAAAGAGATGGTTAGTTACACTTAGAAACCCAAGCCTCATCGGTCTTGGGCTCATCAAAAGAAGTTGAAGACAATGCAACAGTAATTGATCCTATATTCATGCTAGAGGGATTATTTCTAAAGTTGATGAAGAACCTTCAGTCACTTGGTCTTTCATTGACTTCCACACAACCTTTGGAAGCTTAGACTTGACCTTCAATACTTCGTAAGTTTTGTTGAGTTGAGATGTTTTGATGACTAGGCCTTCACAAGATATTGCTTGTAATTATGTTTAAGAACTGAAATGGTTTTCTCTGTGTCATCTATCTTTAACTTATAATTATTTTTAGCCTTTTTGAAATTAAATTTTAAGATATTCAAGGACTTAAGATAAGATCTCATCTCTAAGTTATAGGACCTGTATCTATTAACTTTAGTAACACACTCAGGAGTGCAAAGATTTTCCAATACCTTGGCTTCATCACGGTCAGCCATGAGTGCTCTGTTTGGAGAAGCTTCTTCCACCTAAAAGCTCTAGTCAAAGTTTCCTTCAATAGCAACAGCAACAACAACTTGTTGCTTTGACTTCTCATTTTAGGGAGCTCTTTCAGTGTAGTTTGGTATGGTTTGAGTCTAGCCACCATTTGTTCTTAGTGCCTTAACTCTCTAACAAAGTGTCCCATCTGGTTATAGTTGTAACACTTTACTTGCTTTTATCCAGCTCAAACATTCCACTGGTTGTATTGCTAGGAAACTTCCTCCCTGTCCTCTTGTAGAACTTCTTGGCTCTATGAGTAAGAAGATCCATCTGCTGAATTATCTCCATATACTTCTAATCATCTGAATGGATACAGTCCAAGTATTCAAGGGTGACGACAAAGTTTCCTGTGGACTTATCAGTAGAAACAAAAGCCATAGAAGAACTTGTCTCTTGGAACGGACTTCCTTGAGTGTAGCTTTCTGTTGGAGACTTTGGGAAGGTGATGAATGGTCCCTTTTGTGAGTTGTCAGGGTAGCATATAAGATGATGTTGAGGTTCTATGTTATCCTTTTTAGTCATATGAAGGGCTTAACCCATTTGATTCCTAGAGTTACGAGATGAGTTTTGCATGTTCATCTTGATCTGGTATCCACTGAGAATACCATACAACTCACTCAGAGTAAGAGTCTTAAGGTTCTTAGACCACTTGATAACAACAAAGTAATGTGTCCATTTTCTAGGAAGACAGGACATAAACTTCCTCACAATGTCTCTGTTCTCAAGAGTTACTCCAACATCCAATAGAGTATCCACAATCTTAACATACCTAAAGTATTGTTGAGTCATGATTTCACCTATTTTAAAGGTGAAGTTTCCAAACTACTTCTTCAAGAGATCCTTCATGTTCTCTTTGGCTACAATAAAACCCTCATAAATCAATTTCAATGCATCCCACAACTGCTTAGCTATTTTGCATTTCTTGAAACCTTAATATATGGAGTTTGGAAGAGTAGTTTGAAGGGCTATGACTTTCTTCCCCTTTTTGGTAGCATCACCTACTTGCATAGATGAGCTGGGACTTAGGTAAATCACATCCACAAGTTTTTTGTGTTCCTAGATGAGCTCTTCTTAATGGTCTCTTAGCTAGTTGTTCCTTGAGATAAGATATCTCAAGTTGCTGATGATTAACCTTGTTTTGTAAGGTAGTCACTTGAAACTCCAAGTGACTGACCTTTAAGGCTAAATAGGTATAGGTTTTTATAAGTTGTTGCACCTTTAGACTCATGTTCCCCTTGTTTTCATCAGAAGAATCATTGGGGGATGAGAGAATGGGACCAAAGTCTTCACTCTCACCAGTAGCATAATGTTGAGGTCCTAATAACGTAATCACTTGCAGAAGTGAACATCTCTTCCATATAGACCTCTTGAACATGTTCAAGGAGATCCAGCTCAGTGATGGGTGAATGATGTGGGCTATATAAGAGAGAAGCAGGAGTACTCATCTCTCTTTGAGTAAGGGAGGAATAGAGAGACTCATGGTATTCACTGAATCCCATGTCTTCATCATCATAGAACTTTAGGTTGGTAATTGGTTAGTTTAGATCGAGAGGGTAGGGATGGTTACTTTCCCCTAAAGGTTGTTCACTAAAGTGTTTAGACTCTGAGAGAAGGGTTAAAGATGATGGGCTAATTAGCTCATCAGGTTAAGCCTAAGGAACCTCAGCATTGATTCTTGATGAGATAGGAGTGGTTTGTTCACTAGGAGATGTAAGAGATCTAGTATTCACTTCTTCCTGCATGGGTAGTAATATAGGAGCCTGCATTAGCTAAGGAGCTTGTGTAGGGGTTCGTTTGAATTTTCTTTGGTAGGTGAAGATGATTTGTGGTTGTATTTGTGGTTGAATTATATAAGGTATGGGTTCAACACTAGCTTGAGTTGCTAGGTTGTCACCTTGAGAAATAAGCTCTAACATTTTTGGGACAAGGGTTGATTCTACCCAGAGAAGCCAACAACTAGCATCTTCATTGTTTTAAAGATGTCGACCTTCATCAGTCCTATTTTTTAAAATTTTACGTGTGCCCCTCAACTGTGAGCCTAGTTCATAGTTGAGAATATGTTGAACATATAGGGAACATATAATACTCTAAGCAGTCCAAAATTGCAAGTAAATTTGTATAAACAAACTGTAAGTCCCTAAATTTGACCCCGTGGACCATTACATAAATTATAAAGGAGGGATCTTTAGGAATCTAGTCCCATCCCCATGTTGTTGGATAAGCTATGGGTGTCCACATGAAGTAGGTACTTCTACAAGCATGAGATCTTCCTTTCGTGTAGTTCTTTACAGGGAAATCTCCCTGAGAGCCCAACTCCACAAAGGAATGATTTATAGCTTCATTTGGGAAGGACAACCCACCTTGTTCATCATCCAACTGAAGGTGGGTATTGATGATGGCTAGAGTGATAAACATTTTCCTCCCCTGAATTATTGCAGACAATGCCTTATCCCTATCCACAATGTCCTCTTGATAGGTCTTTCCAGAATTCCTTAAGCTCATCCTCATAGAATGGAGAATCAATGGTTAGGGTGATGAAGTAGTTGGATAGAATAAGAAATTGGAAAACCTCTTAGAAACTTGAATCTTTCTCAGAGTCCAACGGGGTATTTGATTGTGCTGCCTATGGAGTTGCATGGAGAAATCAGGTTTGTTTATTTGATTAAGGTTGACTGTTTGAGAAACCTTAAAGGTAAAGGATGATAGGCACAAAGTCGGTTGTGGGTGAATTCAGGTTTTGTAGAGTTCAGATGAAGATGATAGGAAAGAGGAGGAACCGTTAGGCATATTTATATGAATCAGATTCTGAGACAAAGTCAATGAAAGAGGATAAACTTTGAAATCCGGATGTTGGTCCTACCTCTTATAAAGTGCCCAAAAGGTAGTTTCGTGGAAGACCAAAATCTTCCGAATGTAATCTCACTATAGAAGTTTTCATAAAAAGCTTTCGAAACCAAAATGACTTTGGAAGATATTTGAAAGAGTTTGGAAAATTTTTCTATGGAAGAGATTAAAACTTAGTGATTTTATTCTAAGGAGAATACAACTTCCAAGACTTAATTGCTTTCAGAACAAAGTGTTCTTGAAAACATGTAACTAGTAAACAATCATTTTCAGCTTTGGAAGATATGTTGGAAATTTCTTCTGAAGGTAAATCCACTTAAATAGTTATTTGTTTTCAAGAGATAAGTGTAGAGATTATATGAAGAGGCTGATGCAACCCAAACATCCAAAGTTTCTCCTGCATGCTGCACAAATACACTAAAGAAGAATGCTTCGGAAGTTTTACACATGCAACAAAAATATTCTAAGTCTGAAATGTTCCAAAGCCAAGACCAATATATTCCGAAGCCAAAGACGAAGTTTTCCAAAGCTTCAGAGACAAAGTCTTCCGAAGCTAAACACTTAAAGACAGATTTCTTCCGAAGACTTCTACAACATTCTTTATTTGATGTACTTTTCCATAAAGATGGAACCCTTTCCGCTACAACTCTGTAAAGTCACCAACTTACATGAGTTGGTGAAAAGGTCCATGCGTTTTGTAACTGTACATTGAGGTCTTGAGTCTGTAACTTTCTACTTCATGTACTTTATCGTTTTAGTAATAGATAAGGATGTGAGCTATGGCATGTCATAGTCACTAGTCTAAAGGCAATTCGCCTTTTGACTCTACAATTGATTTTGTTTTGTGTCTAGTTAATTGTATCCAACTGGCCTTCAAAGTATGGTCGGCTGTAGGATGTTGTATAAGTGTCTCAGGTTCTTGTAACTTTCTTTTATGCTTTGTAACACTTGTAATAGAACTTGAGAAAGCAATCAACTGCAATCTTGAAAACCATATACTTGTGTATCTTGTTCTCTTGTTCTGTCTCTTAGTTACTTGTGTTCCTAATATCATCTATTGCGGTTAATCCAGTTCACTATTTGATTAAGTTTAGTTTGTTATCCTTTTTGTGTTGTTATGTTGTAAGTGACCACCCTTCACCGGTCATGCAATAAGTTTCTTCTACATGTAAATACATATTATCCAAAGAGTAAAAGAAGCGAAATTTTCAAAAATCTAAGGAATATATATATTTTTTTATTTTATTCCAGAGTAAACAAGGGGTTATGATGGGGATAAAATAGACAACTAAGGACACACATGTTTTAGAAATAATGAGTTACTTATAAGAAAAACTACTCAAAGTTAATCATCCAAGTAGCTGATAAAAGATATTTAAATCTCTGTTTATCAAAAGCTTTGGTGAATAGATCAGGATATTCTTCATTTGTGTTAACTTTGACTAGCTTGATTAATCTCTTTTTAAAGTTATCTCTAATCAACGAATACCTTATATTGATGTGTTTTCTCCTTGAGTGCTGCACAAGATTCTCTGTAATAGAGATAGCACTGTTGTTATCTATGTGGATATGAGTCTCGTTGAAGTTGAATCCATAGTCCAACATCTATTTCCGAATCTAAAACACTTGAGCACAACAGCTTGCAGCAGCAATGTATTCAACTTCAGTAGTTGATGCAGACATACATGATTATTTATTCCATTGCATTGAGACAATCCTTCCACCAAGGAACTAACAAACCCCTGATGTAGACTTTGTGGTCATATTGCAGCCACTACAGTCACAATCAGTATATGCATATAGATTGAAGTCTAAATTTTTCTATACCAAAGGCCAAGTGTTGGAGCACCTTTGAGGTATCTTAGAATGCTCTTGACAGTGACCAAATGTGACATCTTGGGGTTAGCTTGATATCTTGCACAAATAAATGTGGGAAACTTTTTATCAGGCCTGCTAGCTATGAGCTATATAAGAGACCCAATCATAGGCTTGTAAAGATGTTCATCCACACACTGCCCCTTAAGATCTGGTCCAAGTGAGTGGTTTCTAGGTAAGGGTATCTTAGCAAGTTTATAGTCAGTCATGTTGAATTTTATAAGTATGTCTTGTACATACTTTGACTGACTTATAAAGATGCCACTATCAACTTGCTTCACTTGAATTTCTAGAAAGAATTGAGCTCCCCCATGGCACACATTTCAAATCCATTCTTCATCAGCTTCTCAAAGTCTTTGTAGAGCTTTAGATTAGTTGACTTGAAGATAATATCATCTAAATACACTTGAAATAGAATAAAGTCATTCCTTGTTCCTATGATAAAGAGAGTTCATATCGATTTTGACCAAGATACTAAGATAGAGTCTCATACCACTTCCTAGGAGCTTGGTGCAGCCCATAAAAAGCATTATGAAGCTTGCAGTTGTAATCAAGATGATCAAGATCTGCAAAGGCAGGTGGTAGTTTAATATACACCTCTTCATCAATCACCCCATAAAGAAAAGCACACTTGACATGAAGCTGGTAGACCTTGAAATCCAAGGATGCAGCAAAAGCTAAGAATATTATGACAGCTTTATGTCTTGCCATATAAGCAAAGACATCTGTATAGTCAATTCCAACTTCTAGTCTTTATCCTTGGACAACTAGTCTTGCCTTGTTTTTGATGACAAATCCTCTATCATCTTTCTTGATCCCGAACACCCATTTGGTTGCTATGGTAGTCTTCCAATGAGGAAGAGGACATAGGCTCCAAACCTTGTATACTCTATCTACTACTTTTGTTATAAGATTGTATAGTCTATCAGCCTTAACATTAGAAGAGTATCCTGTAATGTCCATCATCTAACTTTTCATCAAACTTGGGGATTTGATCCTTGGTATTCAAGATAGTGTAATGACTTCCAAATGACTTGAGAAGACCAATGAAAGGTTTCCACTTGTGCAAAAGTTTATAAGGAGTCTTTCGATGTGCCTTAACTACTAAAACTCTATTTTGCACATAGCGAGTAGTGTTCATTGCCTCTGCCCAAAAGGTAATGGCAGTTTAGAGTCCAATAATATAGTTCTTGCAACTTCAATTAGAATTTTTGTTGGACCAAAAGAACCAATGACCCAAGATCAGAAAACCTCTAAGTCCCACATGGTATCACACAACTGCTGAAAGCCTCATCAGTAGTTTGACAAGTGCTGAAGACTTAAACAGCTGAAGATCAAGTGCTGAAGACCTCAACAGCTGAAGAACCAAAGTGCTGAAGTACAACAGCTGAAGAACACAAGTGCTGAAGCTGAAAGACCAAAGTACTGAAGTACAACAGCTGAAGAGTTTACAAGTGCTGAAGATAAACAACTGATGTACAAGGTCTGAAGACAAAGACTGAAGACATCAGCTGATGATATCTACTGAAGTCATCAGCTGATGAAACACCTGAAGGTCAAAGTCTGAAGATCAAGTACTGAAGCCTCAGTAGTTTGTCACAACTGCTGAAGAGTACTTCTTCAGTAGTTGTGAATGTCAGTAGTTTTATATTTTTATGTTTCAGTAGTTTTGTAAAACGACTGAAGAGCTTGTTCTTCGGTCGTTGTAGTTTCAGTAGTTTTATATTTTGTACTTAACATGCTGATATGTTCTCAGTAGTTGTGAACATTTCAGTAGTTGTTAAGAATTAGTTATTTTTGTATTAGATCTGCCAGTTGTCACTTCCGTGATAACAGCAGTGATTGTTGCACTCTATATAAGGAGTGACAACTTATTATAATCATGGGAATGAATGGAATGAATGAATGATTTGATTAGAAATATTCTACCTCTATAAACATTCTTTCAAATCAGAATATATATTCTCTCCCTATAACCGTATGCGCTCTTAATGCTTACAAGTATCGATTGCTTGCTACAGTTTGTCTAATTCTAGTTTGTATTCCGCTGCTTTGTATTCTAATACATCAAACTTG
Source organism: Flaveria trinervia (assembly GCA_025506515.1). Lineage (NCBI taxonomy): Eukaryota > Viridiplantae > Streptophyta > Magnoliopsida > Asterales > Asteraceae > Flaveria > Flaveria trinervia. The sequence goes on from CM046451.1 coordinate 55,536,462, forward strand.
TGATCACTGATCCTGTCAAATGGTATCAGAGCAGGTTAATCATTGATCGATCTAACAATTGATCATTGAAACTGCTATTCAAGATCTAAGTTTGATTGAATTAGCCTTTCTTTTGCAAGAAACGGTTATAGAGATTGAATTTTCTGTATTTCTGTTCATTCATCCTGAGATCTTTTCTTGGTTCTCGTTGAGTTTGTTGTGGTCTGTCTAAAACTTTTTAAAACTTGAACTAAATTGTTTTTGAACTGAAAATGACCACTCCTTCCAATGATCCTCACAATACTGGTTCCTCAACCAAGCCACCTATGCTGGTTAGGAATGAGTATAACATATGGCAAAGACGTATGCTCTATCACCTGTCTGTTAACAGCGTAGGGTGTTGGGCATCAGTGGTACATGGTCCACACAAGCCTATGGTGAATAACCGGAAACCAATCAAATGGTTCCGAAGAGGAGGAGCAATACTCAGATGAGGATAAGAAGTTGCTTGAAATTGATGCAAAAGCCCATGGAATTCTGGCCATGGCATTGCCCAATGGAATCTATTCTGGGCTAATGCATCATGAAACTGCCCATGACCTCTGGATTGCCTTGAAAGAACAATTTGGAGGAACAGATGAGGTCTTGGCAAATAATAGAGAAATTCTTGCCCAACAATATGAGACATTCTCTCATAGAAAGGGTGAGACACTGACTCAACAATATGAGTGGTTCTCTTGTTTGATCTCTGAACTAAAAATGGTCAAACTTGAATACACCAATATTCAGATGAATAACAGATTCTCAGATCACTGCCTGAGAGATGGGACACATATACTATTGTCCTACGCTCCAGTGCAAGTTTGGACAAACTATCTCTCACCCAACTCCATGGGAAACTGCTCACTTTTGAGAGAGAGATAGAACAGAAGAGAAAGCTGTCTTCATCTGGAAAGCTCACTGAAGACTTTATACAAGGCAACACTGCCTTGGTGGGTCATGAGTCAGAATATGCTTCATCTGAATGCCAGTATGATGAGCATATTAATTTCTCTTCAAGCACTTCTGATTCTACATTTGTGAGTGTTGATGGTCAGTTTACTGGGTGTAATAATGACAATCTATGTTTCATTATGGATGATCTCAAGGGGATTGCTGATGATGACTTAGAAGAGATGGATATTTTGAGCCAAATGGCCTTGATAAATATCAGATCTCCGAATCTATTAAAGAACTGGAAGAAAATTCCCAGGACTCTCTGGCAAAACCAAAGTTGGTTTTGACAAGAGCAAGTTGAGGTGTCACAAATGCCAAAGGCTTGGACATTTGCAAGAGAGTGTAGATCAACTGGATCTAACTCTACTGCACCCTTTGTGACTTTTCCTGGCAATAGTCAACAACACAGAGGGCAACATCCTGTCACCTCTAGTCATCATCCTCAACAACAATCTCCGGCTATTTTGTTCCTCAGGGTCAAATGCCATATCCGTACCCTTGTTATTACATGCCACAGTCAAATCAAGTTCAAGTTCCTATGACACCACAACCTCATGCACTACCAGAACCTCAGCCTTCCCTATTTCATCAACAACCTCAATCTCAACAACATAGCTTCTTCACCCCAGGAGTTGTTGACTGGAGCAGTTTACCAGATGACTTGTCTGGTCATGATCAACTGTTTCAGGTGCTGGTCAACATGGTGGTGACAGTCCCTTTGGGAATCTAGCTCTTATGGCTTTGGAGTCTGCTGATACTTCATTTCCAATGCCTCTACACCTCAGGTATCACAGGTATCCTCTGAGGCAAAAGCCAAATTATGTTCTGAACCATGCATAGCAGCATTTGCTTCCATTAGATAAGCAAATGTAGCTCTAATTAATAAGAACATTGAGCTAGAACAAATAATTTCCAAAAACAAAGCTGAGTTTGAGTTTGTGCTCAAAGATAAAAATGATGAGATTATAAACTGAATTGCCAAATAATTGATGATAAGGCTAGAGAAGAAGTACTTCTAGAGAAGTACAAAGATCTCAAAGAAACCCTTGCAGTTACCCAGGTCGAGTGTGATAGATGGTACAATCATGCAAAGGTTTTGAAATGCTTCTTAGTAAGCAATCTGCTTCAAATGTGAAGTTTGGAATGGTTACAATCCACTGCTCCACCTACAGATTTTACCCCAGAGAGAGCAGAGGTAGAATCTGATGTTGAGAGTGATAACCAATCCATCACATCATGTGAACTACCTTCTGATACAGCACAATCAGAAGTAGCAGTCAGCATCAAGCCCTCTTTGAACCTATCAGCTGATGTTGATGGTTCAAATGCTGACATTCACATGATAAATGAGTTGATCAACTCAGGAGTTAATCCTGAAGGTCCTGAAAGGACTAGAGAGCAGGATTAAACACATGAAGTTCAAACTTCAACTGCTTCAGTACTGAAGAGAAGAAAACTGGCAGTAGAAAGAGTTTGAAGACTACTAAAGAGGTAGTCAAGAAAGCAACCAATGCTTCCAAAGCATTGAAGAACAAGTCTTCTGTGCTTCACCATCTTTAGTTGATGATCAACCTAAGATGAAGAAGAAACCATGTGAAGTATGTGGTTTGTTCAATCATCTTACAGATGATTGTTGGTACAAAAGAGGTTCCAAACTCAAACAAAAAGAAGAAATTAATAGGAGAAAATGGTAAAAATTGAAACTGAGTTTGAGACCACATTGTATCAGCAACATCAAATCTTGTAACCCTTAAGTCCTTAAAGAAATCCAAAAAGGAAGGGGTTAAACAGGTGACAGCTGAGGGTGCTCAAAGAAGAAGGTGCAACATAGGAACTTATCTAACTCCACTAGCAATGTGTCTGATGAGCTGAAAGCTTTATCACAAAATCAGACACAACTGGTGATGATGGTCAACATCTGGGGTAGAGTTAACCAACTAGATTCTCCTATGTTGAAACCACAGAAAAGGAGGTCCAAGCCAAAGGACTCCTCTTCTACACCATCTTCTTCCTCTCAGGCTGGTTGTTTCAAATAAACATGTTAGTTTACCATCTATTGATGAGACCAGGCCCAAAACCAAAAAGGTTTGGGTCTCTAAAACTAACTGATTGTTTATTATTGCAGGGTTCTTCAACATGCCAAAGTAGCATCTGGTATGTAGACAGTGGGGGATCTATGCACATGACTGGGAACAGCTCTCTTCTTCATGAATACTCTCAAGGAAAGAAGGGATTTGTCTCTTTTGGCATGATGCTAGGGGTTACATCATCGGTAAGGGCTGTCTCCAATGGAGAAATCAAATTTGATGATGTTAATCATGTGGAAAATCTCAAGTACAACCTCTTGAGTGTGAGTCAAATGTGTGATAAAGGCCATGTTGCCCTTTTCACCAGTCAAAACTGTAGGATTCTGTCATCCAAAGTTTTGCACTTGATTGACAAGGTGTTGGATGATCACACTCTCCTAAAAGCCAACAGGACAGGAAGAGTGTATGCTTAGATCTCTCTAAAAAGATAGATCTCAAAGGCAATCCTTGCCTATTTTCCAAAGCCTCTTCTCAAGAATCTAAACTGTGGCACAGGAGGCTTGGTCATGTCAATATCAAAAACATGAATCAGCTTAGCCACAATAGTTTAGTCAGAGGCTTACCAATAAAGGAGTTCCACTGTGATGAAACCTGCACTGCTTGTGTTAAAAGGAAAAGAGCACAAAGTCTCATTCCCTCCTATTGAAGTGTCCAAGTCCACTGCCTGCTTGCAATTACTGCATATGGATCTATTTGGTCCTGTGAGAGTAATGAGCATGGCAAAGAAGAAATACTGTCTGGTAATTGTGGATGATTACTCCAGATTTGTATGGACTTTCTTTCTACATTCAAAGGATGAGGCTGCTCAGAAGATTATTCACTTTGTGCTGTACATTGAGAAGCAGTATTCCCTTCCAGTCAAGTGTTAGGAGTGATAATGAACTGAGTTCAGAAATCATACACTTGATGACTTTATCTTTCAAAGGGAATCAAAAGGCAGTTCAGCATTCCAGGACTCCAGAACAAAATGGAGTAGTGGAGAGAAAGAACAGGCCCTCATTGAAGCTGCAAGGTCCATGCTGGCTGACTCAGGTTTGCCATTGACCTTTGGGCTGAAGCTGTCAACACAGCTTGTTATGTGCAAAATAGAGTTTTAGTAAATCAGAGGTTGATGAAGACTCCATATGAAGTTCTCCATCATTTGGCTCCTCTGATTTCATTTTTCAAAGCATTTGGGTGTCCTGTTTCATTCTCAACACAAAGGATCAACTCAATAAATTTGATCCTAAGGTGGATGCAGGGTACTTTGTTGGTTATTCATCTACTTGCAAGGCATACAGAGTCTTCAACTGCAGAACAAAGATGGTTGAAGAAACTATACATGTTAAGTTTAATGAATCTCCAAAGGACAAGATTCCACAAAGTCCTGTGGAGTTATTTGATTTGGACATACTGCAATATGCTCCTTATCAAACTCCTGCTGTTGCTCCTGTCAACAGTTCACCACCTGGTGGTACTGCTGATGATGATGATGATTGCAGTACTCACCTCTTCAGGTTTAGTGATCAGCTGCCTGACTCAGCTAGACCTGATGTTCCTGTAGCTCCAGTAGCACCATCCACAACAAAAATGCTGATGAGATTTCTTCGAATTCAACTTCCTTTGAATTACCATCCACTGATTGGTTTCAAGGAAATGATACACCATCACCATCTGTTGCTGCTGAACCGGCTACAAACACTTGCACAGATCTCATTGTGTATCAAGATCTGAAGAATCACCCTATGTCTCAAATCATTGGTGATATCACTGCTGGAGTATCAACAAGAAGTCAATTGTCAAATTTCTGCTTCTATGCTCTCTTCATCAGTCAGCAAGAGCCAAAGAATTATCACATGCTTTAAAGGACAATGGATGGGTTGATGCCATGCAGCTTGAGCTTCTTCAGTTCAAGAAACAGCAAGTGTGGGAACTGGTTCCTCTACCTCCAGGTAAGTGTGCAATAGGCACTAAATGGGTGTTTAGGAACAAAACTGATGAAAATGGGCTTATTGTTAAGAACAAGGCTAGACTGGTTGTTCAGGGGTTGCATAAGAAGAAGGTATTGATTATGATGAAACCTTTGCCCCTGTAGCCAGACTGGAAGCAATTTGATTGTTTTTAGCTTATGCTGCTTATCAAAACCTTAAAGTTTTTCAAATGGATGTCAAAAGTGCATTTTTGTATGGAAAAATTAAAGAAGAGGTTTATGTATGTCAACCTCCAGGCTTTGAGGACAATAAACATCCTAATTGGGTGTATAAGCTTGATAAAGCTCTTTATGGGTTAAAACAAGCTCCAGAGCCTGGTATGAGACATTATCAAACTTTCTTCTGGAAAACAATTTCACTAGAGGCTCCATAGACAAGACTTTATTCATTAAGAAAGCTGGGCAGCATAATCTACTTGTTCAATTTATGTAGATGATATCATTTTTGCATCCTCTGATCCAAAGTTGTGTGATGCCTTTACAAAGTTGATGCAACAGAAGTTTGAAATGAGTGCCATGGGAGAATTACAGTTCTTTCTGGGGTTGCAAATCAAACAAAAGGCTGATGGAATTTTTATTCATCAGTCCAAATATACAAAAGATCTTTTGCAAAAGTTTGATTTACAAAACTGTAAGCCTTGTTCTACTCCCATGAGCAGCACCACACAACTGGACTCAGATCAGAAAGGTAAAGTGGTGTGATGAAACACTTTACAGATGTATGATTGGGTCCTTGATGTATTTAACAGCTTCTAGACCAGATATATGTTTGCTACATGTGTTTGTGCTAGATTTCAGGCTGCACCTAAGAGTCTCATCTGATTGCAGTCAAGAGGATCTTTAGATATCTGCAAGGCACTCCATCTCTAGGTTTATGGTATTCTACCGGACATTCTGGTAAATTAGTTGCTTTTTCTGACAGTGACTATGCAGGGTGTAAGTTGACCAGGAAATCAACTTCTGGTGGATGTCAATTCCTACGCAACTGCTTGATTTCTTGGCAGAGCAAGAAAAAACAGGACTCAGTTGCTACATCCACTGCTGAAGCAGAGTACATTGCTGCTGCAAGTTGTACATCTCAGGTACCTGGCTTCAAAACCAACTTTTGGATTATGGCATTACAGAGACTAAGACTCCATTGTTATGGATATGTGCTTCAGCTCTTTGTATTGTCAAAAATCAGTCCAGCACTCTAGGACCAAACATATAGAGATCAGACATCATTTTATAAGGGATGTTTTGAAAAAGGTCTGATTGATCCTAAGTTTGTGCCTAGTGCTGATGAGCTTGCAGACATTTTTACTAAGCCTTTGGATAGTTCACTTTCCAAAACCTGGTGTTAAGGCTTGGTATGCTGCAATAGAATAAGTGACAACTACTGATGATCTTAGTAATTCATACTGATGATCATAAGTACCTATGTCACATATAAGTACTGATGAGCTCTTTTACCCTCAGTAGTTTTATAACTACTGAAGGCTAAATGTCTCACAAGTACTGAAGTACTTCATCTGTTCTAAACTACTGATGTAGTCAAACTACTGATGCAGTTACAACCACTACAATCAGTAAAACAGATAAGTACTGATGTCCTATGAAACAACTGAAATCAGCCAAAAAGACTGATGAATGTGTTGAGGACAGATTGAAACAGCTGAAAAGCTAAGAAGAATTGACGAAAACAGCTGAAGAGAACTTTCTCTTCAGTCGTTTGTACAACTGCTGTTTCATTTTAAAAACTGAAGCAAAACCACGTCTTCAGTAGTTTTATAACTACTGATGACTAATCCCTAGTCTTCAGTTGTTTACAACAGTGATGACAAAACCACTGTCTTCAGTAGTTTCATAACTACTGATGACAAACACCAAGTCCTCAGTTGTTTCAATCATCTGAAGTCAAAACCACGGTCTTCAGTAGTTTTCTGAAAGGATAATACCATGTCACCGGTCGTTTAAAACTACTGATGACTAACACCACATCCTTCAGTCGTTTCCTTACCCGTACCCTATAATACCCCTAACCTTAGCTCTCAATGCTTCATCTTCTTCAAACCTAACATTCCTCTCCAAAACTTCCCTCTTCTCAATGGCGTCTATGCAAATTAAACCGCGACACAACTGTGTTGCCTACCTCACTAAATCGCCGATCTAAACTAAGTTCGATACTGCTATCGATCTTATGGTTCAGTCCCAATACAACAAGGCATTTCTTCTGAACCCCATCTTACATGCCGAATCCTTGCACCAATTTTGGATGAACGTTACTGTTACCACTGGGGAGAACAACACACCATCCCTCCGGTCGGTCGTCAACACAAAGAAGTAGTCATTACTCCTGCAATAATCCGCCAAATTCTTCAACTGAATGATGCTACTTCTCCTGCTGGATATCCGAAGGGCACCATAGATCTATCCTTTGCTCAACATGGATATCAAGGCGATCTCAGTGCCTCCACCATCATGAAGAAACACTTTAATGACGCTGAGCGCTGATTTTTCACATGGTAAATGTATGTTTGGCCCCTAAGACGTCGTCTTGGGATCAAATGTCCACCAAATGGCAGCAGGTAATGTATTCTATCCTTGAGCAACAACCACTAAACTTTTCAGAATTAATATTTTCAGAGCTCAAAGATATGGCTCAAAAACTAACTGCCAACCGTTGGATACTTTATCCACGGTTCATAATGGCCATATTACAGACCAGCTTAATGCTGAGGGACTTGTTGGCTTGGGAGTCCCTGCTACGGCTGTTCTGCCGGAAGTATACTCCCGGCACAACTCTGACGGACACTCAAAATGGCTGCCAAGCTGCGAAAACCCACGCAGCTGGAACCCACAGCCACCACCTCCAAATCCAAAGTCCCCACCAAACCTACCAAAAAGAAACCCAAAACGGCTACTCAGGGAATTGAGTCCCCTGAGGATGCCCCTGCAACACAAACGTAGGATATATCCACTAGTCCAAACCCCCTAGTGGATACAATGACTCCTCCAGCCATAGCCGCTCAGGCTTCCTCTCAACAGGAGCCTGCAGCAACCACCAAGGGGCACCTACATATCTGGGATCTTCCTCACTTGAGGAGATTGCCATTGAAGAGCACCAACCTCCCCAGGTGCACACTGCTTCTATCCCTCACCCCAAACAACCGCCCCTCACAGCCCAACTTTAATAGTTGCACAAGTGCTGACTCAATTGCACTCCTCACCCCCTCCCCAGAAACCACTTACTACTGGAATACCTCTACAATTGAGGTGGAGGAACACAGTGCACTTGAGAACCCACAGCACAGGGGTTTCCCACTTCAATCTCCTGGTGTAGACAAGGAGCTTAGAATATCTGGTGAGGCCGCCACCTCCTCTGACTCAGCACATGACCAGAGTGAGACTGGTAACATTGCTAAGACCTCCTAGAGGCAACAGCTGATGATGGACATTGTCCTGAGGCTGGAAGTCCCCAGTACCAAGCACAAGGGGCACATGCACCAACTGGTCTACACCCAGTGCATGTAAATCCTGCTCTAAGCAGGAGGTCAGCTGATTCAGCTTCGGCAGATGATGACCTGGGCTTTTTCTATGATGTTCTTGCCCAGAACACAATCCTTGAAGAGAAAGTCAGTAGGCTGCAAAACCTACTTGACCAACTCTCACAAGGAGAAAGACCGTCTGCCTCTATCCACCCACAGATGGCACCTTCACTTGAAGGTTTCCAAACATCGAGCCACTCCAAAATCAACCACCTGCCTCTGCTTCAGGCCCTACTTCTCAGGAACAGAACCCTCCTGAGCAAATAGGTGCTGTACTCCAAAATTCCTCCCTCTCATCACACCATAATCACTGATATAGTGATCAAAGCCATTGATGAGAGGCTTTCCTCAACATTACAGCTCTTGGTTGATGCTGCTGTCCAAAAGACTCTTTCTGCGGTACAAACCCCTTCCTCCAATGCAACCAAAAAGGGGGAGAGTACTGCAGTGAAAGAAAAGAAGAGGAAAAGATCGAGGAAAAGAGGGAAGCGAAGCAAGCCCAAAAGGAGGAGAAAGAACAGCAACCAATGCTCACCTACAAGCGGAAGAAAGGTGGTGATGAGCACATTGCTGAAGATAAAGCCTTGGAACTACTGATAAAAGAGGCTGATGCCGAACACAGCAGATCAATGGACAACATCATTGATCAGTTGTTCAGGCAAGGCCATGACACCAACAAACTTGACTCTGAGATTCGACGACTAGAGATTGAAGAAATCCAGAATAGATGGGCAAGTTATGAAGTGTTAGAAAGAGAAAGGCTTGAAATCATGATAAGATTTATTGCAAAATATCTTGGAAGATCAATGATTGAAATCAAAGCTTGGTCCAGGGACAGTATCTTGGCAATCACCACCAAGATCTGTTCGTCTGAAGCATACGCTAAGGGGCTTGTTATTGAAGCTTTGAATGAAGTGGGTGCTGGGAGCAGGACTGAGCTAGCCAAGCAATCAAAAGCCACACTCACCTCAAGGATGCTAGCACAGCCTGTCAACATTCCCACACCAAAACCACCCAAAACACAACCCACCAAACCAACTCCCTTACCCTCAAAACCCATAGCCGATGATATACCCTTGAAGAAGAAGAGAAGGATATTGAGGCTAGAAGAAGATGAAGAAGATGATGAAGACAGGCTGCCGCTCTCAGCTGTGATTCAGTTGCCTAAGGCCACAAGTCACTCCTCAGCAATTACTCCTGAAGTCCAGAGACAAATGGTTAAAGTGAAGCTAGAAGAAGAAGAGCTTCATAAACAGCATGATGAGGAATTGCTGAAGAGAGTTGACAAAGCTTATGCAGCCACATCTTCCATCATCAATATGAAGGAGCAAGCCCTCAGACTTTACACTCTCAGGCATACCTTCAATATCAAAAGGAAAGAGTGAGGATTTGGCCTGATCCCAGGGTCTCTCACCGAATTCATAAGAACAATATACCTCGGAGATACATTGGCCAGGTGAAAAAGATCGTAGATGAAGTGATCTCTCTGGTCTTTGTAGTTTCACCCTGGGAAATCCTAGAAGACTTCAAGAAGGCCTACAAAGCTAATCTAACCCCTCAGAAGATGCTGGAAAACAAAATAGTGAAAAAGGGGTTAGTTTACAAGAGGCTTGAGGAAGTCAGGAAAAATGAGCTCCAGTTGTTCCTAGAGGGTAATCACCCGGATGAGTTTGCTTACAGAATAATAACAACTGTGGAGCTAAAGAATGGGAAACAGGCCAAATACCTGTCTGAGTATTATGGGCGGAATCATTGTTTGAAGGAGGTGCTGAAGAGCTAACCATGGAGGAACAAATCACCTTCCTTGAGGCCTACACAAGAGAGTCGTACAGACTCATTATGGGGAAGTGAATCTCATGAATGGGATAACAACTCTATGTCCTGTTCCCCAAAACAGAGTTCCCATTCATACTCTGCCAAACAAATATTTGAGGTTCTTCCCAGGCCGGAGGTTACATGGGTTATCTTCTCTACTGATCAAGAAGGAAAAAGACCAACATTTTGCCATCAATAAGTGGGAGAATAAATAAGTTAGAGGTTTTGGCTGCATTGGTTCAGGGGGAGTTTGTTGGACCAAAAGAACCCATGAGCCAAGATCAGAAAACCTCTAAGTCCCACATGGTATCACAACAACTGCTGAAAGCCTCATCAGTAGTTTGACAAGTGCTGAAGACTTCAACAGCTGAAGATCAAGGGCTGAAGACCTCAACAGCTGAAGAACCAAAGTGCTGAAGTACAACAGCTGAAGAACACAAGTGCTGAAGCTGAAAGACCAAAGTACTGAAGTACAACAGCTGAAGAGTTTACAAGTGCTGAAGATCAACAACTGATGTACAAGGTCTGAAGACAAAGACTGAAGACATCAGCTGATGATATCTACTGAAGTCATCAGCTGATGAAACACCTCAAGGTCAAAGTCTGAAGATCAAGTACTGAAGCCTCAGTAGTTTGTCACAACTGCTGAAGAGTACTTCTTCAGTAGTTGTGATATCAGTAGTTTTATATTTTTATGTTTCAGTAGTTTTGTAAAACGACTGAAGAGCTTGTTCTTCAGTCGTTGTAGTTTCAGTAGTTTTATATTTTGTACTTAACATGCTGATATGTTCTCAGTAGTTGTGAACATTTCAGTAGTTTGTTAAGAATTAGTTATTTTTGTATTAGATCTGCCAGTTGTCACTTTCCGTGATAACAGCAGTGATTGTTGCACTCTATATAAGGAGTGACAACTTATTGTAATCATGGGAATGAATGGAATGAATGAATGATTGGATTAGAAATATTCTACCTCTATAAACATTCCTTCAAATCAGAAATATATATTCTCTCCCTATAACCGTATGCGCTCTTAATGCTTACAAGTATCGATTGCTTGCTACAATTTGTCTAATTCTAGTTTGTATTCCGCTGCTTTGTATTCTAATACATCAAACTTGTGATCACTGATCCTGTCAATTTTGTTTCTCATCTCAGCAATATCATTTTACTAGAGTCCTACATGAACTAAATTGTCTTGTAATACCTGTTTCATCATAAAATGCATCAAGGATTTGGTTCTTGAATTCAATTCCCTTATTAAATCTTATGGTTTTGACCTTGTGATCACATTGATTCTCAATCTGTATGATAAAATTCTTCAAGATCTCACGAGTGTCATCCTTAGTTTTATGGAAAAAAAACCCATGTGAAACTTGTAATGTCATATCTGATCACCAAACAGTATGATGTTCTTCCTAGACTCGTGACACTAGTGGGACCAAAGAGATTCATTTGTAATAAGTGTAGGGGATTAGTGATAGAGTTTTTTTTCTTTGTCTTATGAGATACCTTGTGTTGTTTCCCTTTAAGGCATGCAAAGTAGTGGTCATCACTTGTAAAGTCTCTCTTTGGCATTACAACTACCAAATACTTTTTAATTAATTTGTTCATGTTTTTAAAGTTTACATGGCACATTCTTTTATACCAAAGGAATGACTCATCATTATTGGCTTTAAATAGAAAGCATGAAACTTCTCCTCACGAAGATGTTTCATGCAAGTCCATTTTCTACATGTTCACTTTCCTAGGGGCTCTAAGCAAGATATGCTCATGATGAATGACCAACCCGAGTTTGAGAACACTACACTCATGCTTAGTAAAGAGCATGTTATTACTTTGATCACAAAATTGAGATACACTCAAAAGATTGCATTCAAACTCCTTGACAAAGTTTACCTTCTCAATGCTGAGTTTACCATTTGTAACCCTGCCCCTTCCTGTAATGTAACCTCTAACATCACCTTAAAAAGCAACTAGCCTTTCATCAATTTTCTCAAAAATTTGGAGTAGTGACCCATTACCTATCATGTGCCTCGAACAACCACTATCAATGATCCATACATTTCTCTTTATTTTTTGTTGCATCTGTATAAAAGAGATGATTAGTTACATTTGGAAACCCAAGCCTTATTGGTGTTGGGCACATCAAAAGAAGTTGAAGACAATGTAACAGTAATTGATCCTATTGTCATATTTTGAGGATCATTTGCGGATGTTGATGGAGTACTTTCAGTCACATGGTCTTTCTTTGTCTTCCATACCACCTTGGAAGCTTAGACTTGACTTTCAACGCTTCGAAAGTTTTGACAACATCAGAAGTTTTGGAGACTAGACCTTCAGAAGATCTTGCTAGCACTACAGCAGGCTTGGTACTTCAGAAGTATTCCTTTCATCTGAGACCAAATTTTCTTCCGAAAGTAAATTTTCACTTGTCTTCTTCTTCATTTTAGAGCTTCCAAGAAGAAAATATTTTCCTTGTGAAGCTTGCTTCATTTTCATCTTCTAATAACTTATTTCTTTCTTAGCCCTATACTACCACATATGACCCAATCCATTTTCTTACTTGTGAGAGTCTTCCCTTAATAATAAGGTTGAACTTGATCACTTTCTTTCTCCATCTTTATCTTTGTAGATGATGTGACAATTCTATTAGGGTGAGAACTAACTTTAGAGTTGGATGGTTCAGGTTGTGTAGTAGTGGTACATAACTGATTAGTCTTCTGCATAATGCTGGGTTGATTTGGACATGAACTAGAACTCCTGGTAATAGTGTTCAAATTTGAGTCCTTATCCTTAACCACCTCAACACATCCAGAGATAAAAACTCTTTTCTGCATAGCATTAAAGGTGGCATTGATCTCTTCAACCTTCTTGGACTTCGTCTTGGCCTTTCTAATCATGTTTTTTCTTGTACACTACTATAACACCCGTTATTTTTATTAAAGCCTAAAAAAGAAGAATAAGGTGAAGAAAAATAAGAAAAGATATTTTACCCAAGTTAAAGGGTGAAAAGTATCAAAAGGACAAAAGATTGAAAAAGTTGGTGAATAAAGGTAATGGTCGCCCACTCTTGCACATCACCTTTCTTGTTACGGATTATAGAGAGAGAGAGTGATGAGTTTTCAGGTTTTTGAAGAAGATCAAGCTGAAAATTCTAATTCAAGGTAAGAATTCATAGTTTTATGGTGTTCTTAAATGGTTATGTCCTCGGGTTTATGCATACGTATGTTCTTATGCGTTCGGGTATGTTTTTACTGCGTTTTTAAGCGATTGAATTCAATTTGCAAATGAGATTGGAAGAAGCCATACTGAAGAGCAGTAAAGGTGAGTTCTAGAACCCCTCTTTTTACACGTCTTAACTAATTTTGGGGCTGGAAATGCATGAATGTATGTTTTCATTAAACTGGGTTTCCAACCCGTATGTATGAATGTGTGTATGTCGTGATTATGATGTGATGTTGAGCTACGTTAATGATTAGTGATGTATGGCTGTATTTCTGTGTCTTAGAAGGTAAAATTTAATCTTTGAACATGTTAGTCGGTAATTGGGAATGGAAATCTGATGTTTAGGCCTCATATCTTTAAGATTAGAACCTGCATAAGTATGCATAAGCAAATTTGATGAGTAATGGGAAGAATGTGAATGAACAATTAATGGGGATGAGTATTAACCACTAAATAAGTCAATGCGGATGAGCATTGACCAAGTATAGGAAATGCAGATGAAAGTCAATGCGGATGGCATTGACTAAGTATATGAAATGCGGATGGAAATACGGATGAGGAAGTCAAAGTATGGGAAATGTGGATAAGTTATAGCAAATACGAATGAACTAAAAGGCAAATGCGGATGAACTATAGCAAATGTGGATGAAAAAAATGCAAATGCGGATGAATAGAAAGGCAAATGCGGATGAACACATGGAATGTTTTCTGACTTTCTGGGGAAAAAGATGAAATGTAGGCCTTCACTTGGGAGGTTCCCGGGGCTGTGTAAGTTGACTTTTTCAGGTCATATATGATGTGATGGGCATGATGTATGATGATTGTATGACTATGCATGATGTATGTTATGTATGTATGATGCTCTGTATGATGACGTTGACTGTTATGTTTATGTTCCTTGTGATGTATGATTATTTTCCCATGGCTTTACGTCGAATGTTAATGAATGAAATGAAAGTATTATGTAACGTAAAGTGGAAGATAACAAAAAAAGGAAAATGATGAACAAATGCATGTATTAACGAATGAATGAATGTAAGAAAGGCTTTCAAGCAAATGTATGGAGGTTCACACCCAATAAAGGGTGTTAGCTCAACGGTGTGCGGGTTAGCTACCCCAGAAGGATGCACACTGGGGTCCAATCTTTGTAATTGACCATGTGTATGGGTCCTTGCCGCTTGCCCTAGGTACTGGAGTCAGCTTCGTGCATAATTTTTGAGGTCCGTGAAAGACCTCAGGCCCAGTAACTAGCACGCACCATGTTCAGGGTGTAGCATATGGCATTGATCCGAAATGAAAGAGAAAAGATAAGTGATGAATGTACTTGCCCTAGGTAGTGGAGTCAGCTTCGTGCACAATGTTCGAGGTCTATGAAAGACTTCAGGCCCAATAACTAGCTTCGTGCACAATGTTTAGGGTATTGTACATGTCATCGAATGTAAGGAACGCACGAATGAAAGTATGAAAGTTATGTATGAAAGGAATTATAATACCGTATGAGGAATGAATGAAAGTTAACAAACAAATGATGAAGATAATAATGATATTATCTATCCATACGTATGATGTGTGATCACATGTTAAGTAAAGGACGGTTTAATGAATGTAAAGTATATTTTATGTTAAACTAGAACTCACAGAGCAACGCTGACTTTTTATGCATTTTCTAGTTGCCAGGTGAGCATTGCTGAGGATGGCACGGGGCAGCTACTTGGCATTTCGATGGCATTCTTTTGTTAATGTTTTTGCATTGTAATACGAGCAAATGAAATCGTATAACGAATGTTGTATTATTTTGCAAAAGCATTTATAATGAAGAAGTTATTTTTATGTTCTGCTGCGATGTTTTATGAAAGTTAAATGTAATTATATGTTTTATGAGCGATGATTGGCCAGGTGTAAGCGTCTCGGGAACAGGCCTTAAAAGTTGGTATCAAAGCCAAAGTTTAAGTGAAACAGGTAAATTTTCAAAAAAAAATAATTTAATAAACCTAAACTTAAAATGATAATGGAACGGAAGGGGAATGGATGCCACTCTGAGTAGTTGTGTGCCATCATGTATTTTCATAATGTTAACGGTATTACGTGCACATATTATGTGGTTTGTGTGTTGGTTGTAGATTTAGATACTAATGTAGTCATAACAGGTAATGCTTGGGGTTTGAAGAGTAAAGTAAGTGGCTAATCACAACTGGCCATTGTAATTAGAGACTTACTATACGTTATATAAACTGAACTGTTCCCTTGAATAACCATGTTGGTGTTTAAATTTTTTAGTGTGAGTTAGAGGATGGCCGCTCGTAGATCATCAAAAGCTTCATGTGGTGGTGGTGGACGTGGTGCTGAACCACGGGTTGCGAGAGGATGGTCTAGAGCCAAAAAGGTGGTTCATAAAGAACCCGAGACCCCTCATCCAGAGGGCGGAGATGAGAGTGCTAATCAGAGGGACTCGGTGAAGGAGGCGGTCATGGAGAAAGTGCACTAGGTCATGAAGACGATCCTACCATCTGTAGTGACTGAAGTGATAAAGGTTGTTAGAGATGGGGAAAGAAGGGAAAGGAGTAGACCTACGGGTGAAAGAAGACAGCCCGAGACTGAGATAGTTCTGTCTGATGAAGTAGAAGAAGTGGAAAAAGAAGAGCCTACGCTGGGGGCAGTACGAGGCTGTAACTATGGGGCGTTTCAACGGTGCAAGCCCCCTACTTTTAATGGTAATGGCACTGCAGCTGCTGCTCACCGATGGGTGAGATAAATGAAAGTTGTTTTGAATATCAGCGAGTACCGAGATGACCAGATGGTGAAGTTTGCTGCCCACTAATTTGGACTCAACTTTGTGTTGGTGGGACAATATAGTCCAAGCCGAGGGTAGTTGGGCAATTGGAACAGTGAGGTGGTCTAAGTTGTTGAAATTGGTAATTGAGGAGTTCTGTCCTCACCGGGAAATGGATAAGGTGGAGAGGGATTCCTGCAGCTAGAAGCAGGAACTATAACTCATCAACAATCCACCACGAAATTCAACGAAATGGCATGGCTAGTGCCGGATCAGGTGACGCCTCTGTCTCAAAACATCAAGAGGTATTTTCTGGGCTTGCTGGCAGATATTCACAAGCACATGATCGCTTCCGGACCAAGCACGTTTAGATCAGTGATGGATCTTACAGGGAGACTGTATGATGAGCGGATTGTGGTGGTGATCGTAGGTAGCAAGAAAGGTGGTAGTAATCGGAATTGGAGTGGAAAGAGGTTTAGTCGGGGTGGTGCCCTGACGGGTAACAAGAAGGCACGGGTAGATGACCATCGTGTAGTCACATTCGGTGTGGGAGTAAAGGGATGCAGCAAATGTGGGAAGGAGCATAGTGGCGAGTGTAGGTGGGGGTTGAACGTGTGCTTCAAATGTGGAAAGCCAGGTAATATGGCGAGGGAATGCAAAGCACATAAATGTTTCAACTGTGGCACAGAGGGTCAGATGAGCAGAGACTGTAAGAAGCCGAAGACTAAGGGTTCTGGGGCGAAGAAGAGAGGAGGTGAAGGACCGATGGCGAGTGCCAGAGTAATCATGATGATGCACGAGGTGGCTAGGATGGACCTTGATGTTGGGTCATGTACGTTTCTAGTAATCCAAACTTTAGCCTCTGTATTATTCGATTCTGGTGCTAGTAAAGTTTTATTTATGCTGCTTTCTGTACTAAAATGCCCATTAGAAGTAGGAGTGTTGATGCGCCCTTTGATGTAGAAACTGCCATAGGTAAGTCTACCAGAATTTCTGAGATGATAGAGGTTGGACGTGGAATTAGAAGGTCACAAATTTCCGGTTAGACCTTCATTAGGCCAAGTATCTCTCCTTGGGGTGCTCCGGTCCTGTTTGTGAAAAAGAAAGACGGTAGTATGAGGATGTGTATAGACTACCGTGAGTTGAACAAGTTGACAATAAAGAACCGATACCCCTTACCAAGGATTAATGATTAGTTTGATGAGCTCTAAGGTGTTAGTTGGTTCCCAAGGTTAGATCTTCGATCGGGCTACCATCAGCTAAAGGTGAAAGAGCAGGATGTCCCTAAAATAGATTTTTGCACGCATTATGGTCACTATGAGTTCCTTGTTATGTCATTTGGTTTCCCCAACATGCCAACGGCTTTTATGGACCTAATGAATGGAGTGTGTCGGCCAATGTTGGATAAATTGGTGATTGTGTGCATTGATGATATTCTGATTTATTCAAAGACCGAGATTTAGCATGCCGGCCACATTCGGGAGGTTTTGGAGACGTTGAGAAAGGAGAAGTTGTATGCCAAATTCTCCAAGTTTGCGTTCTGGTTGCGCGAGATTCAGTTCTCGGGTCATGTGATGAATCCTAATGGGATTATGGTGGACCCAGCAAAGGTGGAAGCAGTGATGCAATAGAAGTCCCCAAAGACGCCATCCGAGATCGTAGTTTCTTGGGTTTGGCAAGCTACTATAGAAGATTTATTCAAAAATTTTCTAAGATCGCTTCTCCATTAACTAAGTTGACCCGGAAAGATGTGAAGTTTCTATGGGGTAAAGCTCAAGAGAAGGCGTTCGAAGAATTAAAGGCGAGATTCACTCAAGCTCCTGTTCTGTCATTACTAGATGGAAGTGAAGATCTGATGGTATATTCTCATGCTTCATACTCGGGGTTAGGGTGTGTGTTAATGCGGAGAGGGAAGGTTATAGCCTATGCATCACGGTAGTTGAAGGTTCATGAGATCAATTATCCAACTCAGGACTTGGGGCTAGTAGGCGTGGTCTTTGCGTTAATGATTTGGAGGCACTACCTTTTACGGGACAAAGTGCACCATATTCACTGACCACAAGAGCCTTAAGTACTTCTTTGAGCTGAAGGACCTGAACATGAGACAGAGACGATGGTTAGAACTTATAAAAGATTATGACTGCCAGATCCATTACTATATGGGCATAGCCCACGTCGTGGAGGTCACCCTTAGCAGAAAAGAGAGAACCGAACCGATTTGTGTGAAAGCATTCAGTTGATCATGACCTCTGATATGATTAAGGAAGTTAAAGGGTTACAAGATGAGGCGTTGAAAGAAGATCACCTTAACTCTAAAAGAATGAGAGGTTTGGTCGTAGAATTGGGTGAAAATACGCTTAGTGTTAGAACCCTATTTGGACGAGTGTGGGTTCCTTGTTTTGGGGATTTATGCATGAAGATCATGGATGGAGCTCACAAGGCTCAATACTCTATTCATCCCGGAGCCACAAAGATGTACCAAGACATGATGAAAGACTATTAGTGGCGGGTATGAAGCGTGATATGGTAAAGTATGTGAGTAAGAGCCTTAGTTTCTTGCAAGTGAAGGTAGAGCATTAGAAGCTATATGGAAAGATCCGACCATTGGATATACCGGAATGGAAGTGGGAGCGCATCACCATGGATTTTATCATGAAGATATCGCGTACCCTAAAAGGGTATAATGCCATATGGGTGATAGTTGACCGTTTGACGAAGAGAGCTAACTTCCTACCAATCCACAAGACATATTCATCCGAGAGGTTGGTTGATCTTTTCATTAAGGGGATTGTGACTCGTCATGGTGTGTCGGTGTCTATCGTGTCTGATCATGACACCCGGTTTACATCAAAATTTTGGAAGAAATTCCATGATACTAAGGGGACGAGGTTGCACATCAGCACAGGGTATCATCCCCACACTGAAGGTCAGTCAGAGAGGACCATTCACACCTTGGAAGACATGCTACAGGCATGTGTTATCGATTTTGGAGGGAGTTGTGATGACCACTTACCGTTAGCTGAATTCTTATATAACAATAGTTATCATGCCAGCATTGGTATACCCCCTTATGAGATGCTATATGGTAGGAGATGCCGAATACCCGTGTGTTCGAGTGAAATTGGTCAGAAAGAGTTGGGGAGCATCAAGGTGATCGAGGCTACGACTGAGAAGCTTGAAAAGATCAAAGCCTTCATGAAGGCAGCCAAAGATAGGTAGAAGTCGTATGCTGATAAACGATGCAGACCGATTGAGTTTAAGGTGGGTGACTAGGTTATGTTGAAGGTCTCACCTTTGAAGGGTATCATTCGATTAAAAAAACGGGGCAACTTGAGCCCAAGGTATATAGGACCTCTCCGAATCGTTGCCAGAGTAGGAGAGGTGGCCAATAGGCTGGAGTTACCAGGTGAGTTAAGTGGAATTCATCCGACATTCCATGTATCTCATCTCAGGAAATGTCCAGCAGACGAGGATATGATTGTTCCACTAGAGGATATCGAAGTAGATGAACGGCTCAATTATGTGGAGTAACTAGTGGCAATCATTGATCGAAATGAGAAGGGATTGAGAAATAATGTGGTTCCTCTTGTGCGTGTATAGTGGAAGCATAGGAAGGGATCCGAGTCTACGTAGGAGACAGTAGAAGAAATGAGGCAGCATTACCCACAATTCTTTAAGGAATAATAGGTTTCGCGAACGAAACCCAATTAAGGGGGGTGGACATGTAACACCTGGTTATGTTTATTAAAGCCCAAGAAAGAAGAATAAGGTGAAGAAAAAGAAGAAAAGATATTTTACCCAAGTTAAGGGTGAAAAGTGTCAAAAGAACAAAACTTTGAAAAAGTTGTTGAATAAAGGTGATGGCCGTCCACTCTTGCATATCACCTTTCTTTTTACGGATGCTAGAGAGAGCGTGCAGAGTTTTCGCGTTTTGAAGAACATCAAGCTGAAAATTTGAATTCAAGGTAAGAATTCGTGGTTTTATGGTGTTCTTAACTGGTTATGTCCTTGGGTTTATGCTTATGCGTGTTTGTATTCATTCGGGTATGTTTTTAGTGGATTTCTAGGCGATTGAATTCAATTTGCAAAAGAGTTTGGAAGAAGCCATACTCAAGAGCTGCAAAGGTGAGTTCTAGAACCCCTCTTTTACACATTTTAACAGATTTTGGGGATGGAAATGCATGAATGTATGTTTTCATTAAACTGGGTTTCCAACCCGTATGTATGAATGTGTGTATGCCGTGATTATGATGTGATGTTGAGCTACGTTTATGATTAGTGATGTATTGGCTGTGTTTCTATGGCTTAGAAGGTAAGATTTAATCTTTGAACATGTTAGTCAGTGATTGGGAATGAAAATATGATGTTTAGGGTTCATATGTTTAAGATTAGAACCTGCCTAAGTATGCAGAAGCAAATGATGAGTAATGGGAAGAAATGCAAACGAACAGTTAATGCGGATGAGTATTAACTGCTATGTAAGTCAATGCGGATGAGCATTGACTATGTATGGGAGATGCGGATGAAAGTCAATGCGGATGAGCATGACTAAGTATATGAAATGCGGACGAAAATGTAGATAAGCAAGTCTAAGTATGGGAAATGCGGATGAAAAATGCGGATGAACTATAGCAAATGCTGATGAACAAAAAGGCAAATGAGCATGAACTACAGCAAATGTGGATGAACAAAAAGGCAAATGCGGATGAACTATTGCAAATGCGGATGAATAAAATGGCAAATGCGGATGAACTGTTTTCTGACTTCTGGGGAAAAGATGAAATGTAGGCCTTCACTTGGGAGGTTCCCGGGGCTGTGTAAGTTGACTTTTAGAGGTCATAGATGATGTGATGGGCATGATGTATGATGATTGTATGACTATGCATGAGGTATGTTATGTATGTATGATGCCATGTATGATGATGTTGACTGTTATGTTTATGTTCCTTGTGATGTATGATTATTTTCCCATGGCTTTACGTCGAATGTTAATGAATGAAATGAAAGTATTATGTAATGTAATGTGGAAGATATCAAAAATGGGAACATGATGAATAAATGCATGCATTAACAAATGAATGAATGTAAGAAAGGCTTGCAAGCAAATGTATGGAGGTTCACACCCAATGAAGGGTGTTAGCTTAACGGTGTGCGGGTTAGCTACCCGAGATGGACGCACACTGGGGTCCAACCTTTGTAATTGACCATATGTATGGGGTCCTTGCAGCTTGCCCTAGGTACTAGAGTCAGCTTCGTGCACAATATTTGAGGTCTATGAAAGACCTCAGGCGAGTAACCAGCTTCGTGCACAATGTTCAGGGTCTAGCGTATGGCATTGATCCGGAATGACAGAAAAAAGATAAGTGATGAATATACTTGCGCTAGGTACTGGAGTCAGCTTTGTGCACAATGTATGAGGTCTATGAAAGACCTCAGGCCTAGTAACCAGCTTCGTGCACAATGTTCGGGGTATTGTACATGTCATCGAATGTAATGAACATACGAATGAAAGTATGAAAGTTATGTATGAAATGAATAATAATGACGTACGATGAATGATTGAAAGTTAACGAACGAATGATGAAGATAATATGATATTATGTATGTGTATGTATGATGTGTGATCACATGTTAAGTAAAGGATGGTTTATTGAATGTAAAGTATGTTTTATGTTAAACTAGAACTCACTCAAGAACGCTGACTTTTTATGCATTTTCCAGTTGGCAGGCGAGCATTGCTGAGGATGGCGCGGGGCAGCTACTAGGCATTTGGATGGCATTCTTTTGTTAATGTCTTTGCATTGTAATGCGAACAAATGAAATTGTGTAACGAATGTTGCATTATTTTCCAAAAGCATTTATAATGAAGAAATTATTTTAATGTTCCGCTACGATGTTTTTTGAAACTTAAATGTAATTATGTGTTTTATGAGCAATGATTGGCCAACTGTAAGCGTCCCAGGAACGGAGCCTTACATACACTTGGTCATCCCAACCCATTTTCTCTTTCAGCAAAATAGTGACCCTTCTTAGGATGCTCTTCTTCACTCTTCTTAGAGACATCCTTCACTATCTCCTTTTCATCCTCTTCACACATGGGGTCTATGAGAGAAATCTCATCTCTATAAGTTCCACACCTAGGATATTTTACATAGAAGAGTGTATGTGGAGGAGCTATCTTTGTAGATCCCAGTACTTGCTTATTTTGCGAACAAACTATTGCATGCAAGGATGAGGATATTATGTTCTTGAAGGTGTCTTATTCAAGAAAAAAATGTTTATGCTCTCGCTTTACTGATCACAAGCTCAACCTTGCATTTAGTCAACTTAGTTATGAGATCTTGATTTGAGTCATGTAGTTGGTAGGTACATGTTTAAGTGTTAAAATGGTTCACAGGATCGATGTTTGTCACTAAACACTTATGTTTTTCTCTCGAACTCACCTATAACAACACTCGGGTTAAGATAGAATCAGTAAGAGTTGATCATAATATAGAAGTAATAAAGAAAATAGGAAGTAACTTTCAAGGTACTTTTATGTATTGCTTCTCAACTCAATAATACAAGACTCTTACAAGCAGTGGTATGGAATGACTTACGAAGAGAACCTATATATAATAATACCTACCGCCGGATATACTTTAATACCAGCTGAGATCCTATAGCTAAAGTCTATACTACAAGACTAAAGTTTAAGGTATCTCAGATAAAGTCTTATCTGAGATTTGGTAGTCAGGACATGTCCCTGACCTACCTTTTGTCACCAACTAAAGTTGGTAACTTGTACTATCATGAAAAGGTGAATAGTGGAATAAAGTATGGTCAACTGCATGGCTCTTTAGGAAGAAGCCATACAATATCAGAATTCTGCAGTGGAGTGTCACACACCATACTTGTGTCCACTGGTTCATAGCAGTGTCTTCTGAAGGTTAAATGGCTTTGGAAGAGTAAGTACTTCCGAAGCCACTTATACTTCGGAAGAGGCTGTTTCTTCCTAGGCTTGGAGACTTCTTCTTTTCATCATACTTCGGAAGTGGTCTTTAGCTTATTCTTCTAAGACTTGAACTTTGGAAGTATACCTTGACTTCGGAAGTAGAGTTCTGTATTCGGAAATTGATCTTTCACTTTGTCTTCGGAAGAACTTTGCAGCCTTCGGAAGTTCCATGTTAAGCTTTGGAAGCCTTTGCATGCAATACCAAAATTATCCAAGTGACTTAGTTTTGGTTGCATTAGACTTCTTCTTCATCTAACAAACTCCCCCTAGGCTGATACTACCAAAACTTCACTTGTTTCTGCTTCTCAAACCTTTGAGCACCAAGGAGAGTAGATATTTGTCTGTCTCCTTGTTCTTCCCTGATGTGGTGCTAAGAAGTTTGTACCGATCCTTGGTAGACAGGAAATCCAGTCTGTCACCTTGAATAACATGTACACTTTGTTGTTGCCCTCTGAAAAGAGTTAGTTGATGGGAACTGTAATCATATTCCCATCTAACTATAGGTTCCAATTCTGGACCCTCCACCATCTGTAGAAAGGCAGTGCCTTTGGTAAGAGGTCTTTCCTTGTCTTCCTGTCTTCTCAATCTCAACTCTTCTTCAATCTTGGCCTTTGCAGTTAGCTCAGCTAGGTGAAGGCTGCTTAGATGATATCTGATGAGTGCAGCAGCTTTAGAGTTGGAGAGGTTGGAAAATGGCTTCTCTGCTAACTCAGTAATATCAAAACCTGTTGGAGTGTAGCAGAGATATTTCATTAATTCTATTGACTTTGCCATTCTCTCTTTCCACAACAAAGTTGTGAGAAGTTTCATCTAACCTCCACTGGACTATTTTCTTTCTAGGCACAAGAGACTGACTAGGAATCTTGTCCTCTTTCTTGGTGTCCAGGAGAGTCACTAGTTTCTTTCTAAGTTTCTTCTCTTCATCATTTAATGAATCTGATTTAAGGCCTAGAAGTCTAGCTACCTGGTCCAGTGTTCCTCAGGGTAAATCAAGAAATTGATCTCTTGTGAGGGAAGAAGAGGATCCATCAACATAGGTAATGTTGATGGAATCTTCATCACATGACTTCGCTCAGAGTTGTGCAGTTGATGAGCTTGGTCTTGATTACCTTGAAGTCCTCAAGAGAGAGATGTTGAGAAAGCGGAGGGGATGGTTTGGATGGTTCTTGGGTGGGTTGAGGTTCAGAGGTTCTGGAGAGAGTTTTAGGTTGGAGGATGGGAAGTTTGGGTGGTTGAGGTGAAAGAGTTGATGTGGGTAATGGTGTGGGTTCAGGGGTGAAAGGTTTGGTTTTAATGATGATGGGTAAGGGTGAAAATTCAGGTTGTGGTTGAGTGGTTGCAGTGAAGGTCATCCCCTTTACCCTTCTGTACATCTCTTTCTTCTTTCCCAACCGGATGTCAGCCTTGATTTCACTTACAATCCATTGGAGTGTCTTTTCAGACATGGGACCCACCTGCCTTCCAGAGAAGCCATGGGCCCGAAGATAGTGTTTCATCCAGTCCTTTTCACGGAGCTTCCTGGTTGCAGCGTCCCTAGCTTTTTCTTCCTTCTTCTTCCTCTCCTTTGCCTTTTCTCCTGCAACCTTCTTTCTTTCTTTCCCCATTTGATCCTGCTCTTTGTTGTAGAGTGAGAGGATCATCTCATCATTGTGTGGAGAAAGTTCTTGAAGATTAAAACCTCTGGAGAGTAGGAAATTTATCCTGTCTCTCCTCAGCTGCAGCTTAACTTCCTTCTATTTTTCTTCTTCTTTCTCCAAGGCCAACCTGGCTTCTTTTTCATGTTTCAATCGGGTTTCCTTCTCTAGATTCACCAACTCCTCTAGTGATAGCAGGAGTGTCTCTTCATTGGCAGCTCCCATTTGGATAAGCTGGTTAATGATCTCTTCCCTTTTCTTATTGTTGACACCCTCCTCATTAGCTGCAGCTGCTTCTGTGCTGGTAGCTAGCAACTTCTTAGTTGGAAGTCTTCATTTCTTTTTAAGTTTCTCTATCTTTTCCTCTCCCTGAAGCTCTTCCGCATTCATCTTTCTTTTCCCTTTATCCTTTGAAGAGCCTAACTGTGGTGGTTCTTGGAGAGTGGATTCTGATTGTGAGAGAGATAGAGATGGTGTCTGGGATGGAGGTAGATTCAGAAAGTCCTCGTTGTTCACCTCAGATTCCATTTCAAGGATTGCATCTGTGATGATTAGTTCCTCGGACATCTTAAACAGTCCTTCCGCAGCTTCCATTTCAGCTTGAGAAGATTCAGCTTGTTCTTCTGAGGCTCTAACTTCAACTTCGGAAGTTGGAGGAGATGCAGATTTTGTCCCAACTGTTTTAGTTGCTGGTCCCTATTTCTCCTTCGAAATAAATCTTAGGTTCCATGTTGACCTTAGGTTGACCAACTTCTTCCATAGTGGTAGAAGGTGCAGTCAGCCTCCGAAGCTCTTCAGCTCAAAGTAGAGCATTGCAGCATCTGGGCTTGGCTGATCAGTGGAGGATCTCGACAGAAACTTGCGGAAGAGCCTGTAGAGATCGTTGAGCATGTTTGAGTCAATCTGAAGAATGACTTGAGTTGGCTTAGACATAGTAATGATAGGAGTAGATGAAGTTGAAATTGAAGTGTGGCTCTGTTGTGGGTCCTCAAGTGTTTGTCTCTGAACATTCTCCCCTTTTTTGGTAGCATCATCTTAAGAGCTAGATGAGCTAGAAGAAGAAGTCAATGACACCTGAACAGGTACATGCCTAACAGACCTCTATGTCTGTTTCTCAGCTAGTTTGGCCTTGAGATTGTCAATCTTAGTTATAGATTGCTGATGGGGGCTAGAGATAAGGGATTTCCCCGGGCTCTGTTGATCTTGAAGAGGGTGTTGTAGATCAACTTCATTGCCATGGAGAGATGTTATCTCTTCATCAATTTTGAAGAGAAGATTAGTAAATGATAGGAAGGTTAAGCCTACTGACCCGGGACCTTGATCAATGTCTATAGGCATTGAGCCTTTGATGAGGCTGTCCCTAGTTGGCTGCTCAGAAGAGTGTAGATACTCATCCTGAGGGCTGCTGGTTTGGGTGTCGGGCACCTGGTTTGTAACTGAGGAGACTCAAAACCCATATTGAGGTCAAAAGAAAAGGATGGAGAGACCTCTGACTGAGTGGGAGCCCATGTTTCCACCCTAGTCTTTTTGTATTGAACAAGAGGGTTGTTTAGTTCGAGTAGATTGAATAAGGGTTCGTTTGTGGCATTATTGATATGTGATGGTGATGGGTGGAGAAGGTAGTGTTGGCATTATGGTGGTGGTTGTTGGTGTGGGTTCATCACCTGATGAGTTTTAGGGATCAGTAAGTGATTCACTTGTAGAACCTTCACTATTCCTTGATATGGTCAAGCTATCAGATCTGTGAATGGTGGAAACTTCGTTTATAGCAGCTCTTGGAGAATTTGGACTTGGTCTATGCAGGATCAGTGTTTGTCACTTAAACACAAATGTGTTCTCTGAAACTCACCTAGAATCACACTCGAGTAAGAATCAATAATAGTTGATCACAATATGAAAAGTAGTTAAGAACACAGAAAGATAATTTTCAAGATACTTTTATATATTGATTCTCAACTCAATATACAAAGACTCTTACAAGCTGATTGTCTTTTATGAGTTACAAGGAGAACCTATATATAATACTATCTACAGTCGGATATACTTGTGTCCACTCGTTATAGCAGTGTGTTCCGAAGGTTAAATGGCTTCGGAAGAGTAAATACTTCCAAAGCCACTTTATACTTCGGAAGAGGCTGCTTCTTCTAAGACTTGGAGACTTCTTCATCATACTTCGGAAGTGGTCTTCACGTTATTCTTCTAAGCCTTGAACTTCGGAAGTATGCATTTGTCTTCGGAAGTAGAGTTCTGTCTTCAGAAGTTGGACTTTTCCTTTGTCTTCGGAAGAACTCTACAACCTTCGGAAGCCTTCGCATGCAGCATCAAAATAACTTAAGTGATCTATTTTTGGTTGCATTAGCCTTCTTCTTGATCCAACAAACTCCCCCTAGGCTGATGCTACCAAAACATCTCTTACCATGACTTCTCAAAACTTTCAGCACCAAGGAGAGCAAATATTTGTCTGTCTCCTTGTTCTTCCATGATGTGGTGCTGAGAAGCTTGTACAGATCCTTGGTAGATAGGAAATCCAGTCTGTCACCTTGGATAACATGTACCCTTTGTTGTTGCCCTCTGAAAAGAGTTAGTTGACGGGAACTGTAATCATATTCCCATCAAACTATAGATTCTAATTCAGGACCTTCCACCATCTGTAGAAAGGCAACACCTTTAGTGGGAGATCTTTCCTTGTATTTCTGTCTTTTCAATTTCAACTCTTCTTCAATCTTTGTTTTTGCAGTTAGCTCAGCCAGATGAAGACTGCTGAGATAAGTTTTGACGAGTGCAGCAGTTTCAGAGTTGGAGGGGTTGGAGAATGGTTTCTCTGCTAACTCAGCAATGTGAAATCTGCTGGAGTGTAACAGAGAGGTTGCATTGAGTCTGTTGACTTCACCATTCTCTCTTTCCACAACAAAGTTGTGAGAAGGTTCATCGAACCTCCACTGGATTATCTTCCTTCTAGGAACAAGAGGCTGACTAGGAATCTTGTCCTCTTTTCTTGTATCCAGCAGAGTCACCAGTTTCCTTCTGAGCTTCTTTTCTTCCTTATTTAAAGAGTCTGAATGGAGGCCCAAAAGTCAGCTTTAATTTCATTGACAATCCGTTGGAGTGTCCTTTCAGACATAGGACCCACCTGCCTACCGGAGAAGCCATGAGCCCGAAGATAGTCCTTCATCTAGGTTTTCTCAGTAAGCTTCTTGGAGGCAGTGACCCTAGCCTCTTCTTCTTTCTTCTTCTTCTCTCTGGCTTTTACTTTTGCAGCCTTCTTCCTTTCTTTCTCCATTAGATCATGCTCTTAGTTGAAGAGCCAGAGGATAGTGTCATCGTTGTGTGGAGAGAGTTCTTGAAGATCAAAGCCTCTGGAGAGTAGGAAGTTTATCATGTCTCTCCTTAGCTGTAATTCATCCTCCTTCTTTTTCTTTTCCTTTTCCTCTAAGGCCAACCTGGCTTCTTCTTCAAGTTTTAGTCTGGTTGCCTTCTACAGATCCATCAACTCCTCTAATGGTAGCAGGAGTGTTTCTTCATTGGCAGCTCCCATTTCAATGAGTTGGTCAATGATCTGCTCTCTTCTTTTATAATGACAACCTCTTGATTGGAAGCAGCTGCTTTTGTGCTAGCAGCTAGCAACTTCTCAGTCTGAAGTCTTCCTTTCTTCTTAAGTTTCTCAATCTTCTCCTCTTCCTGAATCTCTTCCGTAGTGATCTTCCTTTTACCTTTATCCTTTGAAGATCCTGACTGTGGTGGTTCTTCGAGAGAGGTTTCTGATTGTGAGAGAGTTAGATGTGGTGTCTGAGATGAAGGTGCAATTGGAATGTCTCGCTGCTCATTTCAAATGCCATTTCCAGGATAGCATTTGTGATGATCAGTTCCTCGGACATTTTAAACAGTCCTTCCGCAGCTTCTATTTCAGCTTTGGAAGATTCACCTTGTTCTTCCGAGGCTTTAACTTCAGCTTTGGAAGTTAAAGGAGATGCAGATTCTGTCCCAACTGTTTCAGTTGTTGGGCCATCAGTTCCTATTTCCCCTTCGAATTGAATCTTAGGTTCCATGAGGACCTTAGGTCGACCAACTTCTTCCACAGTGGTAGAAGGTGCAGTCAGCCTTTGAAGTTCTTCTACTCCAAAGTAGATCATTGCAGCATCATGACTTGCCTGCTCAAAGGAGGATCTTAATAGAAACTTGGTGAAGAGTCCGTAGAGATCATTAAGCATCCTTGGATCAATCTGAAGAGTGACCTAAGATGTTGAAGTAAAAAGCCGGCTCTGTGGTTTCTTGTATGTTTGTCTTTGAACATTCTCCCCCTTTTTGGTAGCATCATCTTGAGAGCTAGATGAGCTGGAGGAGGAACTCAGGGAGAGCTGAATAGGTATATGCCTAACAGACCTCTCTGTCTGTTTTTCAGGTAGGTGAGCCTTGAGATTGTCAATCTCAAGTTGCTGAGTAGCAGATCTTGCCTCTAAAGTCCTAAACTAGATTCCAGGTTTGAGACTTTAGAAAGAAGATCCTGAATGAGGAGTTGCATGCTTCCCTCATCTTCTTTCGAAGAATCATGGGGAAATGAGGTAACATACCTAGTATGTTCGGCCTCACCACCAGATGTGGGTTCTTGGCACCCTGGTTTCCCATGCTCAATGATGTCTCTTTCAGATTCATCAAAGGGCTCGGTTGCCGTAGATTGAGTCTGAGAAATGTTACCACTGTCCACAAGATCCATTGAGGCACCTTCTGTAGTGGCAGCTGAATCTACATGAGTCCCCTCCACATCCGTGGGACTCACCTTAGT
Source organism: Flaveria trinervia (assembly GCA_025506515.1). NCBI lineage: Eukaryota > Viridiplantae > Streptophyta > Magnoliopsida > Asterales > Asteraceae > Flaveria > Flaveria trinervia. The sequence goes on from CM046451.1 coordinate 55,566,238, forward strand.
TGGTTGCTGATGGGGGCTAGAGATAAGAGATTTCTCCAGGCTTTGTTGATCTTGGAGAGGGTGTTGTAGATCAACTTCATTGCCATGGAGAGATGTTATCTCTTCATCAGTTTTAAATAAAAGGTTAGTGAAAGATAGGATGGTTAAATCTACTGACCTGGGACTTTGGTCAATGTCTACAGGCATTGAGCCTCTAATGGGGCTGTCCCTTGTTGGCTGCTCAGGGGAGTATAGAGACTCACCCTGAGGGCTTTTAGCTTGGGTTGTGGGCTCATGGGTCGGAGACTGAGGAGACTTAGGACCCATATTGAGGTCAATTGTGAAGGATGGCTGGACCTCAGGCTGAGTGGGAGCCCTTTGTTCCACTCTAGCCTTTTTGGATTGAACAGGAGGATCTTGTTCAATCAGAGTAGATTGAACAAGGGTTCGTTTGGGACGTCTCTGATAAGTGATGGTGATGGATGGAGAAGGTAGTGTTGGCATAGTGGGGGTAGTTGCTGGTTCATCACCTGTGGGGTTAACAGGGATGTCACCAGGAGCCGTTGGCTAAGTCATACCTGGAAGAAGTGCAGTATCTCTACCTGTGAAGTTGGTGGACACTCTCTTCAAAGTCTTGAAGATGTTCAGCCTCATCTGGGGAGCAGTCAGAGCAGCTGCACAGACAAGCGTGCTCTGGTGTAGCACACAGTTGATTATATGCTGGAGAACCTTGAATAGTTGAAACAGAGGCGTTTTACCAACCCATGAACAAGGCACCCAAGTTCAAATGGGATTTGATCCCATCCTCCGGATTTATTCGACAAGCAGTGGAGAACCACGTGTAGCAGGAACTTCCATTTGTACGAGAAGTTAAATTTGTAGACAGTTGATCTGCTAACGTCTCCTCCATATCCTATTTGGAGATAGGAATGGTCCAAGTTTGCTTTGGGGAATTCCGTTGGAGCGCGCTTATCATGAAGCTCTAAATGCTCCTTGATGAGTTGTTTAGAAATGACCAACTCCTGGCCACAGATGCTCGATCGAATGACACGAACCCCGTTTAGGGTTTCAATCTGAGCATTTGCCCAAAATTCAAACATATGGTTTGAGTAAAATGTGGGGTTAACAGTCAGAGCGGTGTAGTATGAAGATTGGGTTAGGAAGGAGATGATGTTTGAGAAGTCAGCATCTCTTGATGAATCAAGAAGTGCGACTTGGTTGTGCTGAGGGTTGAAGGCCATTTGGAAAGGTGAATGGGAATGATTTGAGCTGGGTAAAAATGAGTAGAAGAAATTTCTAGGGCTATAAAGTTTGCAAGTAAGAGAGTGAAAGTGAATAGTCGAGATTATTTAAAAGATTATGGAGAGGCGGTAATGGGGGTTAGGATAAGGTGATGTGATGGTTTAGTGGATGAAATGACAGCGGCGGTAAGGTTAAAAATCAGTTAAATAATCCGACATCATTAACAAAATCTTTGCTTTTTACAGTGTGGGGCCCAAGAAATTTACGTTACACAGTGAGATCTGTTTTCCAAGTGTAAAACATTTCCAAAGGTAACTTGTCTTCCGAAGGCAATTCTTACTTCCAAAGCCAATTATATGCTTCCGAAGGTTAGAGTTGCTTCCAAATAGAGAATTTGTAAGTTTCGGTAGTAGATCTGATATGCAATCAATCGCTTCTTCCGAGACCAAAAATTCTTTCGAGAAGAAAGTTATCCTTTGAGAAATTATGCTTCGGAAGATATGATAATGTCTTCCCAAGGTTAATTTCTCTTCGGAAGGAATTTACACTTAAAATATTTCAGAGAGAATTCCTTATGAGAGGGCTTAAATTGTATTGACACAAGACTTACATATTAAAAGGTTTTCAAAAGAGATCAAATTAATCAATGTTTATCATCCCAATAGTTGTTATGAGATACTTAAACCTTTGTTCATCAAAAGCTTTCGTAAACAGACCAGCATATTGTTCATTTGAATAAACTTTGATTAACCTGATTAGATTTTTCTCATGAATGTCTCTAATGAAATGATACCTGGTCAATGTGCTTAGTCTTGGAGTGCTTTACCGGATTTTCAGTAATAGAGATAGCACTGTTGTTGTTAATATGGATAGGAGTACTCATAAAGTTGAATCCATAGTATAACATCTGATTTTGAATCCATAGCAGTTGGGCACAACAGCTAGCAGCAGCAATGTATTCAGCTTCAGCAGTTGATGTAGAGACACATGATTGTTTCTTGGATTGCCATAAGATGATCCTTCCACCAAGAAATTGACATCCTCTTGATGTTGATTTCTTGTCAATATTGCAGCCGCCGTAGTCACTGTCAGAGTATCCATAAAGATTGAAATCCTTGTTTCTGGGATACCAGAGACCTAGTTTTGGTGCTCCTTTGAGGTATCTAGGATTCTCTTAACATCAGCTAGGTGAGACACCTTAGGAGCAGCCTGATATCTTGCACAAATGCAAGTAGCAAACATGATATCAGGTTTACTTGCTGTAAGATACATCAGAGAACCAATAATTGCCCTATACTCATGTTGATCAGTATCCGCCCCTTCAAGGTTAGGACAAAGATTATGGTTTTTGGGTATACGTGTCTTGGCAGGCTTGCAATCCTTTATCTCAAATGTTTCTAAGATGTCAGAGAGATATTTAGATTGATTAATAAAGAACCCTTCCTCAGTTGCTTTACCTGAATTCCAAGGAAAAAGTCCATTTTTCCTATGGAGCTTATATCAAACCTTTTCTTCATAATGTTCTCAAAGTCTTTGCACATTTGGTCATTTGAGGAACCAAATATGATGTCATCGACATAGACTTGTACAAGCAAAATGTCCTTTGTAGACTTTTTGATGAAGAGAGTCTTGTGAATGGTACCTCTAGTATAGCCATTCTTCAGAAGAAACTGAGATAGAGTCTCATACCACAGCCTAGGTGCTTCGTGTAGCCCATATAGAGCTTTATCCAATTTCCACACATAGTTGGGGTGCTGTGGATCTTCAAATCCTGGAGTTTGGCATACGTACACTTCCCTGTCTGTATCCCCGTATAGAAAAGCACACTTGACGTCAAGTTGGTATACTGTGAAGTCCTTGGATGTAGCATAGGCAAGGAAGATCATAACTGCCTCGAGTCTTGCCCAATGTCCAATCTCCCCACACTTAAAGCATGGGTCCTTTTAAGCCAATGACTAGGAATTGCGAAAGATACTTCATTACCTTTACCGACGATTATAGTCGCTATGGGTATGTGTACCTGTTAAGACACAAAGATGAAAGTTTTGAAATGTTCAAGATCTTTCAAAATGAAGTACAAAACCAACTCAACAAGTCGATTAAAGTTCTCCGCACCGTTAGAGGAGGTGAATACCTAAGTGATGCTTTTCATGATCATCTTAGGAGTTGTGGGATTGTCTCACAACTCACTCCATGTGGAACACCACAACATAATGGTGTGTCTGAGAGGAGAAATCAAACATTATTGGATATGGTCTCATCTATGATGGCTAGAAGCACATTACCTCTATCATTTTGGGGTTTCGCTTTGCTCTCCGCGGCCCGTATTCTAAATATGGACCCAACCAAAAAGGTGGAAAGGACACCTTTTGAGATATGGCATGGAAGAGTTCTATCTCTGTCATACTTAAGGGTCTGGGGTTGTGAGGCTTATGTTAAGACTCCCACCCCAAACAAATTGGAAGTCCGATCCACCAAGTGTATTTTTGTTGGATACCCTAGAGATTTTATGGGATATTATTTCTATGATCCACTGGAACAAAAGGTTTTTGTTGCCAGAAGGGTGTATTAAGTGCTCTATGAAAGATTAACATGTTGTCTTTATTTGTCTTTTGATAGTTTTTAATAGTATAGGGACTATGTGTGTAACTTGTTAGTTCCTTTACTTTTTGTTTTCAGTATAAATAGCTTAGATTTGCAGGTAGATAGTAACAATAGACAAAATATGCGAATCTTCTTTCATACTTGTAATTGTTTTAGCTTGATATTAATGAAAACTTTAATTTTATTTATATCTTGTTTTGATTTGATTACTTTGTGTGAACTTCATTAAATTGTGTTCATAAATCATCACAGATTGATTCATTTGATCCTATCAGGGTGAGTTCTTAGAAGCAAAGTTCCTTATGGAAGGAACTAGCAGTAGAATAGTGGATCTTGAGGAGGATCAAGAACCACAACCCAATGCACGTTTGGTTGAAACTAGCACTCAACATGAGGATGTTGAAGATGATTAAGTGGTTGATCAATACACACAAAACATTCGCAGGAGTGGTAGAACTAGTAATCCACCTGAAAGATACAGATTTTTCATGGATGGATGCTATGTGGTAGATTCAGATGAACAACCAGATACCATGATGCAGTGTCCAATTCGGATTGTGACAAATGGCTTGAGGCCATGAGCGTTGAGATGCAATCCATGCATGACAATCAAGTATGGGACTTGGTTGTACCACCTCTTAACTCCAAAGTAGTTGGAAGCAAGTGGGTTTTGAAGAAGAATACTGATATGCATGGAAACTTGGATACTTATAAGGCTAGACTTGTAGCAAAGGGTTTCACTCAAACTCAAGGAGTTGATTATGATGAAACCTTCTCACCTGTTGCGATGCTAAAGTCTATAAGGATATTGTTTGCCATAGCTGCTCATTATGATTATGAGATTTAGCAAATGGATGTCAAAACAGCTTTCCTAAATGGATATCTTGAGGGAGATGTCTATATGGTTTAGCCTGAAGGTTTTGTTGATCCAAAACATCCTAATAAAGTATGCAAGTTAAAAAAATCAATCTATGGATTGAAACAAGCATCGAGAAGTTGGAATCACCGTTTTGATGAAGAAATAATTAAATTTGGATTCATCAAGAACGCTGATGAAGCTTGTGTATATAAGAAAGCTAGTGGGAGCATCGTCACCTTCCTAGTATTATATGTTGATGACATACTACTATTTGGAAATGACATTCGAACCTTGGAAGGTGTAAAAACCTGGCTTGGAAGTTGTTTTTCCGTCAAGGATCTTGGTGAGGCTGCCAATATTCTGGGAATAAAGATCTATAGGGATAGATCAAGGCGGCCGATTGGTTTAAATCAAAGTCCATACATTGATAAGATCTTGAAAAGGTTCAAGATGGAGAACTCTAAGAAAGGTACGGTACCTATTCAAAGAGGAACGATATTGAGTACGACTCAATGTCCTAGCTCAAAGGATGAGCAAGACAAAATGAAGGCAATCCCATATGCATCTGCTATTGGATCCATCATGTATGCAATCATATGCACTCGACCGGACGTGTCATGTGCCTTAAGCATGACAAGCCGATACTAGCAAAATCCTGGAAACAGTCATTGGATGGCTGTTAAGAACATACTTAAGTACCTAAGAAGGACAAAAGATATGTTCCTAATCTATGGATCTGGTGATGAGGAACTCGGTGTAAAAGGTTACACAGATGCGAGTTTCCAAATAGATCGTGATGATTCACGGTCACAGTCGGGATACATTTTCATTCTGAATCGAGGAGCGGTCTCTTGGAAGAGCTCCAAACAGGAACTGGTGGCTCTATCAACTACAGAATCTGAATACGTCGCCGCCTCATTGGCAGCTCAAGAAGCTGCATGGTTGAAGAAATTCATTGCCGATCTAGGGGTTGTCCCTTCCATTCAAGACCCCTAGAGATCTTTTGTGATAACTAGGGTGCGATTGCTCAAATCAAGGAACCTCGTGCTCATCAAAAGACTGGGCACATTGAGCGGAGATTCAACTACATACGAGATGAAGTTGAAAAGGGAAAGATATGTATTCGTAAAGTTCACACGGATAAAAACATTGCAAATCCTCTCACGAAGCTCCTTGAAAAGGCAAAGCATGAAAGTCATACTTGTGCCATGGGACTTCGATATTCTAGTGATTGGAATTGATCTGTAAATTTTGTATTTGGATATGTGGAACTCTTTATTATTTGAATAAAATTATTTGGTTATAATGTTTCAATTAATATTCCAATTTAGCATGTTTAATCCATGAGTAAATTGTTTACTCTAAATGTCCATAGTCGTTCAGACTTGTGGGAACAAGTGTGAGGGTAAGATTATTATGAACTTGGATTGGTTGATATTCATAAGGATGAATATAAAGCAATGGGTTGCTACCAAGGTTCATAGATATTTGTGGGATACAAATATTGGACCAACTCGCATCTCAAATTTTACTACATGGAATCTTATTGATTGATCATAAGTAAATTTGAGTAAAGGCGTATATTATTTGGTATCCTCAGACCTGAGATACATATTGGGTTTTGATATTCACCAAGTGTCATACCTTGATCTACTTATCCGCTATTCTGAAATAATGGACGGTACATGAGACTATGTTCAGATATGACACAAGGTGATTGTGAGAAACGTATGTAGTCAAGATGGATTTGTTCCTCTTATTCATTGAGAGTTAGATGTCTAAGGCCTGGATAAGTTAAATCAACAAGGAATGATCACTCTGTGTCCTTGGATTTGACATGACATCTGAAACAAAAGGATAGATGATTAATTCACCTAAATCATTTCTAGTAGATACTTGAATGGGATGATGTTATTGAATGGCTATAATTTTGATTTTCTATTTTAAGAATAAAACATTTTAATATTTTAGTAGTTTCATCTTTAGTTCTTAAAAAGAATGCCCATGTGAATCTTGTAAAGTCATCAACTATCACAAGCCAATATGATTTCCTTCCAATGCTCATTATACTTGTGGGACTAAAAAGATCCATGTGCAATAAATGTAATGGAGTAGTGATAGAGTTAACACATTTGGATTTATGAGATGTCCTATGTTGTTTCCCTTTCAGGCACACAACACAGTTGTCTTTGCAGAAAAACTCCTTTTTAGGCAAACTATGTACCAAGTTATTTTTAGCCAATTTATTGATTGTCTTAAAATTTACATGACACATACGTTTATTGCACAGTGTTGACTCATCACTATCAGCTTTGAAAAGAAAGCATGATACTTCACCCATTGGGGAAGCATTGTTCATATCAAGCTTGTACATATCCCCTTTCCTGGGAAATCTAAGAAGCACCAATTCTGGAGGAATTGTCATCCCTGGTTTGAGGATAATGCACTCATGTTCTATAAAAGCATTTGGTGCTTTTGATCACAGAATTGAGAAACACTTAACACATTGTCTTCAAGCTGTTTGACAAAGTTAACTTTGTCAACGGTTAACATACCATTGGATATACTTCCTCTGCCAGAAATATATCCTCCGGCCTCACCTCAAAACTGGACACGACCTCCATCATAATGTTGAAATATTTGAAGGAGATGTGTATTCCCTGTCATGTGCCTAGAGCATCCACTATGTACAATCCATACATTGTTGTTCTTGTCAAATGGATGTTCCTGCACATAAGATGAGAGTTCAGTTTTGTTTGGAAACCCAAGCTTTATTGGTCTTGGGTTCTTCCAAAGATAAATACATGAGTGAACCAAATGATATGCATGGGGGTTCAACAGAGGTCTTTGAGGAAGAGGTTTGGGCTGCAGCATCTTCCTTGATCTTCCAGTTCACCCTTTGGCTGATCTTAGAGGAAGAGCTTGTTGAAGCTTTTGCAGTATGGTCTTCTTCCGAAGCTTCTTTGTTTTCAGAAGAAGTCCTCACCGCCTTTTCTTCCGAACCTTAGTAGCTTTTGCAGGATGGTTTGAAGGGAGCTTTCTTGTTCTTCCGAACCTTAGTAGCTTTTGCTTCTGAAGCCATTTTCCCTTCGGAAGAAGGAGTTTCTTCCAAAAGCAACATGGCTTTGGAAACTAGCTTTCCCTTCTTCAACTCTTGAACCGTATGGAAGGGTCCAAATGTGAAACCGTCCTGACTCCTTCTTTCCTAACATAATTTGCATAATGTGTGCTTGCAGGATTTTAGTAACAGTCTTTTGGCATATGATTTTGCAGGCCACACATGATGCTTGCAATGTTAGTCTTTTAGGGAAGTGAGGGTTGCTGTTTCTTGGTTTTCTTTTCTTCATCAGCAACTTTTCCCTTAACTTCTGATCCTTTGGTAGGACAGGAATGCTGGTATTACATTCCTTTCCTGAATCAGAAGTACCCAACACTTGGAAACCAGCTGAAACAAGACACCTTTGTGTTTGGGGTCAATTTTTAGTTTGGATTCAGCCACTTTCTTAGTAGTTTTCCTAGCAGCGTTAGCTCTACTTCTTCTGGCTTTGGTGGTTAGGATTTGATCATCACAGGAGGCGATAGGTTTATCTACCTAGGTTTATCTACCTGTTCCTTCCCTGTGGTGGCCACTATTGGTACCTCATCCTTTAACTCTGGAAAGAAAGGGTCAGCAGTTGGAACCTCTTGCTCTTTAGTACCACATCTAGGCTGTCTGATAGACTCATAGGAATGTGGTGGAGCAATATCATTGGTTCCCAACCCTTCTTTATTATGATAACAGAGTTTGGAATGGGAGGATGATGCCAGAATAGCTTGGAAGTTTTGCTCAGAGATAGCATGCTTCCTGGCTTGAGCCTTAGCAGTGAGAAGCTAGGCTTGAGCCTCAGACAATTTGGATATCAGATCCTTGATTTGAGTCTTGTACTTGGGGTGTTCATGTTTCAAAAGAGACACAGTTTTCTCCAACTCATCAATTTTCTTTTGATAGTCAGATTCAGCTCTTTTAAAATTAGATTTTAGAATATTTAAAGACTCAATGTCAGATCTGATTTCCATCTTGTAATCTTGATAGTGTTTAGCTTTAGCTATACAGGCTGGAGTGTAAAGATGTTCATATACCTAGGCATCATCTGTTCCAGCCATGAAAGCTTGAGCAGGAGTCCCATCATGTACCATGAAGCTCCAGTCAACTTCTTGAGCCATTGCGGTCGTCTCAGTTGACTTTTCAGTGTGAGGTTGAGGGATGTGTGGAGGCCTGTGGGATTCCCGGATTGGTCATGGGAGCCTTGCATTCCCTTGCAACATGTCCCAGTTGGTTACAGTTGTAACATTTTGCCCTGGTCTTGTCAATCCCAAACTTGCTGGTAGTTGGGTTCTGAGGGAAGTGCCTTCTAGTTCTCTTAAAGAACTTCTTTGCTCTGTAAGTTAAAAAAGCCTTTTGCCGGACAATGTCCATGTACTCTACGTCATCTAGGCTGTAGCACTCAAGATCATCAAAGCAGTACTGAAAATCTCTTGAGTGTCCACCTGTTGAGACAAAGGCATAACTTTCCTGGAAGGAATTATGTTGAGCCTGTTGAGACCTTGGACTCTCAGGACAAGTGATGTAGGGACCAGGTGAGCAGGATGGTTGCTGATAAGTCAGGAAGTGCTGAGGTTGAGGGGTTAATGAGCCTTCAGCAACCATTAAAGCGTTGCTAGCAGGAAGACTCATAGATCTGCTAGTTTGGTGGCCCTTCTTACTCTCTATCTCTAGACGGTATCCATCAAGGATGCCATAGAGCTCAGTCACGGAAAGAGTGTTCAAGTTTTCTGTTCTCTTGATAGAGACACAGTAGAATGTCCACTCATTTAGAAGAGCACTCATGAACTTTCTAGTGAGATCTTTAAGTTCAGGAGTGATCTTTACAGACTGAAGGGAAGATATAAGATCCATGTACCTGAAGTACTGCTGGCTGAGGATCTCTCCAGCAATATGAGTGAAGTTCTCGAACTACTACTTCAGTGAGTCCTTCTTTGAGTCGTTGGAGCAAGAATACATATGAGCAAGTGCATCAAACAATTCGTTGGCAGTCTTGGAATGCTCGAACCCCACCATAATAGAATTCGGTATTGCAGTCATGAGAATAGTCATAGCATTGCAATCGATGTCCATCATCTTTCTGTCGTTATCAAAATAGTCCTCGACAACCTTTTCTATCATGGCACCATTTCCACCAGGTGAAGCCACCATTGGCTTGTACGGTCCATTGACAATCGAGTTTCACATTTTCCTGTCTTGGTATCTAATGTAGCCTTCCATTCTTCTACTCCAAGATCTGAAGTTTTCAGGGGTGATGATTGGCGCTTTGCTCATCATCCCCATTTCTACTTCAGATTTGTTGAGGGCCATTTGAGGGAGTGGGTGGTACGGAGGAGTGAAAACAGGTTGATTTGGATGGTTAGATCACGCAATCAAGAGCCTGAGAAGCTCTGATACCAATTGTTGGGTCGGTGTTTGTCACTTAAACACAAATGTTTTCTCTCAAACTCACCTAGAATCACACTCAGGTAAGAATCAATAAGAGTGATCATAATATGAAAAGTAATTAAGAACACAGAAAGATAATTTTCAAGATACTTTTATATATTAATTCTCAACTCAAGATTCAAAGACTCTTACAAGCAGATTGTCTTTTATGAGTTACAAGGAGAACCTATATATAATACTATCTACTGCCGGATATACTTTGATACCAGCTGGGATTCTTTAGCCAAAGCCTGTACTATCATGAAAAGGTAAACAGTGGAATAAAGAATGGTCAATAACATGGTTCTTTAAGAAGAAGCCATGCTGTATCAGAAGTCTGCAGCGGAGTGTCAGAGACCATACTTGTGTCCACTGGTTATAGCAGTGTCTTCCGAAGGTTAAATGGCTTCGGAAGAGTAAGTACATCCGAAGCCACTTTATACTTCGGAACAGGCTGCTTCTTCCACGACTTGGAGATTTCATCATCATACTTCGGAAGTGGTCTTCACTTTATTCTTCTTAGTCTTGAACTTCGGAAGTATGCATTTGTCTTCGGAAGTAGAGTTCTGTCTTCGGAAGTTGGACTTTTCCTTTGTCTTCGGAAGAACTCTACAACCTTCGGAAGTTCCATGAAAAGCTTCGGAAGCCTTTGCATGTAGCATCAAAATAACTTAAGTGATCTAGTTTTGGTTGCATTAGCCTTCTTCTTGATCCAACAGTCTGGGTAGCTCAAACAGTTGATCATCAGCAGTAGCATCAGCATCATTTTGAGCTCCTATTCCAACTGAAACATTCTCACAAGAAGTTTTAGAATAGTTTGGAAACAATTTTAAATTAAAGATATGATAGGGCCATTCCCCCTAACACAAGGAGTGTGCTCATTAAAAACTATGTTGGATGACTCCTCAAATTGTTGATTCTTAATGTTGTATACTCTATAAGCTTTGGAGCTAGAAGAGTACCCAACAAAGATAGCATCATCCGACTTTTCAGCAAACTTTGCTAAATTCCCTTTTGGGTTAAGTATGGTACACCTAGTGCCAAAGGACCTTCGAAAGCCAATGAATGGTGGCCTCTTGTTCAATAGCTCATAACGGGTTTTTCCATGGGGTTTAACTACAAGAGCTCTGTTCTACACATAGCATGGAGTGCTGACTGCCTCTTCCCAAAATGTTAGAGGTAGTTTTGAATTAGCTAACATAGTTCAAGCAGCCTCAATAAGTGTCTTGTTCCTCCTCTCAGCAACACCGTTTTGTTGAGGAGTTCTGGGAGCACTATATTGTCTGGCAATCCCTTTTGAGTTACAGAATGATCAAGAACGATGTTTTTAAACTCAGTCCCTTGATCACTTCTAATGCTTTCAACCTAGTGATCACTTTGATTTTCTATTTTAAGAATAAAAGATTTTAATGTTTCAGCAGTTTCATCTTTAGTTCTTAAAAAGAATACCCATATGAATCTTATAAAATCATCAACTATCACAAGGAAGTATGATTTCCTTCCAATTCTCATTATACTTGTGGGACCAAAAAGATCCATGTGCAATAAGTGTAATGGAGTAGTGATAGAGTTAACACATTTGGATTTATGAGATGTCCTGTGTTGTTTCCCTTTTAGGCATGCAACATAGTTATCTTGGCAGAAAAACTCCTTTTTAGGCAAACCATGTACCAAGTTATTTTTAGCCAACTTATTCATTGTCTTAAAATTTACATGACAGATACGTTTATGGCACAGTGTTGACTCATCACAATCAGCTTTGGAAAGAAAGCATGACACTTCACCCATTGGGGAAGCATTGTTCATATCTAGCTTGTACATATCCCGTTTTCTGGGAGATCTAAGAAGCACCAATTCCGAGGAATTGTCATCCTAGGTTTGAGGATAATGCACTCATGTGCTGTGAAAAGCATTTGGTGCTTTTGATCACAGAATTGAGAAACACTTAACAGATTGTGTTCAAGCTGTTTGACAAAGTGAACTTTGTCAACCTTTAATTTACCATTGAATATACTCCCTCTACCGGAATATATCCTCCGGACTCACCTCCAAATTGGACAGGACCTCCATCATAGTTCTGAAATTGTTGAAGGAGAGATATGTTCATTGTCATGTGCCTCGAGCATCCACTTTCTACAATCCAAACATTGTTGTTCTTGTCATATGGATGTCCCTGTATATATGATGAGTTGGTTAGTTTTGTTTGGAAGCCCAAGCCTTGCTGGTCTTGAGCTCTTTCAAAGATAGTGACATAATCAAACCAGATGTTATGCATGAGGGTTCAATAGAGGTCTCTGAATAAGAGGTTTGGGCTGCAGCATCTTCCTTTTTCTTCAAATCCATCCTTTGGTTGATCTTGGAGGATGAGCTTGTTGAAGCTTTTGCAGCATGGCCATCTTCAGAAGCTTCTTGATTTTCGGAAGAGGTCCTCACCACCTTTTCTTCTGAAGCAGTCTTCTTCTGGGGAGGTTTCAAGGGAACTTTCTTGTTCTTTTGAATGTTAGTAGCTTTTGATTCCGTAGCCATTTTCCCTTCGGAAGAAAGAGTTTTGTTCCGAAAGCAACTTGGCTTCCGAAACTAGCTTTCCCTTTTTCATCACTTGAACCGTTTGAAAAGGTCCAAATGTGAAACCTTCCTTGACTCCTTCTTTTCTAACATTATTTGCATAATGTGTGCTTGCAGGATTTTAGTAACAATCTTTTGCCATGTGGTTTTGCAGACCATACATTATGCATGCAATGTTAGTTCATTGGGAATGTGAGGGTTGCTTTTTCTTGGGATTCTTTTCTTCATTAGCAACTTTTCCCTTCAACTTCTGATCCTTTGGAAGGACAGAAGTGCTGCTATTACACTCCTTTCCTGAATCAGAAATACCTAACACTTGGAATCCAGCTGAGATAAAGACCCCCTTCTGCTTGGGGCAATCTTCAGCTTGGACTTAACTACCTTCTTGGCAGTTCTCCTAGTAGCTTTAGCTCTACTTCTTCTGGCCTTAGTGGTTAGGATTTGTTCTTCATAGGAGGAGATGGGTACATCTACGTGTTCCTTCCCTGTGGTGACCACTATTGTTGCCTGATCCATCAACTTTGGTGAGGAAGGGTCAGTAGTTGGAACCTCTTGCTCCTGAGTACCACATCTACGTTGTTTAATAGACTCATATGAGTGTGGTGGAGCAATTTCATTGGTTCCCAACCCTCCTTTGTTCTGATAACAGAGTTTGGAGTGGGAGGATGATGCAAGAATAGCTTGGAAGTTTTACTCAGAGATAGCATGCTTCCTAGCCTGAGCCTTAGCAGTAACAAGCTTGGCTTGAGCCTTAGACAATTTGGATATCAGATCTTTGTTTTTGAGTCTTGTAGTTTTCTCCAACTCCTCCATTTTCTTTTGATAGTCAGATTCAGCTCTTCTAATATCATATTTTAAGATATTTAAAGACTCAATATCAGATCTGATTTCCATATTATAATCCTGATAGAGTTTAACTTTACCTATACAGGATGGAGTGTAGAGATGTTCATATACCTAGGCATCGTGCGTTCCATCCATAAGAGCTTGAGCAGGAGTCACATCCGTACCATGAAGCTCCTGTCAACTTCTTGAGCCATTGCAACTATTTCAGTTGACTTCTCAATGGGCTTTGAGGTTGAGGGATATGTGGAGGCCTGTGGGGTTATCGGATTGGTCTTGGGATCCTTGCATTCCCTTCCAAAGTGACCTAGTTGGTTACAGTTGTAACACTTTGCCTTGGTCTGTCAAACCCGAACTTGCTGGCAGTTGGGTTTTGAGGGAAATGCCTTCCAGTTCTCTTAAAGAACTTCTTCACTCTGTAAGTTAAAAGTGCCATCTGTTGGAAAATGTCCACGTACTCTATATCATCTGGACTGAAACACTCAAGATCATCAAACCAGTATTGAAAATCACCAGAGTGTCCACTTCTTGAGATAAAGTCACAACTTTCCTCAATGGAGTTGTGTTGAGCCTATTGAGACCTTGGAGTCTCAAGAAAAGTGATGTAAGGTCTAGAAGAGCAGGATGGACGCTAATAAGTTAGGTAATGCTGAGGTTGTGGGGGTAATGAGCCTTTGGCAAGCACTAAAGTGTTGCTAGCAGGAAGACTCATGGGTCTGCTTGTTTGGTGGCCCTCTTACACTCCATCTCTAGGCGATATCCATCAAGGATGCCGTAGAGTTCAGTCATGATGAGAGTGTTTGTTGGACCAAAAGAACCAATGAGCCTGACCAGAAAAACCTCTAAGTCCCACAGACATTACAACTGCTGAAAAAGATCATAACAACTGAAGACATCAGCTGATTACAAGGTCTGAAGATAAAGTCTAAAGACAAGAACTGAAGACTACTACTGAAGACAAAGTCTGAAAGTAAAGAACTGAAGACAAATTCTGACGCTATCAGTTGAAGACAAAGTCTGAAAGTAAAAGTCTGAAGAACAAAGTCTGAAGAACAAAGACTGAAGACAAAGACTGAAGACCAAAGTGATCAGTAGTTGTCACAACAGCTGAAGTTATCAACTTCAGTAGTTGTGATGGTTTCCTTTCAATACTTGTAATTTAGTTTTCAGTAGTTATAGTTTCAGTAGTTTTATGTTTCTTGTACTTAGCATTCTCTGAGATGTAATCACTAGTTGAGAACTTTCTTAGTAGTTTGCAAAGTATCAGTAGTTTGAATAATTCTGTTAGATGTCACTATCAAGTGACATCGGCAGACGTCACATATCCTATATAAGGAATGTTGACCTAATTGTAAAGTGTGACATTGAGCCACCACGAAAGCATATAAATGAAATATCTCTTTTGCAGAATTCTCTTTTTCTATAACCATTTACTGTTACATTGAATATCAATTGTGTTCTTGTGAATTGTTTAATTCGTTGTTCGAATTCCGCTTCAATACTCTCTAATCAATCAAACTTAGATCATTGATCCTAACAAATGGTATCAGAGCAAGGTTAATCATTGATCGATCTAACAATGATCATTGAAACTGCTATCCGATATCTAAGTTTGATTGAATTAACATATTTGCAAGAATTGGTTATAGATCATTGAATTTCTGCTGCTTTCGTTTATCTGCTTTGAGTTTTCTCTTGGTTCATATTGAGTTTCTTGTGTTTGCACTAAATCAGTTAAAACTTAATTGAATTTGGTTGAATCTGAAAATGACTACTCCTTCTAATGACCATCACAATACCGGTTCCTCAACCAAGCCTCCGATGCTGGTTAGGACTGAGTATAACATATACAACGAAGAATGCTTCATCACCTGTCTGTTAACAGTTCAGGTTGTTGGACATCTGTGGTACATGGTCCACACAAGCCTATGGTGAACAATCCGGAAACCAATCAAATGGTTCCGAAGAAGAAGGAACAATACTCAGATGAGGATCGAAAACTGTTTGAGATTGATGCTAAAGCGCATGGAATTTGGCCCTGGCACTGCCGAATGAAATCTATTCTGGGCTTACGCATTATGAAAGTGCTCATGACCTCTGGAATGCATTGAAAGAACAATTTGGTGGAACAGATGAGGTCTTAGCAAACAACAGAGAAATCCTTTCCCAACAATATGAGACATTCTCTCATAGGAAGGGTGAGTCGCTGACTCAACAGTTTGATCGTTTGTCCTGTTTGATCTCTGAGGTGAAAATGGTCAAATATGAATACACTAATAGTAAGATGAACAACAGATTCCTCAGATCACTGCCTGAGAGATGGGACACATATACCATTGTCCTACGCTCCAGTGCAAATCTGGATAGTCTATCTTTCATCCAACTCCATGGGAAACTGCTTACATTTGAAAGAGAGATAGAGCAGAAAAGGAAACAGGCATCATCGAGAAAGCTCACTGATGACTTTGTACCAGGGAACACTGCCTTGGTTGGTCATGAGTCAGAATATGCTACATCAGAAAGCAATTATGATGAGCATATAGATTTCTCTCAAACGGTTCACATCATGCATTTGTTAGTGTTGACAGTCAGTCAGGCTGTAATAGTGACAATTTGTGTTTTATTATGGATGATTTAAAGGGTATTGCTAATGATGACTTAGAAGAGATGGATATTCTGAGCCAAATGGCCTTGATTAATATCAGATCTCAAAAGTTCTACAAGAGGACTGGTAGGAAATTTCCAGGACTTTCTGGCAAAACCAAAGTTGTTTTGACAAGAGTAAGTTGAGGTGTCACAAAAGCCATAGGCTTGGACACTTTGCAAGAGAGTGTAGATCATCTGGGTGTAACTCCTCTGCACCCTTTGTGACTTTTCCAAGCAATAGTCCACAAAACAGAGGGCAACATCCTGCTAGTTCTGGTCATCATTCACAACCTATATCTCCTGCATATTTTGTCCCTCAGGGTCCAATTGCATATCCATATCCTTGCTATTACATGCCACACCCAAATCAGGTTCAAGTTCCTAATGCACAACAACCTCAAGCCCTACCTGAGCCTCTACCATCTCAATCATCTCAATCACAACCTCATCATAGCTTCTTCACCCCTGGTATTGTTGACTGGAGCAGTTTACCAGATGATCTCTCTGTAATGAGTAATTATTTGCTGGTGATGGTCAACATGGTGGTGAATATCCTTTCTGGAATCTAGCTCTCATGGCCCTGGAATCTACTGATAGTTCATGCTCCAATGCATCTTCATCATAGGTAACCCAGGTATCCTCTAAGGCTAAGGCCAAGCTATGTTCTGAATCTTGCATAGCTTCATTTATCTCTATTAGAGAGGCAAATGTAGCTTTAATAAATCAAAATCTAGAGCTTGAGCAAACCCTTTCCAAAAGAAAAGCTGAATATGAGTCTGTCCTTAAGGATAAAGATGATGAGATTTATAAGCTTAAATGCCAATTAAATGATGAAAAGGCTAAGCTAGAGGTCATTCTTGAGAACCATAGAGATCTCAAAGAAAAACTTGTAGTTACCCAAGTTGAGTTTGACCGCTGGGTATCATCCTGCAAGGGATTTGAAATGCTACTCAGCAAGCAATCTGCTTCGAATGTGAAGTTTGGAATAGGTTACAACCACATTGCACCACCTATAGATTTTACTCCAAAACCATAGTAAAATCTGAAGGTGAAAGTAATTTCCAAACCACATCATCATGCGCATCATCCTCAAGAGATCATCCAAAATCACAAGATGAAATCAGTGTTGATACCTCAGCAAATCAATTGGCTGATGGGTTAACTACTGAAAAGCACATGAAGCTGAGTACTTCAGATGTTGTCCCTCAAAGTACCTCAAGTACTGAAGGGCAAGTCACAACATCTGAAAAGCATTTCAAATCAGCTGAAATAAAAGGATTAACAACTGCTGATAGAGAACAGTTGAAGAACAAGTCTTCAGTTGTTACAGATCCTTCAGTACTAAACAAAAGTACTTAAAAGAGGAAAGTACTGAAGAGCACACCTTCAGTAGTTTCCACATCAGCAGTTGATCAATTCAAGATGAAGAATAAGCCATGTGAAATATGTGGTAAATTCAATCATCTTTCTGATGAATGTTGGTACAGAAAGGGTTCCAAACTCAACAGAGATAAGCTCATTAAAATCCAGATGGATGAAATGAAAAATGAGTTTGAGACTAAGTTTGTACCACAGTCATCCCAATGTGATGAACCCAAGCCTTCATCCAAATCCAAAAAGAAGGATAGGTTTATCATAAAACAGCTGATAGTGCTCCTCATGATAAACATCAGACTAAGTCTGTGAATTTTACGGAGGAAATGGTGGGTCACAGGAACTCATCAAACACAAGTACTGATATGTCACAAGAACTAAAAGCTTTAGCTACAAATCAGACACAACTTGTTATGATGGTTCAAGATTTGTTGGGGAGAGTTAACCAACTAGATGCACCTGTGATCAAACCACTGAAAAGGCATTCCAAGCCCAAATCCAAGGAATCCATTTCAGCACCATCTTCTTCTTCATCAGCTGTTAATCATAAGAAACAAGTTATGGCTAAATCTGTTGATGAAAACAGACCCAAAACCAAAAAGGTTTGGGTCTCAAAACCTCACTAGTTCTTTATAATGAATGCAGGGTTCTTCAGCATGCCAAAGGAGCATCTGGTATGTAGACAGTGGAGGATCTATGCATATGACTGGGAGCAGTTCTCTTCTTAATGACTACTCTTAAGGAAAGAAGGGATTTGTTTCATTTGGTAATGATGCCAAGGGTTACATCATGGGGAAAGGATATGTGTCTAATGGACAAATCAGGTTTGATGATGTTAATCATGTGGAGAATCTCAAGTATAATCTGCTGAGTGTCAGTCAGATGTGTGATAAAGGGCATGTTGCACTTTTCACAAGCCAGAACTGCAGGATTCTGTCTTCCCAAGTTCGAGGCTGATTGACAAGGTATTGGATGAACATGCTCTCCTGAAGGCCAACAAGATTGGAAGAGTGTATGCCTTGGATTTGTAAAAGAAGATTGATTTGAAGGGTCATCCTTGCCTGTTCTCCAAAGCCTCTCCTCAGGAATCTAAACTATGGCATAGAAGGCTGGGTCATGTAATCTCAAAAACATGAATCAGCTGATACACAATAGTTTAGTGAGAGGTCTACCAATAAAGGAATTCCACTGTGATGAAACCTGCACTGCTTGTTTCAAAGGAAAACACACAAAGTCTCATTCCCTCCTATTGAAGAACCTAAGTCCACTACCTGCTTGCAGTTACTGCACATGGATCTATTTGGTCCTGTGAGAGTGATGTGCATGGCTGCATGGCAAAGAAGAAATACTATCTCGTAATTATGGATGATTACTCCAGATTTGTATCGACTTTCTTCTTGCATTCAAAGGATGAGGTTGCTCAGACGATTATAAACTTTGTGTTGTATGTTGAGAAGCAGTATTCCCTATCAGTCAAGTGTATAAGGAGTGATAATGGAACTGAATTCAGAAACCATACACTTGATGATTTTTATCTATCAAAAGGAATCAAGAGGCAGTTTAGCATCCCAAGGACTCCAGAACGAAATGGAGTAGTGGAGAGAAAGAACATGACCCTAATTGAAGCTGCAAGGTCTATGTTGGCTGACTCTGGTTTGCTATTGACCTTTTGGGCTGAAGCTGTTAACACTGCTTGCTATGTGCAGAATAGAGTATAGTAAATCAGAGGTTGATGAAGACTCCATATGAAGTTCTACATCATTTGGCTCTTCTAATTTCATTCTTCAAAACCTTTGGGTGTCCTTGCTTCATTCTCAACACGAAGGATCAACTCCACAAATTTGATCCTAAGGTGGATGCAGGATATTTTGTAGGTTATTCATCCACATGCAAGGCTTACAGGGTCTTCAACTGCAGAACAAAGTTAGTTGAAGAAACCATGCATGTGAAATTCAATAAATCTCCTAAGGATAAAATTCCACAAAACCTTGTGGAGTTGTTTGATCTGGACATACTGCAATATGTTCCTTATCAATCTCCAGCTGTTGCGGATCATGTGGATAAATCATCTTCTACAGCAAGTCTTCCACCTAGTAGTACTCAAGATGATGATGATATCAGTACTCACCTTTTCAAGTTTAGTGACCAGCTGCCTGAGTCTGCAACACTTGATGGTCCTGTAGCTTCTGTAGCTCCATCCGCAACAAATGCTGATGAGATTTTTGACTTCTCTACATCATTTGACTTACCATCTAATACTTGGTTTCAAGAATCTGGATCACCATCTGTTGCTGCTGAACCGGCTACAAACACTTGCACTGATCTTATAGTATACCAAGAGCTGAAGAATCACCCCATGTCTCAAATCATTGGTGATATCAATGCTGGTGTCTCAACCAGAAGTCAATTGTCTAACTTCTGCTTCTATGCTCTCTTCATCAGTCACCTAGAGCCAAAGAACTATCATGTTGCTTTGAGAGACAATGGATGGGTTGAAGCCATCCAACTTGAGCTACTTCAGTTCAAAAAGCAACAAGTGTGGGAACTGGTTCCTCTACCCCCAGGTAAGTGTGCAATAGGCACTAAATGGGTGTTTAGGAATAAAAGTGATGAAAATGGGCTTATTGTCAAGAACAAGGTTAGACTGGTTGTACAAGGGTTTTCACAAGAAGAAGGTATTGATTATCATGAAACCTTTGCCCTTGTAGCCAGACTAGAGGCCATTAGATTGTTCTTAGCCTATGCTGCATTCCACAATCTTAAAGTTTTTGAAATGGATATCAAAAGTGAATATTTATATGGTAAAATAAAAGAAGAGGTTTGTGTGTGTCAACCACCAGGTTTTGAGGACAATAAACATCCTGATTGGGTGTATCAACTTGATAAGGCTCTTTATGGGTTGAAGCAAGCTCCTAGAGCCTGGTATGAAACACTTTCAAATTTTCTTCTTAAAAATAATTTCACTAGAGGCTCCATAGATAAAACTTTGTTTATAAAGAAAGTGGATCAACATAAGCTACTTGTTCAAATTTATGTTGATGATATTATTTTTGCATCCTCTGATCCCCAGTTGTGTGATGATTTTACAAGTCTAATGAAACAAAAGTTTGAAATAAGTGCAATGGGAGAATTACAGTTCTTTCTAGGCTTGCAAATCAAACAAAAGGCTGATGGAACCTTTATTCACCAATCAAAATATACAAAAGAACTTTTGAATAAGTTTGACTTACAAAATTGTGAGCCCTATTCTACTCCCATGTGCAACACCACACAACTGGATGCAGATCAGAAAGGTAAAGCTGTTGATGAAACACTTTACATATGTATGATTGGATCCTTGATGTACTTAACAGCTTCTAGACCAGATATCATGTTTGCAACTTGTGTTTGTGTTAGATTTCAGGCTGCTCCTAAAGAGTCTCATTTGATTGCAGTCAAGAGGATCTTTAGATATCTGCAAGGTACACAATCTCTAGGTCTTTGGTATTCCACTGGACACTCATGCAAATTAGTTGCTTTTTCTGATAGTGACTATGCAGGGTGTAAGTTAACCAGAAAGTCAACTTCCGGTGGATGTCAATTCCTAGCCAACTATTTGATTTCTTGGCATAGTAAGAAACAAACATCTGTTGCTACATCCACTGCTAAAGCAGAGTACATTGCTGCTGCAAGTTGTACATCTCAGGTACTCTGGCTTCAAAACCAACTATTGTATTGTGGCATTACAAAGACTAAGACTCCATTATTAATAGATAGTGCTTCAGCTCTGTGCATTATCAAGAATCCAGTCCAGCACTATAGGACCAAACATATAGAGAT
The DNA here is from genome assembly GCA_025506515.1 of Flaveria trinervia. Taxonomy (NCBI): domain Eukaryota; kingdom Viridiplantae; phylum Streptophyta; class Magnoliopsida; order Asterales; family Asteraceae; genus Flaveria; species Flaveria trinervia. The sequence continues at coordinate 55,587,678 of CM046451.1, forward strand.
CAGACACCATTTTATTAGGGACTGTTTTGAAAAAGGTCTGATTGATCCAAAGTTTGTGCCTAGTGATGATGAGCTTGCAGATATATTTACTAAGCCTTTGGATAGTTTAACTTTCCAAAACCTTGTGTTAAGGCTTGGTATGCTGCAGCTAGAATAAGTGATACCTACTGATGATCTCAGTAAACAAGTACTGATGTTCATTAGTAAACATGTCATAAATATGTACTAATTCTGTTAAAAGAAACTGATGTAGTTACAACTTCTCATGTAGTTATAACTCCTAATGTCAGTAAAAATAGATAAGTACTGATGTCCATGAAACAACTGAAATCAACTAAAAAGTCTGATGAGTAAGTGTTGAGGACAGTATGAAACAGCTGAAAAGCTAAGAATTAACAAAAATACTGATGAGAATTTTCACTTCAGTCGTTTCCACAAACTGCTGTTTCACTCTAAACAGCTGATGACAAAACCATGTCTTCAGTAGTTTCATAACTACTGATGACTAATACCAAGTCCTCAGTTGTTTACAACAGCTGAAGACAAAATCAAGGTTTTGAGTAGTTTCACAACTACTAATGACTAAAACCAAGTATTCAGTTGTTTTCAAACGTCTGATAGTTAAGACCACGTCTTCAGTTGTTTTCAAACAACTGATGCCAACACCAACACTTTCAATCGTTTTCTTTTCAGCCTTTTCTTAAACTATAAATACCTGCACTTATAGACAAACATTTCATTAGCCGTTTTCAAACCTTTCTCTCTCAACAATGGCGACAATGAAACTCAAACCCCGACATAACTGTGTTGCCAACCTTTCGAAATCGGCCTTCTCGAACAAGTTTGACACTGCCATCGATCGTATGGTGGATTCCCCATACAGAACAGCCTTTCTTCTGAATCCTACCATATATCCTGACTCCTTATCCCAGCTCTGGACCAACGTATTTGTAATAACTAGTGAGAATGATAGACAAATCGCTCTCCAGTCGTTGGTGAACCAGAAACAGGTGCTCATCACCCCGACATCATTCGCAAAACCCTAAATTTGCATGATGGCACCTATCCTAAAGAATACCTGAAAGGCACCACTTATATGTCTTTTATCCATAACGGGTATGAAGGCGACTTAAGTGCTACAACCATACTTAAAAAGCACTTCCATGATGCTGAATGACTTATCTTTCATATGGTGAATGTCTGCCTTGCATCAAAGACATCTTCTTAGGATCAGATGTCTTCCCGATGACAACAGGTATTGTTCTCTATCTTGAATGCCAAAATCTAAATTTTTCTAAGATAGTGTTCATGGAACTAAAGGATCTAGCTCAGAAATCTATGGCAAACAGATGGATACTTTATCCCAGGTTTCTGATGGCCATAATTTTGAATCAATTACAATCTTATGGCCTTGTTGGTCTTGGAGTCCTGCTCCAGCTGTTTTAGCTGAGGTATACTCCCGACATAACTCATACCCTACTCTTAAAGGGGCTGCCCGGATGCTAAAACCCAAGCAGAGGGAACCCACAACCTCCACTTCCAGATCCAAAATCCCCACCAAACCCAAAGCCCAAAAAGGCTACTCAGGGAGATGAGTCCCCTGAGGATGCCCCTGTACCGCAAACACAGGAAATACATACTCGTTATAACCCCCAGTTATGTCCAAGACTCAACCTGCTGAAGCCGCACAAGTATCCTCTCAACAAGATCCTGTTGCAACCACAATTCGGGATCCCACATTTGTGGAACCTATCTCAATTGAGAGGGTTACCATTGAAGAGCACCTCTCACCCCGGGTGCAATCTGCTTCAGACCAATCTCCACATGCAACCGCCCCTCAAAGCCCAACACTAATAGTTGCTAAAGTGCTGAGTCAGTTGCATTCCTCACCCCCTCCCCAGAAACCACTTACCACTGGGAATACCTCAACTATTGAGGGGGAGGACCAAAATGCTTCTGATAACCCATAGCATAGGGGTTACAATGTTCACTCTCCAAGAGTAGAAACAGAGAATAGAACATCTGGTAAGGCTGCCACTTCTACTAATTTAGCAAATGATCCGGATGTAGTTGGTAACATCCATAAGACCTTACCAGAGGCAACTGCCAATGCAGGACACAGTCCTGAGGCAGGAAGTCCCCAGTACCAAGAACAAGGGGCACATGCTTCTACTGATCTACACTCAAAGCATGTACATCTTGATTCAATCAGGAGGTCAGGTGATTCACCACAAACTGATGATGACCTGGGCTTTTTCTATGATGTATTAGCCTATAATACCATCCTTGAGACTGAGGTGAGCAGACTCAAAGATTTGTTAGCCAAAATGTCTCAAGATCAAAGTCCATCTACCTCACAAACCCCATAGATGGCACCTTCCATTGAAGGTTCCCCAAACACTGAGCCTACACACGTAACTGAGCCACCAGCCACTACTTTTGGCACCACCTCTTAGGGACAGAACCCCTCTGAGTAGATGGTTGCTATCTTTCAAAACTCCTTACCTCTCATCACTCCCATCATCACTAACATAGTGCATAGAGCCATTGATGAGAGGATATCCTCAAATCTACAAACCCTCACTGATGATGCTGTTGACAAATCTCTTTCTGCCTTTCAAGCCCCTGATCCCAATGCAACCAAAAAGGGGGAGACTGTTGGACCAAAAGAACCAATGAGCCGGATCAGGAAAACCTTTAAGTCCCACAGACGTCACAACAACTGCTGAAGACACAAGTGCTGAAGACAAAGTCTGAAGACACAAGTGCTGAAGACACAAGTGTTGAAGACAAAGTCTGAAGACACAAGTGCTGAAGACAAAGTCTGAAGACAAGTACCGAAGACAGTCTGAAGACACAAGTGCTGAAGTCAAAGTCTGAAGACACAAGTGCTGAAGACAAAGTCTAAAGAAACAAGTGCTGAAGACACAAGTGCTGAAGACAAAGTCTGAAGACAAGTACTCAAGACAATCTGAAGACACAAGTGCTGAAGACAAAGTCTGAAGACACAAGTGCTGAAGATAAAGTCTGAAGACAAGTACTGAAGACAGTCTGAAGACAAGTGCTGAAGACAAGTACTGAAGACCAAGTATCAGACGTTGTCACAACAGCTGAAGAGGTCTTCTTCAGTAGTTATGACGGTTTTCTTTCAGTAGTTTTATATTTTCCCTTTACAGTAGTTTTGTAATCAGTAGTTTAGTTTCAGTAGTTTAGTTTCAGTATTTTAGCATCAGTAGTTTTATATTTTGTGCTTAGCACTCTCTGATATGTTCTCAGTAGTTGTGAACATTTCAGTAGTTTGTTAAGTGTTAGTTATTTTTGTAATAAATCTGCCAGATGTCACTATCCCGTGATATCAGCAGTGATTGCACTCTATATAAGGAGTGTCAACCTAATTGTAATATGTGAATGATTGAGCAGAAACATTTGATATAATTGAAACATTCCTTTTCACAGAAATATATCTCTCGTTACAACCGTATTTGTTCTTAATGCATACGAATATCAAAATCTTGCTACAATTTGTCTAATTCTTGATTTTATTCCGCTGCGTTACACTCTAATCCATCAAACTTGAGATCACTGATCCTGTCAAATGGTATCAGAGTAGGTTAATCATTGATCGATCTAATAATTGATCATTGAAACTGCTATCCAAGATCCAGGTTTGATTGAATTAGCATTTTTGCAAGAAACGTTTATAGAGATTGAATTTTCTGTGTTTTTGGCCATTCATCCTGAGATTTATTCTTGGTTTTCATTGAGTCTGTTGTGGTCTGTGTAAAATCTTTTAAAAGCTTGAATTAAATTGTATTTGGACCTAAAATGACTACTCCTTCCAATGATCCTCACAATACTGGTTCCTCAACCAAGCCTCCAATGCTGGTTAGGAGTGAGTATAACATATGGCAACGACGAATGCTCCATCACATGTCTGTTAACAGCTCAGGTTATTGGACACCAGTGGTACATGGTCCACACAAGCCTATGGTGAATAACCCGGAAACCAATCAAATGGTTCCGAAGAGGAGGGAGCAATACTCAGATGAGGATAAGAAATTGTTTGAGAATGATGCAAAAGCCCATGGAATTCTGGCCATGGCACTGCCCAATGAAATCTATTCTAGGCTAATGCATTATGAAACTGCCCATGACCTCTGGAATGCCTTGAAAAAAAATTTGGAGGAACAGATGAGGTCTTGGCAAATAATAGAGAAATCCTTGCCCAACTATATGAGACATTCTCTCATAGGAAGGGTGAGACACTGACTCAACAGTTGAGCGGTTCTCTTGTTTGATCTCTGAATTAAAAATGGTCAAACATGAGTACACCAATAGCCAGATGAATAACAGATTTCTCAGATCACTGCCTGAGAGATGGGACACATATACTATTGTCCTATGCTCCAGTGCAAATTTGGATAAACTATCTCCCACCCAACTCCATGGGAATTGCTCAATTTGAGAGAGAGATAGAACAGAAACGAAAACTATCATCATTTGGAAAGCTCACTAATGACTTTGGACCAGGAAACACTGCCTTGGTAAGTCATGAGTCAGAGTATGCAGGATCAGAATGCCACTATGATGAGCATATGATTTCACCTCAAACAATTTTAATCATGCCTTTGTGAGTGTTGATTGTCATTCTGGTAATAATAGTGACAATCTATGCTTTATCATGGATGATTTGAAGGGCATTGCTGATGATGATTTAGAAGAGATGGATATTTTGAGCCAAATGGCCTTGATCAATATCAGATCTCAGAAATTCTACAAGAGAAGTGGCAGGAAATTTCCTGGACTCTCTGACAAAACCAAAGTCGGTTTTGACAAGAGCAAGTTGAAGTGTCATAAATGCCACAGGCTTGGACACTTTGCAAGAGAGTGTAGATCAACTGGATCTAACACCTCTGCACCCTTTTTGACTTTTCCAATAACAATTCACAATCCAAAGGGCAACATTCTGCTGGTTCTAGTCATTCATCACACCCTTAATCTCCTGCATATTTTGTTCCTCAGGGTGAAATGCCATATCCTTATCCCTGCTATTATATGCCACAGTCAAATCAAGTTCAAGCTCCTATAGTACCACAACCTCATGCACTACCAGAACCTCAACCATCTCCATCTCAATCACAACCTCATCACAGCTTCTTCACACCTGGAGTCGTTGACTGGAGTAGTTTACCTGATAACTTGTTTGGTCACACTGAGCAATACTATGCTGGTGCTAGTCAACATGGTGGTGAACACCCTTTTGGAAATCTTGCTCTCATGGCCCTGGAGTCTATTGAGGGTTCCTGCTCAAATGCATCATCTTCACAGGTAACTTAGGTATCTTTAGAGGCTAAAGCCAAGTTATGGTCTGAATCATGCATAGCTGCCTTTGTCTCTATTAGAGAGGCAAATGTAGCATTAATAAATCAAGAACTTGGGTTTGAGAAAACCATTTCCAAAAGAAAAGCTGAGTATGAGTCTGCTCTTAACAGTAAAAGTGATGAGATTTATAAGCTTAAATTCCAATTAAATGATGAAAAGGCCAAGCTAGAGGTTATTCTGGAAGACCACGGGAGTCTCAAAGAAAAACTTGCAGTGACCCAAGTTGAGTGTGACCACTGGGTCTCATCATGCAAGGGATTTGAAATGCTTCTTAGCAAGCAAACTGCTTCAAATGTGAAGTTTGGTATTGGTTACAACCATATTGCTCCACCAACAGACTTTACTCCTAACTCCATAGTTAAGTCTGAAAGTGAAAGCAATCTCCAAACCACATTATCGTGTGAATCATTTTCCAATGATAATCTGCGATCAGAGAATGAAACCAATGTTAAGATCTCAGCAAATAAATTTACTAATGGTCTAACTACTGGGACTCATATGAAGCTGAGATACTTCAGATGTTGTTCCTCAATGTACCCCAAGTACTAAAAGAGACCCAACATCTGAAAAGCATTTCAAATCAGTTGAAATACAAGGACTAACAACTGCTGAGGAATCCATCAATCGGTCTATTAGGACGGATGGAAAACAGTTGAATTACCAGTCTTCAGCTGTTACAAATCCTTTAGTACCTAGTACTGATAGGAGAAAGTACTGAAGATCACACCTTCAGTAGTTTCCACTTCAGCAGTAGAGATGTCCAAGATGAAGAATAAACCATGTGAAATTTGTGGTAATTCAATCATCTATCTCATGAATGTTGGTACAAAAAGGGTTTAAAACTCCAAAGGGATGAGCTCATTAGACTAGAAATAAATAAAATGAAAACTGAGTTTGAGACCAAGTTTGTACCACAATCATCTCAACCTGATAAACCCAAGGCCTTACCCAAATCCACTAAGAAGGATGCGGTTTATCAGAAGACAGCTGATATTGTTCCTCATGATAAACAAAGACTAAGTCTGTGAAATCTAAGAAGGAGGAAATGGTGGGTCACAGGAACTCATCAAAAACAAGCTCTGGAGTGTCAAATGAACTGAAAGCTCGAGCTTCAAATCAGACACAGCTTGTTATGATGGTTCAGCATCTATTGGGGAGAGTTAACCAACTTGAAGCCACAGTGATCAAACCACTAAAAAGGAATTCCAGGTCCAATCTATTTCAGCACCATCTCCACTTTCATTAGCTGTTAATCATGAGAAACCAGCTATGGTTAAATCTGTTGGTAAAGTCAGTCCCCAAACCAAAATGGTTTGGGTCTCCAAAGGTAACTAGTTTCTTATGATTTTGCAGGGTTCTTCAGCATGCCAAAGAAGCATCTGGTATGTGGACAGTGGAGGATCCATGCACATGACTGAGAGCAGCTCTCTTCTTCATGATTACTCTCAACGAAAGAAGGGATTTGTCTCATTTGGAAATGATGCTAAAGGTTACATCATTGGAAATGGATTTGTGTCTAATGGAGATATTAGATTTGATGATGTCAACCATGTGGAGAATCTCAAATACAATTGTTGAGTGTCAGTCAGATGTGTGACAAAGGACATGTTGCTCTTTTCACAAGCCAGAACTGTAGGATTCTGTCTTCCAAGGTTCTGAGCCATTGACAAAGCACTGGATGATAATACTCTCCTGAAAGCCAACAGGATAGGAAGAGTATATGCCTTGGATTTGTCAAAGAAAATTGAGTTAAAAGGCCATCCATGCTTGTTCTCCAAGGCCTCTCCCCAAGAATCTAAACTGTGGCATAGAAGGCTGGGTCATGTTAATCTCAAAAACATGAATCAGCTGATCCACACGAGTTTAGTGAGAGGTCTTCCAATAAAGGAGTTCAATTGTGATGAAATCTGCACTGCATGCTTAAAAGGGAAACAAGATAAAGTTTCATTCCCACCCATAGAAGAATCCAAGTCTAATGCCAGCTTACAACTACTGCACATGGATCTTTTTGGTCCTGTGAAGGTAATGAGTATGGCAAAGAAGAAATATTGTCTGGTAATTATGGATGATTACTCTAGATATGTATGGACTTTCTTCTTGCATTCAAAGGATGAGGCTGCTCAGTCCATTATGAACTTTGTGTTACACGTTGAGAAGCAGTATTCCCTACTAGTTAAGTGTGTGAGGAGTGACAATGGTACTGAATTCAGAAACAACACTCTTGATGAGTTTTACTTGTCAAAGTGAATCAAGAGGCAGTGTAGCATCCCAAGGACTCCAGAGCAAAATGGAGTAGTGGAGAGAAAGAACAGGACCCTCATTGAAGCTGCAAGGTCCATGTTGGCTGATTCTGGTCTACCACTGACCTTTTGGGCTGAAGCTGTCAATACAGCCTGCTATGTACAGAATAGAGCCTTAGTAAATCAGAGGTTGATGAAAACTCATTGTGAAGTTTTACATCATTTAGCCCCTTTGATTTCATTCTTTAGAGCATTTGGGTGTCCCTGTTACATTCTCAACACAAAGGATCAACTCCAAAAGTTTGATTCTAAGGTGGATGCAGGGTATTTTGTTAGGTATTCATCCACTTGCAAGGCTTACAGAGTATTCAACTGTCGGACAAAGATAGTTAAAGAAACCTTACATGTGAAGTTCAATGAATCCCCTAAGGATACAATTCCACAAAACCCAGTTGAGTTGTTTGATCTGGACATTCTGCAATATGTTCCTTATCAACCGCCTGTTGTTGCAGATCATATGAATCCATCATCTTCTGTAGCTAGTCATCCATCTGGTGTTACTGATGATGATGATGATATCAGTAATCACCTTTTCAAGTTTAGTGATCAACTGCCTGATTCAGCTAGACCTGATGTTCCTGTAGCTCCAGTAGCACAATCCACAACAAATGCTGATGAGATTTCTACAACTTCAACTTCCTTTGAATTACCATCTACTAATTGGTTTCAAGGAAATGCTTCACCATCACCATTATTGCTGCTGAGCCTGCTACAAACACTTGCACAGATCTTATTGTGTACCAAAATCTGAAGAATCACCCTATGTCTCAAATCATTGGTGATATCAATGCTGGCGTGTCAACAAGAAGCCAATTGTCAAATTTCTGCTTCTATGCTCTCTTCATTAGTCAGCAAGAGCCATAGAACTATCACATTTCTTTAAGGGACAATGGATGGGTTGAAGCCATGCAGCTTTAGCTTCTTCAGTTCAAGAAACAACAAGTGTGGGAACTGGTTCCTCTACCTCCAGGTAAGTGTGCAATAGGCACTAAATGGGTGTTTAGTAATAAAACAGATGAAAATGGGCTTATTGTTAAGAACAAGGCCAGACTGGTTGTTTAGGGGTTTGCACAAGAAGAATGTATTGATTATGATGAAACCTTTGTCCCTGTAGTCAGACTGGAGGCAATTAGATTGTTCTTAGCCTATGCTGCACTCCACCATCTTAAAATTTTTCAAATGGATGTTAAAAGTGCATTTTTATATGGTAAAACAAAAGAAGAAGTTTATGTGTGTCAACCACCAGGTTTTGAGGATAATAAACACCCAAAATGGGTATACAGGCTTGATAAGGCTCTTTATGGGTTGAAACAAGCTCCTAGAGCCTGGTATGAGACATTATCTAACTTTCTTCTGCAAAATAATTTCACTAGAGGCTCCATAGATAAAACCTTATTTATTAAGAAGGTGGATCAACATAAGCTACTTGTTCAAATTTATGTAGATGATATTATTTTGCATCCTCTGATCCACAGTTGTGTGATGCCTTTACAAAGTTGATGCAACAGAAGTTTGAAATGAGTGCCATGGGAGAATTAGTTCTTTCTGGCTTTGCAAATCAAACAAAAGGCTGATGGAATTTTCATTCATCAGTCCAAATACACAAAAGATCTTTTGGAAAAGTTTGATTTACAAAACTGTAAGCCCTGTTCTACTCCCATGTGCAACACCACACAACTGGATACAGATCAGAAAGGTAAAGTGGTTGATGAAACACTTTACAGATGTATGATTTTGTCCTTGATGTACTTAACAGCTTCTAGACCAGATATTATGTTTGCTACATGTGTTTGTGCTAGATTTCAGGCTGCACCTAAGGAGTCTCATTTGATTGCAGTCAAGAGGATCTTTAGATATCTGCAAGGCACTCCATCTCTAGGTTTATGATATTCTACTAGACATTCTGGTATATTAGTTGCCTTTTCTGACAGTGACTATGCAGGGTGTAAGTTGACAAGAAAGTCCACTTCTGGAGGATGCCAATTCTTAGGCAACTGCTTGATTTCTTGGCAGAGTAAGAAGCAGACTCAGTTGCTACATCAACTGCTGAAGCAGAGTACATTGCTGTTGCAAGCTGTACATCTCAGGTACTCTGGCTTCAAAACTTATTATTCGATTATGGCATAACAGAGACTAAGACCCCATTGTTAATGGACAGCTCTTCAGCTCTTTGTATTGTCAAGAATCCTGTCCAGCACTCTAGGACTAAACATATTGAAATCAGACACCATTTTATTAGAGATTGTTTTGAAAAAGGTCTAATTGATCCAAAATTTGTTCCTAGTGCTGATGAGCTTGCAGACATTTTCACTAAGCCCTTGGATAGCACAAGTTTCCAAAACCTAGTGCTAAGGCTTGGTATGCTGCAGCTAGAATAAGTGACAACTACTAATGATCTCAGCTCACAAGTACTGATGATCATTAGTTTATTATTGTCATATATAAGCATTGAAGTTATCCTCCCTTCAGAAGTTTTTAAAACTACTGGAGCTTAAGTAACTTCTCAGTACTCAAGTACTTTATTTGTTAAAACAGCTGATGTAGTTACAACAGCTGATGTAGTCACAACAGCTGATGTAGCTACAACTACTGATGTCAGAAATGCAGATAAGTACTGATGACCAATGAAACGTCTGAAACTCAGATCTAAGTCTGATGAGTAAGTGTGGAGGTCAGACTGAAACAGCTGAAAAGCTATGAATTGACGAAAACAGCTGATGAGAAATTTCTCTTCAGTCGTTTATACAACTATTGTTTCATTAAAACAACTAAAGCCAAAACTATATCTTTAGTAGTTTACAACTACTGAAGACTAACACCAAGTCTTCAGCTGTTTACAACAACTGATGACAAAACCATTGTCTTTAGTAGTTTCACAACTACTGATGACAAACACCAAGTCCTCAGTTTACATCATTTGAAGTCAAAACCAAGACCTTGAGTAGTTTCACAACTACTGATGGTTAACACCAAGACTTCAGCTGTTTCAACGTCTGATGGTCAAAACCAAGTCTTCAGTTGTTTTATAACAACTGATGACAACACCACCACTGTCAGTCGTTTTAAACCTCTGAAGGTTAATACCACATCATCAGTAGTTTCAAACAGCTGATGACCACACCAAAACCTTCAGTAGTTTTCTTTCAGCCTTTTCCTATCCCAACCCTATAAATACCTGTCTTCTTCTCAAACGTTCCATTAGCCGTTCTTCTGACCTTCATACTTTCAAAAATGGCAACCATGAGCCTAAAACCACGACACAACTGCATTGCATACCTTACCAAGTTGGCTTTCTAGAACAAATTTGATAATGCCATTGACCTAATGGTGGATTCCCCATATCGCACAGCCTTTCTCTTGAATCTGACCATCGACCCTGAATCTCTCAGTCAATTCTGGTCAAATGTTTTTGTTCATACTGATGAGTCTATTGGCCAAATCTCTATTTGGTCCCTCATCAACCAGAAACCAATGGTTGTTACAGCCAACATCATTCATCAGGCATTACACTTACATGACTCCACCACTGTGACTGAATACCCAAAGGGCACAATGGATATGTCCTTTATCAATAATGGGTATGAAGGTGATCTTCGGGCTACAACTATTCTGAAGAAACATTCCTAGATGCTGAAAAACTTATCTTTCACATGGTAAATGTATGCTTAGCTTCAAAGACATCCTCTAGGGATCAAATGTCATCCCAATGGCAATAGGTATTGTATTCTATTCTAGAACACCAACCGAAAAATTTCTCTGAAATCGTGCTTCTAGAAATAAAGAACTTGGCTTAGAAACCTGCGGCAAACCGCTGGCTATTATATCCTAAGTTTCTGATAGCCATTATTTTAAATGAATTAAAATCTATTGGCCTTGTTGGCCTTGGAGTCCCTGCACCAGCTGTTTTGGCTGAGGTATACTCCAGGCACAACTCAGACCTCACTCTTAAAGAAGCTGCCCGAATGCTAAAACCCAAGCAGAGGGAACCCACAGCTTCCACCACCAGATCCAGAGTCCCCACCAAACCAAAAACGAAACGCCCCAAAACAGCTATTCAGGGAGATGAGTCCCCTGAAGATGCTCCTGTACCACCAGGCAGGATATACTTGCTGGTTTAAACCCCCCAGCAGTATCAGAGACTCTACCAGCTTACACCGCACAGGCATCCTCTCAAAAGGATCCTGATGCAACCTTATCAGGGGCAACCACATCGCTGAGACCTCCCTCACTTGAGGAGGTTATCATTGAAGAGCATTCCTCTCCCCGAATGCAATCTGTATCTATCTCCTCTCCCCAAGCAAATGCCCCCAAAGTCCAACCATTATAATTGCAAATGTGCTAACTCAGCTGCATTCCTCTCCTCTTCCCTAACAAACACCAACAAAGGGGAGAACCACAGCAATTGAGGAAGTGGATCAACATGCTTCTGACAACCCACAACACCAGGGTTTAACTGTTCTATCTCCTGGTGTGGATATGCAGATACGAACATCTGGTGAGGCTGCCACCTTTTTCTGAATCAGCACATGATCAGACTGAGGCTGGTAACATAACTAAGACCTCACCAGAGGCAACAGCTGATGAAGGACATCGTCCTAAGGCTGGAAGTCCCCAGTTCCAAGAAAAAGGGGCACATGCTAAAACTGGTCTACACCCGTGCATGTACATCCTGCTACAAGCAGGAGGTCAGGTGATTCAACATCTGCTGATGATGACCTAGGCTTTGTCTATGATGTTCTAGCCCACAACACCATCCTCGAGGCTGAGTTAAGCAGACTACAAGAACTGCTTGCCAAGAAGTCTCAGGATGTAAGTCCATCTGCCCCCACTAACCCACAGATGGCACCTTCATTCGAAGGTCCCCCAAACACTTCACCCTCTCACTTCACTGAGCCTCCAGCCTCTGCCTTTGGCACTATCTCTCAGGACAGAACCCCCCTGAGCAGATGGTTGCTGCATTCTAACAATCCTTACCTCTCATCACTCCCATCATCAATGACATTGTTCATAAAGCCATTGATGAGAGGATCTCCTCAAGTCTACAACCACTCATTGATGATGCTGTGCACAAGAAACTTTCTGCGGTACAAACCCCTGCAACTGATGCATCCAAAAAGGGGGAGAGTACAGCAGTGAAAGAAAAGAAAAGAAAAAGAACTGAGGATGAGAAGGCACAAGAGAAAACCAAGGAGTTGGAGAAGGAAAAGGAACAACAACTGATCACTTACAAAAGAAAGAAAAGTGTTGTGATCAAAAGAATGCTGAAGAAAATCCTTGGAGGAGCTGATAAAAGATGCAGATGAAGCACACAGCCAATCCATGGACAAGATCATTGAGCAACTCTTCAAGCAAGACTTTGATACAACCAAACTAGACAGTGAGATCAGGAGGTTGGAAGTAAATAAAATCCAAAACAGATGGGCTGGGTACAGTGTGCTGGAGAAAGAGAGATTGGAGATCATGATTCGATTCATAGCCAAATATTTAGGAAGATCAATGATGGAGATTTGTTCATGGACCAGAGACAGCATTCTGGCTATAGCCACCAGAATCTGTTTGTCTGAGCAATTTCATAAGGGGATAATTATTGAAGCACTTGATGAGGCTGGAGCTGGGAAAAGGCTTGAAATGGAAAAACTCACAAAAGCCAAACTTACAACCAAAATGCTTGAATGATAGGATCTCAGCATCTAGTTTGATCGATTCGAATGATTTCAGCAGCGGAATAGAGTACCAACTAGCACAATTCGAGCAAGAATACCAAAGATATAGCAATGAACAGAATTAGTTATAGAGAGAGAAAGTTTCTGCAAAGGAATATTTCATTCAATCACACGCTTTGCATGGCATTCGCAAAATTACAATTTAGGTCATTCTTCCTTATATAAGGAAAGATGACGTAGGCTGATGTCAATTTATAGTGACATCTAACCGTTATTTAACAAACTACTGAAACACTAAAACTACTGAAGATGTCAAGCAGCTGACATCTTCTTACAAGAAGCTAAGTGTTTACTTATTACAAAACTACTGATAAGAAACTACTGAAACTACAACGACTAAAGAACAAGCTCTTCAGTCGTTTTACAAAACTACTGAAAGTAAAAAACATAAAACTACTGATAACACAACTACTGAAGAAGTACTCTTCAGCTGTTGTGACAAACTACTGAAACTTCAGCACTTGGTCTTCAGACTTGAACTTCAGACGTTTCATCAGCTGATGACTTCAGTAGATGTCATCAGCTGATGTCTTCAGACATTGTACATCAGTTGTTGATCTTCAGCACTTGTGGACTCTTCAGCTGTTGAACTTTAGTACTTTGGTCTTCAGCTTCATCACTTGTATTCTTCAGCTGTTGACCTTCAGTACTTTAGTCTTCAGCTTCAGCACTTGTGTTCTTCAGCTGTTGAAGTTCAGCACTTTAGTCTTCAGCTGTTGAAGTCTTCAGTACTTGATCTTCAGCTGTTGAAGTCTTCAGCACTTGTCGAACTGCTGATGAAGCCTTCAGCAGTTGTTGTGATATCATGTGGGACTTAGAGGTTTTCTGATCTTGGCTCATTGGTTCTTTTGGTCCAACAAACTCCCCCTGAACCAATGCAGCCAAAACCTCTAATTGATTTATTTCCCCACTTATTGTTGGCAGAATGGTTGGTCTTTTTCCTTCTTGATCAGTTGAGAAGATGACCCATATAAGCACTGGCCTGGGAATGAGTCTCTGATGATTTGGTTGGCAATGTATGGATGGGAGCTCTGTATTGGGGAATTGGACACTGAGCTGTTCCCCCATCCATGAGACTCACTTCCCAACTATGAGCTTGTAGGATTCCCTGGTGTAGGCCTCCAAAAATAGAATTTGTTCCTCCATGGTGAGCTCCTCTACCTCACCATCGAAGAATCCTTCTGGCCCATAGTACTCAGACAGGAATTTGACCTGTTTTCCATTTTTGAGTACCACTGTTGTAATCTGTCTGTAAGCAAATTCATCAGGATGATGCCTTTCTAACAGCAGTGGTAACTCATCCTTTCTGATCTCATTCAGCCTCTTATACACCAGTCCCTTTTTGATCATTCTGTTCTCCAGCATTTTTTGTGGGGGTATGTTTGAGGTGTAGGCCTTTTTGAAATCTTCCAGGATTTTCCAGGGTGAGACTACAAGGGCTAAGGAGGTCACTTCATCTACAATCTTTTTCACTTCCCATTGTATCTCTGAGGGATATTTTTCTTTTGTATTCTGTGAGCCACCCTGGGATCAGGCCAAATTCTTACTCTTTCTTTCACATACTGAAAAGTATGTCTAAGAGTATAAATCCTCTGAGCTTGTTTTTTCATACTAATGATGGAGGAAGTGGCTGCATATGCTTTATCTACTCTCCTCAATAACTCTTCATCGTGCAATCTGTGTTGTTCTTCTTCTTCCAATTTCACTTTGATTGCATCTCTTTGTTGCTCAGGAGTTATTGCAAGAGAGAGATCTTTGGCCTTAGGCAACTGCAGTACAGCTGAGATCGGCAGCCTGTCTTCATCATCATCTTCTTCTTCATCCAACCTCAACACCTTTCTCTTCTTCTGCTTAGGTGCATCATCGGCTGTCGGTTTTGAGTGTAAGGGAGTTGGTTTTGTGGGTTGTGGTTGTAGTTGTTTTGGAGAGGGAATGTTGACAGGCTGAGTTAGCATTTTGGAGATGAGTGTGGCTTTTGAGTGTTTGGCTAGCTCAGTCCTGCTCCCTGCTCCTGCTTCAATCAAGGCTTCTATTACTAATCCCTTTGTATATGCCTCAGACGAACAGATCTTGGAGGTTATGGCCAAGATCTTGTCCCTGGTCCATGATTTTATTTCGATCAATGATCTCCCAAGGTATTTGCTGATAAATCTGATCATGATCTCAAGTCTTTCTCTATCCATTGTGCTGTAGCTGGCCCATCTTCGTTGAATCTCTTCGATCTCTAATCTTCTTATTTCAGAGTCCAGCTTTTCAGTATTGAAACCTTGCCTAAACAACTGATCAATGATATTGTCCATTGATCTGCTGTGTTCAGCATCAGCCTCTTTAACCATTTCATTCAAGTTTTTCTCTTTTTTAGCACTTTTCTTTTTCTTATATGTGACATGAAAGTCCTTTTGACTTTCATGTACTTTCTCCTTTTCAGCTCCCTTCTCATTCTCATTCTCCTTCTCTTTCTCGGTCTCATACACACAGTCCTTCTCTATTTCCACTTCTTTGTCCTTATCTTTCTCTTTCTCCTTCTCCATCCTCTTTCTTTTAGCTTTCACTACTGGAATCTCCCTCTTTTTGGGTGCATTGGTTTTAAGGGTTTGATCAGCAGAAAGCGTTTGGCTCAGTACATCCTCCACCATAGGTTGTGTTAGGACCTGGTATTTTACCGAAATACCTAGAGATTAACGTGTAAACCAGATCAAATAGTGCGGAATCCTATTTGATTGGCGATCCAATCAGTGAGAACACACGAAGAATAAATCAAGAATTGAAACTAACATTAGAAATCGATTGGGAATCGATCTAATGTGTTCTATGAACTTGGAGAACGAATTGAGAGGTTTCTGGACGGCTAGGGTACGTCTGGAATCGTAAATGATTGAGAGTCCTTCTCTTTCACGAATTGAGTTGTATTTATAGGTTGGTATTATTCAATCGTGCGACTGAACCATTAGTCTGGTTCAGTCGTGCGATTGAACCATGCGGTTGATTCATTCGTACGACTGAGTGTTCAGTCGTGCGACTGAGCCAATCTTATGTTACAATCGTACGACTGATCCAGTCTCCTGGTTCAGTCGTGCGACTGAGTCAATCGTGTGAAGTTATTCATGCGTATGGTTCATTCGCATGAGCCATTCGCATGAGAACTTCATTAAGTTAAGTTTGAATGTTTTAATTAATATAACATAATGTGCAACCATTCAAACAATCATAAACCCAATCAACTCAATCACGACTCATTAATGAAATATTAAACATCACAAGTAACAAACAATTTATGTCATTTCATTAATCAATACAAATTATATCATACTCAACAGACAAGATTCATTACATTTCAAATCATGATCTAGGGACATACATGCATCAACAAACTCCCCCTTGGACCTAGATCTATCTAATCTCTTGTCTTCTGCATAACCTCCTTATACGTCTTGTACTTCTCCTCCTTAGTGACTGCTGCGTGAATCTCAAACGCAAAACAAAGTCGTATAACGTTTTGGAACTGGATGGCTTGTACAATGTCTTGTGTGTCATAGAATAGTGGCCACTTGTATAATGTATAGACATCATTAGCAGACAAGTTGGTTAGCCACATCGGGTCGAATACCCTGATAGTATCCATTTGGCCCTCTTTATTCACAACTATGACAGCTTCAGCAGTTCTCCAATCATAGTACCACCATTTGAAGTGTGGAGTGAAGTCCTGTGGCATTTCCCTGAGAGGGATTCTCGACATAGTGCGCGGAGGACTCCACTTCAACACAATCTTGGGTTTTCCAGTACTGGCATCAACCTCAGACCTTCTTATATACCTCGTAGGCTGTTGTGGTCTGAAGTTAACCCATTGGTGTGGTACTCCTTCTTCAGGGCAGCCTCGAACCAGCCTGACATTTTTCGTGGGTCAGCATGCAGCAGCTTTAGCTTAGCCAGCTGGTTGAGCTCAAAACCAGGTAGAGTCTTCAGATCATGTGGAAATCTGAAGTACTCTATGCCCTGTTCCCTCTTAACTGCATACGCGTTAAGGTCATCAAAATAAGCCCATGAAATAATCTTGCCTGACACCTTATGGTGTTTCTTGACTCTGTAGAGCTTGGTGTAGGCATCTTTCTTTGGTGCAGCACGTTGGGCTCTAACTTCTTCAAAACAGGCAGCCCACTCAGCCTTTCGAGTGTCTACGTCATCATTTGAGGCTTGGGCTGTTCCTTCGGTCTTTCCTGTTTCCTGCTCCATCTTGTCTAGTACCTCAAACATATCACTGACTAGGGACTCACCCAGATTGGGGACCACATTACCCTCGTTGTCAGCGTACTGAGGGTACTCTTCTGCAGTAATATCTTCAACCTCAACTTCATCAACGTCATTTAGTTCTTCATCACTGGTTGAATCAACTGTTGGAGCATCCTTGACAATTTCATCAGGATTGAGTCTGAACATCTCTGCCAGTTGCTCGTTAGATAGGTCATGAATTATTTCCCCTTCTTCAGGGGTATAACTCACAGACCTTCTTATAATCCCTTGCAGATCAAGTGTCATGGTTAGTTGAGTCTTGACCTGTTGAAGGGGAGCAATGTCAAACTCATCCCTTTGAAAGTTTGGATCTCTTTGATTTAAACATTCACACATAAACCATTAGTAAGTGATCAAACAGAATTATATCAACTTAATATATAAACATTCAACACACAAACCATTAGTAAGTAATCAACCAGAATTATATCAACTTAATATATAAACATTCAACAGACTTGTTTTTCATTCCATGATTCAATCACAAAATAAATAAATACATAAGACATCTAATCTGTACTTTAATCTTGAATCCTGGGCTCGTCGCTCGGAGGAGCAGAAGTGGTAGATGGCTGATCCTGTCGATTCTTCGATCTTCGCTCTTGACCAGAAGCAGAGGCCGATGCAGCCGCATCCCCTCCTTCTGCTTCGTCATCATCATCTCTACCTTCTGTCCTTTCTTCCTCTGTCTCTTCTTCATCCTCATCATCTTCCTCATCTTCATCATCATTTTCATCATGACCACCTCCATCATCCCCATCACCCTCCTTTATCTTCAAAGGCTCATCCTTTGACCCCTTTAACCTCAACATAATCGTCTTGTTGGTCGTCTCCAACTCCTCTATACGTTTGGCTGATTTGGCCTGCTGGTTCTGGAGTTGGGACATCTCGACTCTCCTAGCATCGATTAGCTGGGTCTGCTGCTCTATCACCCGAGCCTGCTCTGCCAACTTGTGAGACTGGGCAACAGTCAGATCGGTCAACTGGCGAATCTGCGCCGCTTTCTCTTCAGCTGCAGCTAGCAGGCGCATCACCATACGGTTAAGTGCCGACAGCTACTCCTCTACCCCGATGTGAGGTAGAGTAGATCCATATATATATGATGGCTGGGTTGAAGGTCCGGAATGATGTGAGGTGGTGGTGGTAGTAGCAGTGGTGAATATGGGTCGGTAAGCAGGTGCTGGTGATGTAGGTGTGAATGGTATGGTGGTGGATGGGAAGGATACAGTGGTGGTAGGTAAGGTGGTGGCTGTGGTAGCAGTAGTGGATGTGGTGGATGTGGTGATGGGTGACAGGATCAGCGATCACAAGTTTGATGTATTAGGATTCAAAGCAGCGGAATACAAACAGGAATTAGACAAATTGTAGCAAGCAATCGATACTTGTATGCATTAAGAGCGCATACGGTTATAGGGAGAGAATATATATTTCTGATTTCAAGGAATGTTTATAGATGTAGAATATTTCTAATCAAATCATTCATTCATTCCATTCATTCATCCCATATTACAATAGGTTGTCACTCCTTATATAGAGTGCAACCATCACTGTTGTTATCACGGAAAGTGACAACTGGCAGATCTAATACAAAAAATAACTAATTCTTAACAAACTACTGAAATGTTCACAACTACTGAGAACATATCAGCGTGTTAAGTACAAAATATAAAACTACTGAAACTACAAGGACTGAAGAACAAGCTCTTCAGTCGTTTTACAAAACTACTTAAACATAAAACTACTGAAACTAGAAATATAAAACTACTGATATCACAACTACTGAAGAAGTACTCTTCAGCAGTTTTGACAAACTACTGAGGCTTCAGTACTTGATCTTCAGACTTGACCTTCAGGTGTTCATCAGCTGATGACTTCAGTAGATATCATCAGCTGATCTCTTCAGTCTTTGTCTTCAGACTTTGTACATGAGTTGTGATCTTCAGTACTTGTAAACTCTTCAGCTGTTGTACTTCAGTACTTTGGTCTTTCAGCTTCAGCACTTGTGTTCTTCAGCTGTTGTACTTCAGCACTTTAGTTCTTCAGCTGTTGAGGTCTTCAGCACTTGATCTTCAGCTGTTGAAGTCTTCAGCACTTGTCAAACTACTGATGAGGCTTTCAGCAGTTGTTGTGTTACCATGTGGGACTTAGAGGTTTTCTGATCTTAGCTCATTGGTTCTTTTGGTCCAACAAACTCCCCCTGAACCAATGCAGCCAAAACCTCTAAATTATTTATTATCCCACTTATTGTTGGCAAAATGTTGGTCTTTTTCCTTCTTGATCAGTATAGAAGATGACCCATGTAAGTTCCGGCCTGGGAAGAAATCTCAGATATTTGTTTGGCAGGGTATGAATGGGAACTCTGTTTTGGGGAACTGGACACAGAGTTGTTATCCCATTCATGAGATTTACTTCCCCATAATGAGTCTGTATGACTCTCGAACATAGGCCTCAAGGAGAACAACTTGTTCCTCCTGAGAGAGTTCTTCTGCTCCTCCTTCGAAGAAGAACTCTGGACCATAGTACTCTGATAAGTACTTCATGGTCCTGCCATTTTTCAGCTCCACCGTAGTTACCTCCCTATATGCAAATTCATCAGGATGGTTGCCATCAAGGAGTAACTGGAGTTCATTCTTCTGGATGTCTTCAAGCTTCTTATATAGCAACCCCTTCTTTATCATCTTGTTTTCTAGTAAAGCTTGAGGGGTCTTCTTTGCTTGGTGAGCTTTCTTTAATTCATCAATGATTTCCCAAGGTGAGACTACAACGGCCAACATGATGGTAGACTCTATTGTTTTTCGTACCTGGCCGTTGTATCTTTGTGGAATAGTTCTTTTATGGATTCTAGAACACACCCTGGGGTCTGGCCATACTCTCACTCTCTCCTTCTGATACTGAAAGGTGTGCCTGAGAGTGTACAGCCTTTGAGCATGCCTTTCATGGCTTGAATAGATGATGACTGAGGAAATTCCTTGTCAACCATCTTCAACAGTTGCTCATCATGCTGTTTCTGCTGTTCTTCTTCTTCTATCTTGACTCTGACCATTTCCCTTTGAGAGTCAGGTGTGATCATGGGTTGACTTCGGGGTTTTGGTAGCTTCAGAACAGCAGAGAGTGGCAGACTATCATCTTCATCCTCCTCTTCTTCTTCTTCTTCCATCCTCAGCACCCTTCTCCTCCTTCTGGGTACATCACTGGATGATGGTTGGGTTGGTGAAGGAATTGGTTTTGAAGAATGAGGATGTTTGGATTTTGGCTTAGAGATTGGTTGGGAGATTTGAGGGATAGGATCTGTTTGAGTGGGTGGAAGGGAAGGTTGATCCAGCATCTTTGTAGTTAGTTTCGCCATTGTGAGTTTAGCCATCTCTAACCTTTTACCAGCCCCAGCCTCATCAAGGGCTTCCACAATAATCCCTTTGTTGAATTGCTCAGACAGACAGATTCTGGTAGCTATAGCCAGAATGTTGTCCCTGGTCCATGCGCGAATCTCCACTAACGATCTTCCTAAGTATTTTGCAATGAAGCGGATCATTATTTCCAATCTCTCTTTCTCAAGAGCATCATTCCCTGCCCATCGGGGTTGTATCTCTTTCACTTCCAACCTTCTGATCTCACTATCCTGTGTGGCTGTGTCAAACCCCTGCCTGAAGAGTTGTTCAATTATTTTATCCATGGATCGGCTGTGTGTAGTGTCAGCTTCTTTGACCAGCTCCTCCAAGGATTTGTCTTCAGCAGTGTGATCATCAGCACTTCTCTTTCGCTTGTAAGTGAGCAGAGGTTGCTTTTCTTTCTCCTCCTCTTGGGCTTGCTTCTCTTCCTTCTTCTCCTCTATTCTTTTCCTCTTCTTTTCTTTCACTGCAGTACTCTCCCCCTTTTTGGTTGCATTGGAGGAAGGGGTTTGTACCGCAGAAAGAGTCTTTTGTACAGTAGCATCAACCAAGGGCTGTAAAGTTGAGGAAAGCCTCTCATCAATGGCTTTAGTCACAATATCAGTGATTATGGGTGTGATGAGAGGGAGGGAATTTTGAAGTACAACACCTATTTGCTCAGGAGGGTTCTGTTCCTGAGAAGTAAGGCCTGAAGCAGAGGCAGGTGGTTGAGTTTGGAGTGGCTCAGTGTTTGGGGAACCTTCAAGTGAAGGTGCCATCTGTGGTTGGGTAGAGGCAGATGGTCTTTCTCCTTGTGAGAGTTGGTCAAGTAGGTTTTGCAGCCTACTGACTTTCTCTTCAAGGATTGTGTTCTGGGCAAGAACATCATAGAAAAAGCCCAGGTCATCATCAGCCGAAACTGAATCATCTGACCTCCTGCTTAGAGCAGGATTTACATGCACTGGGTGTAGACCAGTTGGTGCATGTGCCCCTTGTGCTTGGTACTGGGGACTTCAGCCTCAGGACAGTGTCCATCATCAGCTGTTGCCTCTAGTGAGGTCTTGGCAATGTTACCAGCCTCACTCTGATCATGTGCTGAGTCAGAGGAGGTGGCAGCCTGTCTTCATCATCATCTTCTTCTTCATCCAGCCTCAACACCTTTCTCTTCTTCTGCTTAGGTGCATCATCGGCTGTCGGTTTTGAGGGTAAGGGAGTTGGTTTTGTGGGTTGTGGTTGTAGTTGTTTTGGAGAGGGAATGTTGACAGGCTGAGTTAGCATTTTGGAGATGAGTGTAGCTTTTGAGTGTTTGGCTAGCTCAATCCTGCTCCCTGCTCCTGCTTCAATCAAGGCTTCTATTACTAATCCCTTTGTATATGCCTCAGACGAACAGATCTTGGAGGTTATGGCCAAGATCTTGTCCCTGGTCCATGATTTTATTTCGATCAATGATCTCCCAAGGTATTTGCTGATAAATATGATCATGATCTCAAGTCTTTCTCTATCCATTGTGCTGTAGCTGCCCATCTTCGTTGAATCTCTTCGATCTCTAATCTTCTTATTTCAGAGTCCAGCTTTTCAGTATTGAAACCTTGCCTAAACAACTGATCAATGATATTGTCCATTGATCTGCTGTGTTCAGCATCAGCCTCTTTAACCATTTCATTCAAGTTTTTCTCTTTTTTAGCACTTTTCTTTTTCTTATATGTGACATGAAAGTCCTTTTGACTTTCATGTACTTTCTCCTTTTCAGCTCCCTTCTCATTCTCATTCTCCTTCTCTTTCTCGGTCTCATACACACAGTCCTTCTCTATTTCCACTTCTTTGTCCTTATCTTTCTCTTTCTCCTTCTCCATCCTCTTTCTTTTAGCTTTCACTACTGGAATCTCCCTCTTTTTTGGTGCATTGGTTTTAAGGTTTGATCAGCAGAAAGCGTTTGGCTCAGTACATCCTCCACCATAGTTGTGTTAGGACCTGGTATTTTACCGAAATACCTAGAGATTAACGTGTAAACCAGATCAAATAGTGCGGAATCCTATTTGATTGGCGATCCAATCAGTGAGAACACACGAAGAATAAATCAAGAATTGAAACTAACATTAGAAATCAATTGGGAATCGATCTAATGTGTTCTATGAACTTGGAGAACGAATTGAGAGGTTTCTGGACGGCTAGGGTACGTCTGGAATCGTAAATGATTGAGAGTCCTTCTCTTTCACGAATTGAGTTGTATTTATAGGTTGGTATTATTCAATCGTGCGACTGAACCATTAGTCTGGTTCAGTCGTGCGATTGAACCATGCGGTTGATTCATTCGTACGACTGAGTGTTCAGTCGTGCGACTTAGCCAATCTTATGTTACAATCGTACAACTGATCCAGTCTCCTGGTTCAGTCGTGCGACTGAGTCAATCGTGTGAGTTATTCATGTGTATGGTTCATTGGCATGAGCCATTCGCATGAGAACTTCATTAAGTTAAGTTTGAATGTTTTAATTAATATAACATAATGTGCAACCATTCAAACAATCATAAACCCAATCAACTCAATCACGACTCATTAATGAAATATTAAACATCACAAGTAACAAACAATTTATGTCATTTCATTAATCAATACAAATTACATCATACTCAGACAGACAAGATTCATTACATTTCAAATCATGATCTAGGGACATACATGCATCAACAAACTCCCCCTTGGACCCAGAGCTATCTAATCTCTTGTCTTCTGCATAACCTCCTTATACTTCTTGTACTTCTCCTCCTTAGTGACTGCTGCGTGAATCTCAAACGCAAAACAAAGTCGTATAACGTTTTGGAACTGGATGGCTTGTACAATGTCTTGTGTGTCATAGAATAGTGGCCACTTGTATAATGTATAGACATCATTAGCAGACAAGTTGGTTAGCCACATCGGGTCGAATACCCTGATAGTATCCATTTGGCCCTCTTTATTCACAACTATGACAGGTTCAGCAGTTCTCCAATCATAGTACCACCATTTGAAGTGTGGAGTGAAGTCCTGTGGCATTTCCCTGAGAGGGATTCTCGACATAGTGCGCGGAGGACTCCACTTCAACACAATCTTGGGTTTTCCAGTACTGGCATCAACCTCAGACCTTCTTATATACCTCGTAGGCTGTTGTGGTCTGAAGTTAACCCATTTGGCGTGGTACTCCTTCTTCAGGGCAGCCTCGAACCAGCCTGACATTTTTCATGGGTCAGCATACAGCAGCTTTAGCTTAGCCAGCTAGTTGAGCTCAAAACCAGGTAGAGTCTTCAGATCATGTGGAAATCTGAAGTACTCTATGCCCTGTTCCCTCTTAACTGCATACGCGTTAAGGTCATCAAAATAAGCCCATGAAATAATCTTGCCTGACACCTTATGGTGTTTCTTGACTCTGTAGAGCTTGGTGTAGGCATCTTTCTTTGGTGCAGCACGTTGGGCTCTAACTTCTTCAAAACAGGCAGCCCACTCAGCCTTTCGAGTGTCTACGTCATCATTTGAGGCTTGGGCTGTTCCTTCGGTCTTTCCTGTTTCCTGCTCCATCTTGTCTAGTACCTCAACATATCACTAACTAGGGACTCACCCAGATTGGGGACCACATTACCCTCGTTGTCAGCGTACTGAGGGTACTCTTCTGCAGTAATATCTTCAACCTCAACTTCATCAACGCATTTAGTTCTTCATCACTGGTTGAATCAACTGTTGTAGCATCCTTGACAATTTCATCAGGATTGAGTCTGAACATCTCTGCCAGTTGCTCGTTAGATAGGTCATGAATTATTTCCCCTTCTTCAGGGGTATAACTCACAGACCTTCTTATAATCCCTTGCAGATCAAGTGTCATGGTTAGTTGAGTCTTGACCTGTTGAAGGGGAGCAATGTCAAACTCATCCCTTTGAAAGTTTGGATCTCTTTGATTTAAACATTCAACACATAAACCATTAGTAAGTGATCAAACAGAATTATATCAACTTAATATATAAACATTCAACACACAAACCATTAGTAAGTAATCAACCAGAATTATATCAACTTAATATATAAACATTCAACAGACTTGTTTTTCATTCCATGATTCAATCACAAAATAAATAAATACATAAGACATCTAATCTGTACTTTTATCTTGAATCCTGGGCTCGTCGCTCGGAGGAGCAGAAGTGGTAGATGGCTGATCCTGTCGATTCTTCGATCTTCGCTCTTGACCAGAAGCAGAGGCCGATGCAGCCGCATCCCCTCCTTCTGCTTCGTCATCATCATCTCTACCTTCTGTCCTTTCTTCCTCTGTCTCTTCTTCATCCTCATCATCTTCCTCATCTTCATCATCATTTTCATCATGACCACCTCCATCATCCCCATCACCCTCCTTTATCTTCAAAGGCTCATCCATTGACCCCTTTAACCTCAGCATAATCGTCTTGTTGGTCGTCTCCAACTCCTCTATACGTTTGGCTGATTTGGCCTGCTGGTTCTGGAGTTGGGACATCTCGACTCTCCTAGCATCGATTAGCTGGGTCTGCTGCTCTATCACCCGAGCCTGCTCTGCCACTTGTGAGACTGGGCAGCAGTCAGATCGGTCAACTGGCGAATCTGCGCCGCTTTCTCTTCATCTGCAGCTAGCAGGCGCATCACCATACGGTTAAGTGCCGACAGCTGCTCCTCTACCCGATGTGAGGTAGAGTAGATCCATATATATATGATGGCTGGGTTGAAGGTCCGGAATGATGTGAGGTGGTGGTGGTAGTAGCAGTGGTGAATATGGGTCGGTAAGCAGGTGCTGGTGATGTAGTGTGAATGGTATGGTGGTGGATGGGAAGGATACAGTGGTGGTAGGTAAGGTGGTGGCTGTGGTAGCAGTAGTGGATGTGGTGGATGTGGTGATGGGTGACAGGATCAGCGATCACAAGTTTGATGTATTAGGATTCAAAGCAGCGGAATACAAACAGGAATTAGACAAATTGTAGCAAGCAATCGATACTTGTATGCATTAAGCGCGCATACGGTTATAGGAGAGAATATATATTTCTGATTTCAAGGAATGTTTATAGATGTAGAATATTTCTAATCAAATCATCATTCATTCCATTCATTCATCCCATATTACAATAGGTTGTCACTCCTTATATAGAGTGCAACTATCACTATTGTTATCACGGAAAGTGACAACTGGCAGATCTAATACAAAAATAACTATTCTTAACAAACTACTGAAATGTTCACAACTACTGAGAAATATCAGCGTGTTAAGTACAAAATATAAAACTACTGAAACTACAAGGACTGAAGAACAAGCTCTTCAGTCGTTTTACAAAACTACTTAAACATAAAACTACTGAAACTAGAAATATAAAACTACTGATATCACAACTACTGAAGAAGTACTCTTCAGCAGTTTTGACAAACTACTGAGGCTTCAGTACTTGATCTTCAGACTTTGACCTTCAGGTGTTTCATCAGCTGATGACTTCAGTAGATATCATCAGCTGATCTCTTCAGTCTTTGTCTTCAGACTTTGTACATGAGTTGTTGATCTTCAGTACTTGTAAACTCTTCAGCTGTTGTACTTCAGTACTTTGGTCTTTCAGCTTCAGCACTTGTGTTCTTCAGCTGTTGTACTTCAGCACTTTAGTTCTTCAGCTGTTGAGGTCTTCAGCACTTGATTTCAGCTGTTGAAGTCTTCAGCACTTGTCAAACTACTGATGAGGCTTTCAGCAGTTGTTGTGATACCATGTGGGACTTAGAGGTTTTCTGATCTTGGCTCATTGGTTCTTTTGGTCCAACAAACTCCCCCTGAACCAATGCAGCCAAAACCTCTAAATTATTTATTATCCCACTTATTGTTGGCAAAATGTTGGTCTTTTTCCTTCTTGATCAGTATAGAAGATGACCCATGTAAGTCCGGCCTGGGAAGAAATCTCAGATATTTGTTTGGCAGGTATGAATGGGAACTCTGTTTTGGGGAACTGGACACAGAGTTGTTATCCCATTCATGAGATTTACTTCCCCATAATGAGTCTGTATGACTCTCGAACATAGGCCTCAAGGAGAACAACTTGTTCCTCCTGAGAGAGTTCTTCTGCTCCTCCTTCGAAGAAGAACTCTGGACCATAGTACTCTGATAAGTACTTCATGGTCCTGCCATTTTTCAGCTCCACCGTAGTTACCTCCCTATATACAAATCATCAGGATGGTTGCCTTCAAGGAGTACTGGAGTTCATTCTTCTGGATGTCTTCAAGCTTCTTATATAGCAACCCCTTCTTTATCATCTTGTTTTCTAGTAAAGCTTGAGGGGTCTTCTTTGCTTGGTGAGCTTTCTTGAATTCATCAATGATTTCCCAAGGTGAGACTACAACGGCCAACATGATGGTAGACTCTATTGTTTTTCATACCTGGCCGTTGTATCTGTGTGGAATAGTTCTTTTATGGATTCTAGAACTCACCCTGGGGTCTGGCCATACTCTCACTCTCTCCTTCTGATACTGAAAGGTGTGCCTGAGAGTGTACAGCCTTTGAGCATGCCCTTTCATGGCTTGAATAGATGATGACTGAGGAAATTCCTTGTCAACCATCTTCAACAGTTGCTCATCGTGCTGTTTCTGCTGTTCTTCTTCTTCTATCTTGACTCTGACCATTTCCTTTGAGAGTCAGGTGTGATCATGGGTGACTTCGGGGTTTTGGTAGCTTCAGAACAGCAGAGAGTGGCAGACTATCATCTTCATCCTCCTCTCTTCTTCTTCTTCCATCCTCAGCACCCTTCTCCTCCTTCTGGGTACATCACTGGATGATGGTTGGGTTGGTGAAGGAATTGGTTTTGAAGAATGAGGATGTTTGGATTTTGGCTTAGAGATTGGTTGGAGATTTGAGGGATAGGATCTTTTTGAGTGGGTGGAAGGGAAGGTTGATCCAGCATCTTTGTAGTTAGTTTCGCCTTTGTGAGTTTAGCCATCTCTAACCTTTTACCAGCCCCAGCCTCATCAAGGGCTTCCACAATAATCCCTTTGTTGAATTGCTCAGACAGACAGATTCTGGTGGCTATAGCCAGAATGCTGTCCCTGGTCCATGCGCGAATCTCCACTAACAATCTTCCTAAGTATTTTGCAATGAAGCGGATCATTATTCCAATCTCTCTTTCTCAAGAGCATCATACCCTGCCCATCGGGTTTGTATCTCTTCACTTCCAACCTTCTGATCTCACTATCCAGTGTGGCTGTGTCAAACCCCTGCCTGAAGAGTTGTTCAATTATTTTATCCATGGATCGGCTGTGTGTAGTGTCAGCTTCTTTGACCAGCTCCTCCAAGGATTTGTCTTCAGCAGTGTGATCATCAGCACTTCTCTTTCGCTTGTAAGTGAGCAGAGGTTGCTTTTCTTCTTCCTCCTCTTGGGCTTGCTTCTCTTCCTTCTTCTCCTCTGTTCTTTTCCTCTTCTTTTCATTCACTGCAGTACTCTCCCCCTTTTTGGTTGCATTGGAGGAAGGGGTTTGTACCGCAGAAAGAGTCTTTTGTACAGTAGCATCAACCAAGGGCTGTAAAGTTGAGGAAAGCCTCTCATCAATGGCTTTAGTCACAATATCAGTGATTATGGGTGTGATGAGAGGGAGGGAATTTTGAAGTACAGCACCTATTTGCTCAGGAGGTTCTGTTCCTGAGAAGTAGGGCCTGAAGCAGAGGCAGGTGGTTGAGTTTGGAGTGGCTCAGTGTTTGGGGAACCTTCAAGTGAAGGTGCCATCTGTGTTGGGTAGAGGCAGATGGTCTTTCTCCTTGTGAGAGTTGGTCAAGTAGGTTTTGCAGCCTACTGACTTTCTCTTCAAGGATTGTGTTCTGGGCAAGAACATCATAGAAAAAGCCCAGGTCATCATCAGCCGAAACTGAATCATCTGACCTCCTGCTTAGAGCAGGATTTACATGCACTGGGTGTAGACCAGTTGTGCATGTGCCCCTTGTGCTTGGTACTGGGGACTCCAGCCTCAGGACAGTGTCCATCATCAGCTGTTGCCTCTAGTGAGGTCTTGCAATGTTACCAGCCTCACTCTGATCATGTGCTGAGTCAGAGGAGGTGGCAGCCTCACTAGATATTCTAAGCTCCTTGTCTACACCAGGAGATAGAAGTGGTAAACCCCTGTGCTGTGGGTTCTCAAGTGCACTGTGTTCCTCCCCCTCAATTGTAGAGGTATTCCCAGTAGTAAGTGGTTTCTGGGGAGGGGTGAGGAGTGCAGTTGAGTCAGCACTTGTGCAACTATTAAAGTTGGGCTGTGAGGGGCGGTTGTTTGGGGTGAAGGGATAGAAGCAGTGTGCACCTGGGGAGGTTGGTGCTCTTCAATGGCAATCTCCTCAAGTGAGGAAGATCCCAGATATGTAGGTACCCCTTTTGTGGTTGCTGCAGGCTCCTGTTGAGAGGAAGCCTGAGCGGCTATGGCTGGAAGAGTCATTGTATCCACTAGGGGTTTGGACTAGTGGATATATCCTGCGTTTTGTTGCAGGGGCATCCTCAGGGGACTCAATTCCCTGAGTAGCCATTTTGGGTTTCTTTTTGGTGGGGTTGGTGGGGACTTTGGATTTGGAGGTGGTGGCTGTGGGTTCCAGCTGCGTGGGTTTTCGCAGCTTGGCAGCCATTTTGAGTGTCTGGTCAGAGTTGTGCCGGGAGTATACTTCCGGCAGAACAGCCGTAGCAGGGACTCCCAAGCCAACAAGTCCCTCAGCATTAAGCTGGTTTGTAATGATGGCCATTATGAACCGTGGATATAGTATCCAACGGTTGGCAGTTAGTTTTTGAGCCATATCCTTGAGCTCTAAAATATTATTTCTGAAAAATTTAGTGGTTGTTGCTCAAGAATAGAATACATTACCTGCTGCCATTTTGTCGACATTTGATCCCAAGACGACGTCTTAGGGGCCAAACATACATTCACCATGTGAAAAATCAGGCGCTCAGCGTCATTAAAGTGTTTCTTCATGATAGTGGAGGCACTGAGATCGCCTTGATATCCATGTTGAGCAAAGGATAGATCTATGGTGCCCTTCGGATATCCAGCAGGAGAACTAGCATCATTCAGTTGAAGAATTTGGCGGATTATTGCAGGAGTGATGACTACTTCTTTGTTGTTGACGACCGACTGGAGAGATGGTGTGTTGTTCTCCCCAGTGGTAATAGTAACGTTCATCCAAATTGGTGAAGGATTCGGCATGTAGTATGGGATTCAGAAGAAATGCCGTTGGTATTGGGACTGAACCATAAGATCGATAGCAGTATCGAACTTAGTCCAGATAGGCGATTTAGTGAGGTAGGCAACACAGTTGTGTCGCGGTTTAATTTGCATGGACGCCATTTAGAAGAGGGAAGTTTTGGAGAGGAACGTTAGGTTTGAAGAAGATGAAGCATTGAGAGCTAGGTCAGGGATATTTATAGGGTACGGGTAAGAAACGACTGAAGGATGTGGTGTTAGTCATCAGTAGTTTTAAACGACCGTTGACATGGTATTATCCTTTCAGACGTTGAAACAGCTGAAGTCGTGGTGTTAGGCATCAGTAGTTTAGAAAACTACTGAAGACCGTGTTTTGACTTCAGATGATTGAAACAACTGAGGACTTGGTGTTTGTCATCAGTAGTTATGAAACTACTGAAGACAGTGGTTTTGTCATCAGCTGTTGTAAACAACTGAAGACTTGGTATTAGTCATCAGTAGTTATAAAACTACTGAAGACATGGTTTTGCTTCAGTTGTTTAGAATGAAACAGCAGTTGTACAAACGACTGAAGAGAAGTTTCTCATCAGCTGTTTTCGTCAATTCTTAGCTTTTCAGCTGTTTCATACTGTCCTCAACACATTCATCAGCCTTTTTGGCTGATTTCAGTTGTTTCATAGGACGTCGTAGTTATCTATTTATACTGATTTCAGTAGTTGTAACTACATCAGTAGTTTGGAACAGATAAAGTACTTCAGTACTTATGAGGCATTTAGCCATCAGTAGTTATAAAAACTACTGAGGGAAAGGACTCATCAGTACTTATATGTGACATAGTACTAATGATCATCAGTACTATTACTAAGATCATCAGTAGTTGTCACTTATTCTAGCTGCAGCATACCAAGCCTAACACCAGGTTTTGGAAAGTTGAACTATCCAAAGGCTTAGTAAAAATGTCTGCAAGCTCATCAGCACTAGGCACAAACTTAGGATCAATCAGACCTTTTTCAAAACAATCCCTTATAAAATGATGTCTGATCTCTATATGTTTGGTCCTAGAGTGCTGGACTGGATTTTTGACAATGCAAAGAGCTGAAGCACTATCCATTAACAATGGAGTCTTAGTCTCTGTAATGCCATAATCCAGAAGTTGGTTTTGAAGCCAGAGTACCTGAGATGTACAACTTGCAGCAGCAATGTACTCTGCTTTAGCAGTTGATGTAGCAACTGAGGTCTGTTTCTTGCTCTGCCAAGAAATCAAGCAGTTGCCTAGGAATTGACATCCACCAGAAGTTGATTTCCTGGTCAACTTACACCCTGCATAGTCACTGTCAGAAAAAGCAACTAATTTACCAGAATGTCCAGTAGAATACCATAAACCTAGAGATGGAGTGCCTTGCAGATATCTAAAGATCCTCTTGACTGCAATCAGATGAGACTCTTTAGGTGCAGCCTGAAATCTAGCACAAACACATGTAGCAAACATAATATCTGGTCTAGAAGCTGTTAAATACATCAAGGACCCAATCATACATCTGTAAAGTGTTTCATCAACCACTTTACCTTTCTGATCTGTATCCAGTTGTGTGGTGCTGCACATGGGGTAGAACAGGCTTACAGTTTTGTAAATCAAACTTTTGCAAAAGATCTTTTGTATATTTGGACTGATGAATGAAAATTCCATCAGCCTTTTGTTTGATTTGCAACCCCAGAAAGAACTGTAATTCTCCCATGGCACTCATTTCAAACTTCTGTTGCATCAACTTTGTAAAGGCATCACACAACTTTGGATCAGAGGATGCAAAAATGATATCATCTACATAAATTTGAACAAGTAGATTATGCTGCCCAGCTTTCTTAATGAATAAAGTCTTATCTATGGAGCCTCTAGTGAAATTGTTTTCCAGAAGAAAGTTTGATAATGTCTCATACCAGGCTCTGGGAGCTTGTTTTAACCCATAAAGAGCCTTATCAAGCTTATACACCCATTAGGATGTTTATTGTCCTCAAAGCCTGGAGGTTGACATACATAACCTCTTCTTTAATTTTTCCATACAAAAATGCACTTTTGACATCCATTTGAAAAACTTTAAGGTTTTGATAAGCAGCATAAGCTAAAAACAATCGAATTGCTTCCAGTCTGGCTACAGGGGCAAAGGTTTCATCATAATCAATACCTTCTTCTTGTGCAAACCCCTGAACAACCAGTCTGGCCTTGTTCTTAACAATAAGCCCATTTTCATCAGTTTTGTTCCTAAACACCCATTTAGTGCCTATTGCACACTTACCTGGAGGTAGAGGAACCAGTTCCCACACTTGCTGTTTCTTGAACTGAAGAAGCTCAAGCTGCATGGCATCAACCCATCCATTGTCCTTTAAAGCAATGTGATAATTCTTTGGCTCTTGCTGACTGATGAAGAGAGCATAGAAGCAGAAATTTGACAATTGACTTCTTGTTGATACTCCAGCAGTGATATCACCAATGATTTGAGACATAGGGTGATTCTTCAGATCTTGATACACAATGAGATCTGTGCAAGTGTTTGTAGCAGGCTCAGCAGCAACAAATGGTGATGGTGAATCATTTCCTTGAAACCAATCAGTGGATGGTAATTCAAAGGAAGTTGAATTCGAAGAGATCTCATCAACATTTGTTGTGGATGGTGCTACTGGAGCTACAGGAACATCAGGTCTAGCTGAGTCAGGCAGCTGATCACTAAACCTGAAGAGGTGAGTATTGCAATCATCATCATCATCAGCAATACCACCAGGTGGTGAACTGTTGACAGAGCAACAACAGGAGTTTGATAAGGAACATATTGCAGTATGTCCAAATCAAATAACTCCACAGGGCTTTGTGGTATCTTGTCCTTTGGAGATTCATTGAACTTAACATGTAGAGTTTCTTCAACCATCTTTGTTCTGTAGTTGAAGACTCTGTATGCCTTGCAAGTAGATGAATAACCAACAAAGTACCCTGCATCCACCTTAGGATCAAATTTATGGAGTTGATCCTTTGTGTTGAGAATAAAACAGGGACACCCAAATGATTTGAAAAATGAAATCAGAGGAGCCAAATGATGGAGAACTTCATATGGAGTCTTCATCAACCTCTGATTTACTAAAACTCTATTTTGCACATAGCAAGCTTGTGTTGACCAGCTTCAGTTCAGCCAGCATGGACCTTGCAGCTTCAATGAGGGTCCTGTTCTTTCTCTCCACTACTCCATTTTGTTCTGGAGTCCTTGGAATGCTGAACTGCCTTTGGATTCCTTTTGAAAGATAGAAGTCATCAAGTGTATGATTTCTGAACTCAGTTCCATTGTCACTCCTAATACACTTGACTGGAAGGGAACTGCTTCTCAATATACAGCACAAAGTGAATAATCTTCTGAGCACCTCATCCTTTGAATGTAGAAAGAAAGTCCATACAAATCTGGAGTAATCATCCACAATTACCAGACAGTATTTCTCTTTGCCATGCTCATTACTCTCACAGGACCAAATAGATCCATATGCAGTAATTGCAAGCAGGCAGTGGACTTAGGCACTTCAATAGGAGGGAATGAGACTTTGTGCTGTTTTCCTTTTAAACAAGCAGTGCAGGTTTCATCACAGTGGAACTCCTTTATTGGTAAGCCTCTGACTAAACTATTGTGGGTAAGCTGATTCATGTTTTTGAGATTAACATGACCAAGCCTCCTGTGCCACAGTTTAGATTCTTGAGAAGAGGCTTTGGAAAATAGGCAAGGATTGCCTTTGAGATCTATCTTCTTAGAAAGATCTAAGGCATACACTCTTCCTGTCCTGTTGGCTTTCAGAGAGTGTGATCATCCAACACCTTGTCAATCAAGTGCAAAACTTTGGATGACAGAATCCTACAGTTTTGACTGGTGAAAGGGCAACATGGCCTTTATCACACATTTGACTGACACTCAAGAGATTGTACTTGAGATTTTCCACATGATTAACATCATCAAATTTGATTTCTCCATTGGAGACAAAGCCCTTACCGATGATGTAACCCCTAGCATCATTGCCAAAAGACAAATCCCTTCTTTCCTTGAGAGTAGTCATGAAGAAGAGAGCTGTTCCCAGTCATGTGCATAGATCCCCCACTGTCTACATACCAGATGCTACTTTGGCATGTTGAAGAACCCTGCAATAATAAACAATCAGTTAGTTTTAGAGACCCAAACCTTTTTGGTTTTGGGCCTGGTCTCATCAATAGATGGTAAACTAACAGGTTTATCTTGAAACAACAGCTTGAGAGAAGAAGATGGTGTAGAAGAGGAGTCCTTTGGCTTGGACCTCCTTTTCTGTGGTTTCAACATAGGAGAATCTAGTTGGTTACTCTACCCAACAGATGTTGAACCATCATAACCAGCTGTGTCTGATTTTGTGATAAAGCTTTCAGCTCATCAGACACATTGCTAGTGGAGTTTGATAAGTTCCTATGTTGCACCTTCTTCTTCTGAGCACCCTCAGCTGTCACCTGTTTAACCCCTTCCTTTTTGGATTTCTTGAGGACTTAAGGGTTACAGGATTTGATGTTGCTGATACAAATGTGGTCTCAAACTCAGTTTTCATTTTTACCATTTTCTCATTAATTTCTTCTTTTAGTTTGAGTTTGGAACCTCTTTTGTACCACAATCATCTGTAAGATGATTGAACAAACCACATACTTCACATGGTTTCTTCTTCATCTTAGGTTGATCATCAACTAAAGAGGGTGAAGCAACTGAAGACTTGTTCTTCAATGCTTTGGAAGCATTGTTTGCTTTCTTGACAGCCTCTTTAGTAGTCTTCAAACTCTTTCTACTGCCAGTTTTCTTCTCTTCAGTACTGACAGCAGTTGAAGTTTGAACTTCAGGTTAAATCCTGCTCTCTAGTCTTTTCAGGACCTTCAGAATTAACTCCTGAGTTGATCAACTCATTAATCATGTGAATGTCAGCATTTGAACCATCAACATCAGCTGATAGGTTCAAAGAGGGCTTGATGCTGACTGCTACTTCTGATTGTGTTGTATCAGAAGGTAGATCACATGATGTGATGGATTGGTTATCACTCTCACCATCAGATTCTACCTCTGCTCTTGGGGTAAAATCTGTAGGTGGAGCAGTGTGATTGTAACCAATTCCAAACTTCACATTTGAAGCAGATTGCTTACTAAGAAGCATTTCAAAACCTTTGCATGATTGTACCCATCTATCACACTCGACCTGGGTAACTGCAAGGGTTTCTTTGAGATCTTTGTACTTCTCTAGAAGTACTTCTTCTCTAGCCTTATCATCAATTATTTGGCAATTCAGTTTATAAATCTCATCATTTTTTATTTTAAGCACAACTCAAACTCAGCTTGTTTTTTTTGAAATTATTTGTTCTAGCTCAATGTTCTTATTAATTAGAGCTACATTTGCTTCTCTAATGGAAGCAAATGCTGCTATGCATGGTTCAGAACATAATTTGGCTTTTGCCTCAGAGGATACCTGTGATACCTGAGGTGTAGAGGCATTAGAAAATGAATTATCAGCAGACTCCAAAG
The DNA here is from genome assembly GCA_025506515.1 of Flaveria trinervia. NCBI lineage: Eukaryota > Viridiplantae > Streptophyta > Magnoliopsida > Asterales > Asteraceae > Flaveria > Flaveria trinervia. The sequence continues at coordinate 55,623,472 of CM046451.1, forward strand.
CCATAAGAGCTAGATTCCCAAAAGGACTGTCACCACCATGTTGACCAGCACCTGAGAACAGTTGGTCATGACCAGACATGTCATCTGGTAAACTGCTCCAGTCAACAACTCCTGGGGTGAAGAAGTTGTGTTGTTGAGGTTGAGTTTGTTGATGAGATTGGGAAGGCTGAGGTTCTGGTAGTGCATGAGGTTGTGGTGCCATAGGAACTTGAACTTGATTTGACTGTGGGATGTAATAACAAGGGTACGGATATGGCATTTGACCCTGAGGAACAAAGTATGCTGGAGATTGTTGTTGAGGATGATGACTAGAAGTGACAGGATGTTGCCCTCTGTGTTGTTGACTATTGCCAGGAAAAGTCACAAAGGGTGCAGTGGAGTTAGATCCAGTTGATCACACTCTCTTGCAAAGTGTCCAAGCCTTTGGCATTTGTGACACCTCAACTTGCTCTTGTCAAAACCAACTTTGGTTTTGCCAGAGAGTCCTGGGAATTTTCTTCCAGTTCTTTTATAGAACTTCTGAGATCTGATATTTATCAAGGCCATTTGGCTCAAAATATCCATCTCTTCTAAGTCATCATCAGCAATCCCTTGAGATCATCCATAATGAAGCATAGATTGTCATTATTACACCCAGTAAACTGACCATCAACACTCACAAATGCAGAATCAGAAGTGCTTGAAGAGAATTAATATGCTCATCATACTATGCATTCAGATGAAGCATATTCTGACTCATGACCCACCAAGGCAGTGTTGCCTGGTACAAAGTCTTCAGTGAGCTTTCCAGATGAAGACAGCTTTCTCTTCTGTTCTATCTCTCTCTCAAACGTGAGCAGTTTCCCATGAAGTTGGGTGAGAGATAGTTTGTCCAAACTTGCACTGGAGCGTAGGAGAATAGTATATGTGTCCCATCTCTCAGGCAGTGATCTGAGAAATCTGTTATTCATCTGAATATTGGTGTATTCAAGTTTGACCATTTTTAGTTCAGAGATCAAACAAGAGAACCGCTCATATTGTTGAGTCAGTGTCTCACCCTTTCTATGAGAGAATGTCTCATATTGTTGGGCAAGAATTTCTCTATTATTTGCCAAGACCTCATCTGTTCCTCCAAATTGTTCTTTCAAGGCATTCCAGAATTCCAGGATGCATTAGCCCAGAATAGATTTCATTGGGCAGTGCCATGGCCAGAATTCCATGGGCTTTTGCATCAATTTCAAGCAACTTCTTATCCTCATCTGAGTATTGCTCCCTCCTCTTCGGAACCATTTGATTGGTTTCCGGGTTATTCACCATAGGCTTGTGTGGACCATGTACCACTGATGTCCAACAACCTGCGCTGTTAACAGACAGTGATGGAGCATACGTCTTTGCCATATGTTATACTCATTCCTAACCAGCATTGGTGGCTTGGTTGAGGAACCAGTATTGTGAGGATCATTGGAGGGAGTGTCATTTTCAGTTCAAAAACAATTTAATTCAAGCTTTTAAAAGTTTTAACAGACCACAACAAACTCAATGAAAACCAAGAGAAGATCTCAGGATGAATGAGCAGAAATACAGAAAATTCAATCTCTATAACCGTTTCTTGCAAAAACAAAAGCTAATTCAATCAAACTTAGATCTTGAATAGCAGTTTCAATGATCAATTATTAGATCGATCAATGATAAACCTGCTCTGATACCATTTGACAGGATCAGGGATCACAAGTTTGATGTATTAGGATTCAAAGCAGCGGAATACAAACAGGAATTAGACAATTGTAGCAAGCAATCGATACTTGTATGCATTAAGAGCGCATACGGTTATAGGGAGAGAATATATATTTATTTCTGATTTCAAGGAATGTTTATAGATGTAGAATATTTCTAATCAAACATTCATTCATTCCATTCATTCATCCCATATACAATATGTTGTCACTCCTTATATAGAGTGCAACAATCACTGCTGTTATCACGGAAAATGACACTGGCAGATCTAATACAAAAATAACTAATTCTTAAAAACTACTGAAATGTTCACAACTACTGAGAACATATCAGCGTGTTAAGTACAAAATATAAAACTACTGAAACTACAACGACTGAAGAACAAGCTCTTCAGTCGTTTTACAAAACTACTGAAACATAAAACTACTGAAACTAGAAATAAAAACTACTGATATCACAACTACTGAAGAAGTACTCTTCAGCAGTTGTGACAAACTACTGAGGCTTCAGTACTTGATCTTCAGACTTTGACCTTCAGGTGTTTCATCAGCTGATGACTTCAGTAGATATCATCAGCTGATGTCTTCAGTCTTTGTCTTCAGACTTTGTACATCAGTTGTTGATCTTCAGTACTTGTAAACTCTTCAGCTGTTGTACTTCAGTACTTTGGTCTTTCAGCTTCAGCACTTGTGTTCTTCAGCTGTTGTACTTCAGTACTTTAGTTCTTCAGCTGTTGAGGTCTTCAGCACTTGATCTTCAGCTGTTGAAGTCTTCAGCACTTGTCAAACTACTGATGAGGCTTTCAGCAGTTGTTGTGATACCATGTGGGACTTAGAGGTTTTCTGATCTTGGCTCATTGGTTCTTTTGGTCCAACAAAGGTGGTATTCAGTGGAGGTGGTAGTTGTGGCTGTGGGGTGGAAGTAGTGGTAGCAGTGGTAACAAGGTCAGGCGATGCTTCTTCTTCTTCAGTCCGTGGGTTGAGCCATCCTCTTCCTCCTAGTCCCGGTGGAAGTGGATGCTCCCCCTGCAGCTCTGCCCACTGAACCCGGAGCATAGCTTGGGTCAGTCTCTCTCTCAGTGGAGTCCCGGGGTGTTCACCAACACCCTAACCCGTGTTCTGTGGGAACAACTTTGCTTCCCATAGTCCTAGTGAGGGGCTCTCATCCGACTCCCCTCTCTTCCTGATCACCAACATGAACCCCTGATGGAAACCGGCCGCTCTCAGCAACCTCTCCGGCAGTGTCAGACCCCGGGGGAATACATCTGACTCAGTGCCTCTTTGTTAGCAGGCATATCATCCCCAGCATTGCCGCTGTCATCATCATCACAATCCATATCTGGTAGGAGCAACCTCTCATCATCGAGTCGTTGTCATCATGACGCCATTTGCGTCTGCCAGGCGCCACATACCTCTCGTTGGCCAGGTGCAATCAGTCTCTTCACTTGGGGCTTTACCTGCTTTCCCCTGTAAACTCTCATCTTGCCCAGAGTAGTATCATCCATAATCTCTAGGCCACTGCATCATTACTCTCTTTGGGCAACTGTGGCAGCTTCTCGTTGAAGACGAGCTGTAAGAATCTGGGGTACATACAAACCCCTCTTTACCCTTGACCTCCAAGTTCTCCACTAAGTAGGAGAATATCATGCTGGAAAAACTAAAGGGGTGGTTCAGAACCAGTGCCATGTAGGCATTTTGAATCTGGTCTAAGAGGTCGTCAAACCCCCCTCCTCGATGCACACACTTGAGGATCACGTGTGCTAAGTACTTGTACTGGGGGCTCAGGTTGCTCTTGTTAAGCACACCTGAGTTGATATCCCCCGCGTACTTTATCCTCAGGAAGCATCCTCTCACTGTCAACGGATGTAGTTTAGTAGGATGATCAGTTTCATCCCCAAACTCTAGACCCTCTGAATGTCGGCAGCAGAGATCTCAATATCATGGCCCAATATAGAGCTCCTAACAGTACGGCTCACGAGAGCGATCCACCGAGGCATTCTCCCGAATGCCTGATGGAGTGATCTATATGGCGTGCAAGGCGTGGAGATAGCCTTTTGAATCCGGGACCGTCTCAAAAGGCTATAATGTCAATAAACTCGGCCCCGTTCCTGTGGTGTGATCCAATGAGCACAGATGTTGTGCTTTGGATTTATGGACCACCTTTCTGCCATTTACGTGAAACACACAAGACATAGAACCATTAGTACATAAGACATAAAAAATTCTGTTCTAAGTGTAAAGTTGAAAGTCATTCTGATTCATTCGTGCGAATGAATCATGCGACTGAAGTCAGTCGTCTGTTCTTTCATGCAACTGGACTCATTCTAGTATGTGACAAGCGATTGGGTTCAGTCTGCTGACTGAGTCTACGAATGGTTCAGTCGGCCGACTGAGATCAATCGTATGTTCATTCGGCCGAATGACCCAGTCGCCAGATTCAATCGCGCGATTGAAGTTCATCCGGACGACCAGTCGCCTGTCTCAGTTGTTCAGTCGCCTGTGGTACGAGTCTTGATCAATACAAATGGTTTAACATGGGTTACCGTTAAATATACTCGCATTATTGTTACTAATAACCTATTACCTTAATTTTAACATTTTGCATAGTTGAAGTAGGTTATTAGGTCGCGTTCTGTCTGTTTCTTGTTTTCGTTCGAATTTCACCACATTATGGTTCAATCCTTCTGATTTCAATGAAACAAGACTTCAATCTACCTGTATAATGAATGGCGAACGTTAGTGAATCAAAAAAATGATAAACTAGTGCTAATAAAATTTTGGCAGAGTAACGGTAGGGAGTGCGATTTAAGGGCGTTTGGGAGTGATGAGTGAAATGCGATCGACAGAGCCCTTTAAATACTGAAGCTGGGCTCAGTCGGCCAACTGGCCTCAGTTGCCTTTCATTCGGGCGACTCAGGCTCAATCGTACGATTAGCCCAAACAGTCGCATGCACTGACCGACTGAGATTCAGTCGGTCGACTGGCTCAGTTGTGCCTTTCATTCGCATGTTCAGTTGACCGAATGAGTTTCAATCGGTCGACTGAGTCTTTCGCCCTCTTCCAATCGGTCGAATGGGCTATTCTGATGAGACATTCGTGCGAGTGGAAGCCATTCACATGGTTGGTCCATTCTCATGGTCCAATCGTGCGAATGGGTCACACTTAGTTATTTTCTGCCATTTATACCATTTACATTTAAGCCCTTTTAAATTAGGTTAAATTAATGTTATGAGCCTTTGATCATCTCAGACATGATCATTTTATCTTGAAAGCATTTTGATCACCTCAGACGTGATCCTTTTAGACACTTTAGTCACCTCAGACGTGACCCTTTTAAAAACACTTTGTCACCTCAACGTGACTATTTTAAACTTTCAATGCACATATGGTCATCTCAGACATGACCCTTTTAGTGATTTGATTCCTTCTGATTTTCCTGATGTAGCCCGACACACGCCTACAAGTTAAAATTAAAACAACTAACTAATTAAAACCTTAAACTAATTCATACACAAACTTATTTTGGCTTTTTGTGAGAGATAAATCCAGAGATTGATATCTATGGGATTTGGTGGGAGTAGACAGCTTCAACTTAGATTGATCTATCTGGACCAATTCAATTTTGGAATCATATAGGTAAGTCAAATCATTTGGGACTTGTTATTAAAACCTTTGATGCTTAAATTCTCGGTGTTCATCCAGTCATTAGCAACTTAAGGAATCATACTGAGACTCTTAGATTTTCACATTGATTTGAACTCTTGAGTATGTAGCCACTAAGATTGTCAGTATGTTTGTCCACTTAAATCGATACACAGACTTTTGACACAGACTGGTGACTGATTTAGGTTTAATTATTTTAACTAACATTTGTGGATCCCACACTTATATGGTAATCAACATTCCTCAGAAGCTTTTGAGCAGTCTACGGGTATTATTACAAGAAGAGACTATTCTTAGAGCTTTCAAAGAGAAGCCTGTCCTCAGGTTAGTGCCATCGCACAGCAGAGAGGTGGCAAACAACAATGAATTCTAGAATATCTAGGTTATGCTTATCCTCAAGTCAGTGCTATCGCACAGCAGAGAGACACACAACCTATCTCCTTGTTAGCGCAGCTTATTTTATTTTACACAATATGCACCAACAACATAAGTCATTAGCTTTATTGCATTTGTCTTTCATTTTTTTCTTCTTGCTTTGCTCTAATTATGGTCATCCGCACACATTTGTGGCATTTAAATGCTCATTACCCCTTATTGGAATATATTTGATTGTGTTACCAGATAAGATGGAAGTCCACAGTCAGTTGAACAACTTAGTTGATCTTGAGATCACCAATCAGGTCTAATTGTCTATTGTGTTGAATCTACCAACATATCATTTGTGGTCTAGCAGCCTCTAAGTCTACTTTCTTTGTGTCACCTTAGGAGTTTCCAGTTTTCTATCATCTCCCTTTTTATATTGCTTAGACTACACAGACTTATACTTTGAACTTTTGCATCTTTTCAAACCTTAAATTTTTAAAGTCCCTCTTGATTTGTTCCTGTGTACTATCATTTTCTACAAGACCCGTTGAGTTATTGTAAACTCGCTTGTTCGGTATGTTGTATACTAGAAAAAATCCTTCATCTGCCTTCTCGCTGAATTTGCCTTCTCGTGTCTTCATCAGAAGTGTACACGGCGCGCCAAAAGGTTCAAGATACTCCGAATTCGGTTTGCGTCTTTGTAGTAGCTCATAACATGTCTTTCCGTGGCGCTTGACTATTAGGACTCGATTTAGTGTATAACACGCATTTGCCACCGCCTCATTCCAGAATTGGATAGGCAGTTTTGAGTCTGCCAGCATAGTCCGTGCTGTCTCTATCAAACTCCTGTTCTTTCTCTCAGCAACGCCATTCATCTGAGGTGTGTAAGCAGAAGTGAATTGATGCACAATTCCCTTTTCCTTGCAGTATGCCTCCATCCCTTGATTCTTGAATTCTGTCCCGTTGTCTCAGCGTACTTGTCTAACTTTTAGCTTGTAGAGAGATTCGAGTGTGGTTACTAATTCCTTGAATGTCTCCAATGTTTCTGATTTGGATTTCAGAATCATTACCGAAGTGAACCTTGAGTAGTCATCAGTGACCACAAAACAGTACACATCGCCTGCAATGCTCCTTGTACTAACTGGACCAAACAGATCCATGTGAATAAGCTCAAGAGGAAGTTCTATTGAATGAACTTTCTTTTCCTTATGAGACTTCTTTGTCTGTTTGCCTTTCTTGCAAGCTACCCAAAAGTCAGGAAGTTGGAAGTTCTTGACATTTACTCCTCTCACTAAATCCTTCTGAATCAAATGATTCATCTTCCTTTGACTAATGTGTCCCATTCTCCTATGCCAGAAGATTGAATCCTTCTCAGTAGCTTTAGATAGAAAGCACTGGACCTCATGATCCGTTGTAGCAGCTATTGACACATCCAAGACATAAAGGTCTTTATATCTTGAAGCAGTCATCAGAACTTGGTCCTTTGGGCTCATATATTCTTTCTTCAGCACGTAACACTTCTTGTTGTCAAAGACGACTTTAAATCCTTTATCACAGATTTGGGAAACCGAAAGTAAGTTGTTCTGAAGTTGTTGAACATAGTTCACCTTATCAAACTTAACTTTCTAATTTCCCACTTCTCCCTGAGCTGTGATATAGCCTCCTTTGTTTCCTGAAAGGAAACATGCCCTCCTTTTATTTGTTTGACGTTTGATAAAAGGGCTCTATTTCCTGTCATGTGCCTGGATGCTCCGATGTCTATAATCCATGTGTTAGTCTCAGCACTGTATCGAACACCCTGCACATACAAAGTAAATGAATTAGTTTAGGTTAGGAACCCAAGCTTTTACTGTCTTGGGTTTCCCAGAGGCATCACACATCATAAACTCCACCCATTGACCCTTAGAGGGTGAGGGTAGCTCAGGTTCCTTCTTGTTATCAGTATCAGACACGTAGGTGGACTTTTCTTTCCATAAGCCAAATTTGTGCAATGCCTGTTTATGATAAACAGTCGTCTGGCTTACAGGTTGGACTTTAGGTTCACTAGCTCTTCTAGGTGGAGTTAGAGAACTCCTCTTAGAAGACCTAGGTCTAGAGTCCTGAAGATCAATCTTCTTCCTAGTGTCTGATAGAAATGACAATAGGAAGCAATGTGTCCACAGTCTCCACAGTTGTAGCATGACCTGCTATCAACTTTATGAGTAAACTTTCTTTGTGGAGAATGCGTGACACTCTAGTAACATCAATCACTTTAGTTTTTGACTCTTGTATGTTTGATGTTTTCTCTTAGTTAACAAAATTTACTGTTTTAACCTGTTTCACTTTTTGGTTAACTGGTTTTTGACTTGAAGCATGTGAAAAAGGAACATTTGAAGTCCTTTTAGGTTCTGATTTGACTCTGTTTGACCCTGACTTTAAGTTAACTTTTTCAAATTCATTTTCCAGATTAACACAAGGCAATTTACCCTTTGCCTTTGAAGTGGCCTCCTTTTGTTTCTGTCCAGATTTAGTAGATGAACATGAGGTGTCTGGATCAGTAACAAGAGGAGTAGTCACCACATGATCCTTGATGGGGTTATTATTTACTGGTCTAGACTTAGTGTTCATCAAGGTCTCAGGTGGTGGTGGAACCACTTTGTAGCCTAATCCCTCCCCGTTATTCCTTTCTCTCACTAAGTGTTGAACTATGTGTGAAGAACTAGTCCAACTATGCAGTTTCTGTTTTAATGAATTTACTTCTACTTCTAGAACTGCCTTTTGCTTTTTAGTTTCTTCTAGGGAGTTTAGATAGTACCTAATGTCATTTGCTTGGTTAAAGGCCACTACTTCGGTTTCCCTAAGTTGTTTAGTCATAGGTCTATCTTTTCTTTATAACTATGCTCATTTTGTTTTAGTACTCTATTAGCCTCAGTGCACAGTCGTAAATCTTTTACTATGTTATCATCATGATCTAATAACCTAGCAAAATTTTCATCTATGCTATTCCTAAAAGTATCACAATCAGAACAAGCATGATTATTAAACATTTGGTCAGTAGTACTTACCTGAGTTGTTTCAGAAGAGTTAGCCATCAGTGCAGCATCAGATGTCTCTGGTTCTGGTGATTCTGACTTTTCTGTCTCTGACGTGGAAATCTCCTCATTTGGCTTGTAACTGACCTCGGCTTCAGTTGTTTCTTCACTATGTGACATTGCTATCTCAACTGCTAGATCACCTTCACCCACAGAATCATCATCAATATCCTCAACACTGGCAATGTTAGATTCTCCTGGTGAGACAAACCTAAACTCCAATCCTGTCCTTCATCATCATGAGCAGTCAAGGATTTTGGATCCTTGTTTGATGAAGTAGAAGTAGAGGCTCGCTTGTCTTGGCGAGTTAAGGACGAGAACGGGTTCCCATTACCCGTCTTCTTTGGCTTGACACATTCTCTTTTGAAGTGCCCCTTCTCACCACAGTTGAAGCAGGTCACTTTGCTCTTGTCAAAGCCAAATGTGGTATCCTTACTAGCTATCAAGTTCTGTCCAGTCTTCTTAACAAACTTCTTCGCCCTTCGGACAACGCTAGCTAAGGCCCACATTATATCCATCCTCTCAAGCTCCATTTCATCCACCTGCTCGTAGTCCTCATCTGCCTGATGGAAGTTTCCAATCTTCCCAGCAACAAGTCCATCATATGAATGAACCACTGCTGCTAAAAGATCCATATGCTCTCGAGCTACTTCTACGGTCACATTACCAAGGTTCTCGATCTTCAGTTTGGTAGCACTTGCTTCTGATACAATATAATGGGTACATGACGACCCAGACGTGTCTGATCTAGAAGGAGAAGCATGTGAAGGACCTGACGAGCTAGACACAAAAGCAGTCTGGAGTGGTGCTCCAGATGTCTTAGCTTGAGGCGTGGCGTTGTATAAAGCTGGATTTTGTGTGTACGAAGACTTCGGAGCTCTATACTTCATCCTTAGTGCTTCTTCTCGCAACTTAAGAATGAAGTCATTTATATCCAGCTTTACAAGCATTCCATTCTGTCTCAGGTTAGACACGAATGTAGCCCACTTATCAGGCAATCCGTCTGTGAAGTTGCTTACTTTCTCTTCCATAGTCGTTTCCACTCCATGTGTATGCAATTCGCTCATCAAGTGGTAGAATCTGTCTATGACTTCGTCTACACTTTCATTACCAATCGATGAGAAGTTATCGAATTCCTTCTTTAACTCCTTTGCCTTGATTGCCTTCAATGACGCATTCCATCATATCTCTTCTCTAGCTCATCCCACAGTTTCTTGGACTTCTTGTTCTCTGATACTGGTGGAATATGTCGTTGGGGATAGACTGAGTGATCAATGCATAAACTCTTTTCTCTGCATTGTACTTTATTTTCTGTGCGTCTGTCATCCCGCTTAATGTTAGCTTAACTCCATCGGCTTCCACCGATGTACTATAACCGATCTCAATGGCTTCCCACAGATTAGGATCTACTCCATTAAGGTAGATCTCAATATGTTGTTTCCAATGGGGAAACTCATCTAAAGTCAAAAGCTTTGGTGGTTTATTATGATTACCCACCACACTCTCAAGCAACAGCAGGTTCTGTATCCTTGAGTCCTTCGCAGCAGTAAAGGCTGACATCTGATCTTCCATGACTAATAAACTTAGAATCTAATCAAACAAACTTTCACTGATGCGACTGAAGGATGCGAATGATCTAATCGTGCGTATGAACTCTGCGACTGGTTCAATCGTGCGGCTGAACTGGGTGATTGGTTCAGTCGGGCGAATGAATCTGGTGCGTATGAGCTATGCGAACGAACGGTTCAGTCGGCCGAATGAGGGTGCGACTATGTCCAATCGTGCGTATGAGCAATGCGAATGGAGTCCAGTCGTGCGAATGAGTCACTCGTGCGACTGAAGCTGCTGTTTTGTGAAAATTTCTTGGTTTGACGGGTTTCAGCCGTAAAGATTCAAAATTTCACAAGTTCTAATTGCCTAAGTCCGTAGAAACCAAACTTCGATGAGCAGGGAACTTCCAAGATCACTTTTGATGCCAAAGATTGTGTTTTTAGTGCAAAAACACAAACTTTTATGCAATCTTGATTGAATCAACACGTAATCAAGAGTCAAAGCTCCGATACCACTTGTTAGGACCTGGTATTTTACCGAAATACCTAGAGATTAACGGTAAACCAGATCAAATAGTGTGGAATCCTATTTGATTGGCGATCCAATCAGTGAGAACACACGAAGAATCAATCAAGATGGGAATCGATCTAATGTGTTCTCTGAACTTGGAGAACGAATTGAGAAGTTTCTGGACGGCTAGGGTACGTCTGGAATCGTAATTGATTAAGAGTCCTTCTTTTTCACAGTCGTGCGATTGAACCAAGCGGTTGATTCATTCGTACGACTGAGTGTTCAGTCGTGCGACTGAGCCAATCTTATGTTACAATCGTACGACTGATCCAATCTCCTTGTTCAGTCGTGCGACTGAGTCAATGGTGTGAAGTTATTCATGCGTATGGTTCATTCGCATGAGCCATTTGCATGAGAACTTCATTAAGTTAAGTTTCAATGTTTTAATTAATATAACAAAATGTGCAACCATTCAAACAATCATAAACCCAATCAATTCAATAACGACTCATTAATGAAATATTAAACATCACAAGTAACAAACAATTTATGTCATTTCATTAATCAATACAAATTACATCATACTCAGACAGACAAGATTCATTAAATTTCAAATCATGATCTACGGACATACATGCATCAACAGGTTGTAAGACAGAAGAAAGTCTCTCATCAACAGTTTTAAGACAAGTTCAGTTATCAGCCGTGTGATGAGAGATAGGGGATTTTGAGGGATAGCATCCATTTGCTCAGGGGGGTTTTGGTCCTGAGAAATAGTGCCAGAAACAGAGGCAGGTGGCTGAGATTCTTTGACTGGCTGTGTGTTTAAGTGACCTTCAGAGGAAGGTGCCATCTGTTGGGTTGATGTGGTGGCAGATGGTCTTTCTCCCTGAGAGAGTTGGTTAAGTAGTTTTTGTAGCCTACTGACTTCCTCCTCTAGGAGTATGTTCTGGGCAAGAACATCATAAAAGAAGCCCAGGTCATCATCAGCAGATGCTGAATCACCTGACCTCCTGCTTGTAGCAGAATGTACATGCATTGGGTGTAGACCAGATGTAGCATGTGCCCCTTTGTCTTGGAACCGGGGACTTCCAGCCTCAGGACTTGTCCTTCATCAACTATTGCCTCTGGTGAGGTCTTAGTTATGTTACCAACCTCAGTCTGATCATATGTTGATTCAGAAGAGGTGGCAGCCTCACCAGATGTTCTGATCTCCATATCCACACGAGGAGATAGAACATTTAAACCCCGGTGTGTGGGTTGTGAGAAGCATGTGTATCCTCTTCCTCAATTGCTGTTGTTCTCCCCTTTGTTGGTGGTTGTAGGGGAGGAGGAGAGGCATGCAGCTGAGTCAACACATTAGCAATTATAATGGTTGGACTTTGGGGGGCATTTGCATGGGGAGAGGGGATAGAAGCGGATTGCATCCGGGGAGAGGGATGCTCTTCAATGATAACCTCCTCAAGTGAGAGAGGTCTCAGTAATGTGGTTTCCCCTGAAGTGGTTGCAACAAGATCCTTTTGAGAGGATACATGTGTGGCTGTTGCTGATTAAGTCTTTAACACTACTGGAGGGTTTGAACCAGTAGGTTTATCCTGTTTGGGTGGTACAGGAGCATCATCAGGGGACTCATCTCCTTGATTAGCTTGTTTGGATTTGGATTTTGGCTTGGTGGGGACTTTGGATCTGGCAGTTGAAGCTGTGGGTTCCCTTTGCTTGGGTTTGAGCAAACGGGCAGCTTCTTTGAGAGATTGGTCGGAGTTATGCCTGGAGTATACCTCAGCTAGAACAGTTGGTGCAGGGACTCCAAGGCCAACAAGGCCATCAGTTTGTAATTCATTTAAAGTTATGGCCAGCAGAAACCTGGGATATAATAGCCATCTGTTTCCCACAGGTTTTTGTGCCAGATCTTTGATTTCTAGAAACACAATTTGTGAAAAATTTAAAGGTTGGTGTTCAAGAATTGAATATAATACCTGTTGCCACCGGGAAGACATTTGATCCCATGAGGATGTCTTCGAGGCTAAGCAAATATTCACCATATGAAATATCAGTCGTTCAGCATGAGGGAAGTTCTTCTTCAGTATGGTAGCAGCTCGAAGATTTCCGTCGTACCCATTGTTGATGAAGGACATTTCAGTTGTGCCCTTCGGGTACTCAGTCACAGCAGTAGCATCTTGTAAATTTAGCACTTGACGAATGCTATCAGGTGTAACCTCTACTTGTTTTTGGTTGACCAATGACCGAACAGAAATTTGGCCGGAAGGCACATGAGTGTGAATGTAGGCATTGGACCAAAACTTACTTAGTGACTCTGGGTAGATGGTTGGGTTTAAGAGCAGAGCAGTACTATACTGAGAATTAGCCATTAGGTCTATGGCGTGATCAAACTTTGTCCCGAAGGCCGATTTCGTGAGATAGGCGACGCAATTATGTCTAGGTTTTAGACTCATGGTTGCCATTTTTGAAAGTATGAAGGTCAGAAGAACGGCTAATGGAACGTTTGAGAAGAAGACATGTATTTATACGGTAGGAATAGGAAAAGGCTGAAAGAAAACTACTGAAGGTTTTGGTGTGGTCATCGACTGTTTGAAACTACTGATGACGTGGTATTAACCTTCAGAGGTTTAAAACGACTGACAGTGGTGGTGTTGTCATCAGGTGTTATAAAACAACCGAAGACTTGGTTTTGACCATCAGACGTTGAAACAGCTGAAGTCTTGGTGTTAACCATCAGTATTTATGAAACTACTGAAGGTCGTGGTTTTGACTTCATATGATGTAAACAACTGAGGACTTGGTGTGTGTCATCAGTAGTTGTGAAACTACTGAAGACAGTGGTTTTGCCATCAGTTGTTGTAAACAACTGAAGACTTGCAATGGCTTAGTAAAAATGTCTGCAAGCTCATCAGCACTACGCACAAACATAGGATTAATTAGACCCTTTTCAAAACAATCTCATATAAAATGATGTCTAATTTCTATATGTTTGGTCCTAGAGTGCTGGACTGGATTTTTGACAATGCAAAGAGCTGAAGCACTATCCATGAATAACGGAGTCTTAGTCTCTATAATGCCATAATCCGAAAGTTGATTCTGAAGCCAGAGTACTTGGGATGTACAACTTGCAGCAGCAATGTACTCGGCTTCAGCAGTGGATGTAGCAACAGATATTTGTTTCTTACTCTGCCAAGAAATCAAATAGTTGCCTAGGAACTGACATCCACCAGAAGTTGATTTCCTGGTTAACTTACACCCTGCGTAGTCACTATCAGAGAAAGCAACTAATTTGCAAGAGTGCCCAGTGGAATACCATAAACCTAGAGATTGTGTACCTTTCAAATATCTAAAGATCCTCTTGACTGCAATCAGATGAGACTCTTTAGGTGCAGCCTGAAATCTAGCACAAACACATGTAGCAAACATAATATCTGGTCTAGAAGCTGTTAAATACATCAAGGAACCAATCATACATCTGTAAAGCGTTTCATCAACAGCTTTACCTTTCTGATCAATATCCAATTGTGTGGTGTTGCACATGGGAGTAGAACAGGGCTTACAGTTTTGTAAATCAAACTTATTTAAAAGATCTTTTGTATATTTAGACTGATGAATGAAAATTCCATCAGCTCTTTGTTTGATTTGCAAGCCTAGAAAGAACTGTAATTCTCCCATTGCACTCATTTCAAACTTCCTTTGCATTAATTTTGTAAAATCATCACACAACTGGGGTCAGAGGATGCAAATATAATATCATCAACATAAATTTGAACAAGTAGCTTATGTTGATCCACCTTCTTAATAAATAAGGTTTTATCTATGGAGCCTCTAGTGAAATTATTTTGCAGAAGAAAGTTAGATAATGTCTCATACTAGGCTCTAGGAGCTTGTTTCAACCCATAAAGAGCCTTATCAAGCTTGTATACCCATTCTGGGTGTTTATTATCCTCAAAACCCAGTGGTTGACACACATAAACTTGTTCTTTTATTTTACCATATAAAAATGCACTTTTAACATCCATTTGAAAAACTTTAAGATTGTGGAGTGCAGCATAGGCTAAGAACAATCTAATTGCCTCCAGTCTGGCTACAGGGGCAAAGGTTTCATCATAATCAATACCTTCTTCTTGTGCAAACCCCTAAACAACCAATCCGGCCTTGTTCTTAACAATAAACCCATTTTCATCTGTTTTATTCCTAAACACCCATTAGTGCCTATTGCACACTTACCTGGGGGAAGAGGAACAAGCTCCCACACTTGCTGCTTGAACTGAAGAAGCTCAAGCTGCATTGCTTCAACCCAGCCATTGTCTCTAAGTGCTACATGATAATTCTTGGCTCTAGCTGACTGATGAGGAGAGCATAGAAGCAGAAATTGGACAATTGACTTCTGGTTAAAACTCCAGCATTGATATCACCAATAATTTGAGACATTGGGTGATTCTTCAGTTCTTGATAAACAGTGAGATCAGTGCAAGTGTTTGTAGAACCTTCAGCAGCAACAGATGTTGATGTAGACTCTTGAAACCATGTAGATGGTGGCAACTCTAATGAAGTTGAAGATGCAGAAATCTCATCAGCACTTGTTGTGGATGAAGCTACTGAAGCTACAGGAGCATCTGGTTTAGAGGACACAGGCAGTTAGTCACTAAACCTGAAGAGATGAGTACTGCTATCATCATCATCAGCAGCACCAGCAGTACCACCAGGTGGTGAACTGTTGACAGGAGCAACGACAGGAGTTTGATAAGGAACATATGCAGTATGTCCAAATCAAATAGCTCTACAAGGCTTTGTGGAATCTTGTCCTTTGGAGATTCACTAAACTTAACATGTAGAGTCTCTTCAACCATCTTTGTTCTACAGTTGAAGACTCTGTATGCTTTGCAAGTTGATGAATAACCAACAAAGTACCCTGCATCCACCTTAGGATCAAATTTTTGGAGTTGATCCTGTGTGTTGAGAATGAAACAAGGACACCCAAAAGCTCTGAAGAATGAAATTAGAGGGGCCAAATGATGAAGAGATTCATATGGAGTCTTCATCAACCTCTGATTTACTAGAACTCTATTCTGTACATAGCAAGCTGTATTGACAGCTTCAGCCCAAAAAGTCATTGGCAGTCCAGAATTAGCCAACATGGACCTTGCAGCTTCAATAAGGGTCCTGTTCTTTCTCTCCACTACTCCATTTTGTTCAGGAGTTCTTGGAATGCTAAACTGCCTCTTGATTCCCTTTGAGAGGTAGAACTCATCAAGTGTATTGTTTCTGAATTCTGTTCCATTATCATTTCTAATACACTTGACTGAGAGGGAATACTACTTCCCAACATACAACACAAAGTTGATAATCTTCTGAGCTGCCTCATCCTTTGAATGCAAGAAGAAAGTCCATACAAATCTGGAGTAATCATCCATAATTACCAGACGGTATTTCTTCTTAGCCATACTCATCACTCTCACAGGACCAAAGAGATCCATGTGAAGAAGCTGTAAGCAGGCAGTGGACTTAGGTTCTTCTATGGAGGGAAATGAAGCTTTGTGCTGTTTTCCTTTTAAACAAGCAGTGCAGTTATCTTCACATTTGAACTCCTTCATAGGCAGTCCCCTTACTAAACCATGGTTTATCAGCTGATTTATGTTTTTGAGATTAACATGACCCAGCCTTCTATGCCATAGAGTAGATTCTTGAGGGGAAGCCTGGAAAATAGGCAAGGATGGCCTTTGAGATCTATTTTCTTGGAAAGATCTAAGGAATACACTCTTCCTGTCCTGTTGGCATTCAGGAGAGTGTATTCATCCAACACCTTATCAATCAAACTTAGAACTTTGGATGACAGAATCCGACAGTTCTGACTGGTGAAAAGAGCAACATGGCCTTTGTCACACATTTGACTGACACTCAAGAGGTTGTACTTGAGATTTCCCATATGGTTAACATCATCAAACTTTATTTCCCCAATGGAAACAAAGCCTTTGCCGATGATGTAACCCTTTGCATCATTGCTAAATGACACAAACCCCTTCCAGTTGAGTCTGATTTTGTGATAAAGCTTTCAGCTCTTCAAACACATTGGCATTGGAGTTTGATAAGTTCCAATGTTGCACCTTCTTCTTTTGAGCAATCTCAGCTGTTACCTGTTTAATCCCTTCCTTTTTGGATTTCTTTTTGGACTTAAGGGTTACAGAATTTGATGTTGCTGGTACAAATGTGGCTTCAAATTCAGTTTTCATATTAACCATTTTCTCTTTAATGTCCTCTTTATGTTTGAGTTTGGATCCTCTTTTGTACCAACAATCATCTGTAAGATGATTGAACAAACCACATATTTCACATGGTTTCTTCTTCATCTTATGTTGATCATCAACTAAAGAGAATGAAACTACTGAAGACTTGTTCTTCAGCACTTTGGAAGCACTATTTGCTTTCTTGACTTCCTCTTTAGTAGTCTTCAAACCCTTCTACTGATAGTTTTCTTCTCTTCAGTGCTGACAGTAGTTGGAGTTTGAACTTCAAGTGTTAAATCTTGCTCTCCAGTCCTTTCAGGACTTCCAGAAATAACTCCTGAGTTGATCAACTCTTTGATCATGTGAGTGTTAGTATTTGAACCATCAAGATCAGCTGATAGGTTCAACGAGGGAATAATACTAACTTCAACTTCTGATGGTGCTCTATCAGAAAGTGAATCACATGATGAGGTGGATTGGTTATTGCTTTCTCCATCAGATTTCACTTCTGCTCTTGAAGCAAAATCAGTAGGAGGAGCAGTGTGATTATAACCAATGCCAAACTTCACATTGGAAGCTGATTGCTTACTAAGAAGCATTTCAAAACCTTTGCATGATTGTACCCATCGATCACACTCTACTTGGGTGACTGCAAGGGTTTCTTTGAGGTCTTTGTACTTTTCTAAAAGTACCTCTTCCCTAGCCTTATCATCAGTGATTTGGCATTTAAGTTTATAAATCTCATCATTTTTCTCTTTAAGTATAGACTCAAACTCAGCTTTTCTTTTGGAAATGATCTTTTCTAGCTCTATGTTCTTATTAATTAAAGCTACATTTGCTTCTCTAATAGAGGCAAATGCTGCTATGCATGTTTCAGAACATAATTTGGCCTTAGCGTCAGAGGATACCTGTGATACCTATGATGAAGAGGCATTTGAGGATGATCCATCTGCAGACTCCAGAGCCATAAGTGCCAGATTCCCAAAAGGACTGTCACCACCATGTTGACCAGCACCTGTGAGCAGTTGTTCATTACCAGACATGTCATCTGGTAAACTGCTCCAGTCAACAACTCCAGGAGTGAAGAAGCTGTGTTGTTGAGGTTGAGAAGGTTGATGAGATTGAGATGGTTGAGGCTCAGGAACAGCACGTGGTTGTTGAGCAATGGGTGCTTGAACCTGACTGGTTTGTGGCATGTAATATCAAGGGTAAGGATATGACATTGGACCCTGAGGAACATATATGCAGGAGATTATGGTTGAGAATGATGACCAGAATTGATAGGATGTTGCCCTCTGTGTTGTTGACTATTGCCAGGGAAAGTCACAAAGGGTGCAGAAGAATTAGATCCAGATGATCTAATTCTCTAGCAAAGTGTCCAAGCCTGTGGCATTTGTGACACCTCAACTTACTCTTGTCAAAACCAACTTTGGTTTTGCCAGAGAGTCCTGGGAACTTTCTAACAGTTCTTTTGTAGAACTTCTGAGATCTGATATTTATCAAGGCGATTTGGCTCAAAATATCCATCTCTTCTAAGTCATCATGAGCAATCCCCTTGAGATCATCCATGATGAAGCATAGATTGTCATTATTACAACCAGTAAACTGACTATCAACACTCACAAATGCAGAATCAGAAGTGTTTGAAGAGAAATCAATATTCTCATCATACTGACATTCAGATGAAGCATATTCTGACTCATGACCAACCAAGGCAGTGTTGCCTGGTACAAAGTCTTCAGTGAGCTTACCAGATAAAGCCAGTTTCCTTTTCTGCTCTATCTCTCTTTCGAATGTAAGCAGTTTCCCATGAAGTTGGGTGAGAGATAGACTATCCAGATTTGCACTGGAGCGTAGGACAATTGTATATGTGTCCCATCTCTTAGGCGTGTGATATGAGGAATCTGTGGTTCATTTGGCTTTTGGTATATTCATGTTTAACCATTTTCAACTCAGAGATTAAACATGAAAACTGCTCAAACTGCTGAGTCAGAGTCTCACCCTTTCTATGAGCAAAGGTCTCATACTGTTGGTCGAGGATTTCCCTGTTGTTTGCTAAGACCTCATCAGTGCCACCAAATTGTTCTTTCAGTGCATTCCAAAGGTCATGAGTAGTTTCATGATGCATAAGCCCGGAATAGATTTCATTAGGCAGTGCCATGGCCAGAATTCCATGGGCTTTAGCATCAATCTCAAACAACTTCTTGTCCTCATCAGAGTATTGTTCCTTCTTCTTCGGAGTCAACTGATTTGTTTCCGGACGATTCACCATTGGCTTATGTGGTCCATGTACCACGGATGTCCAACAACCTGAACTATTGACAGACAGGTGATGGAGCATTCATAGTTGCCAAATGTTATACTCATTCCTAACAAGCATCAGAGGCTTGGTTGAGGAACCAGTATTGTGTGGATCATTAGAAGGTGTAGTCATTTTCAAAAATTCAGACAAATTCAAGATAAGCAAAACAAATTTAGCTCAAAACCACTAAGAACCTCAATTAAAATAGCCAAAAGCGACAGAACTTCAATCTCTATAACAGATTCGTGCGAATTTGCTAGTTCGATCAAACTTAGAGCAAATGAGCAGTTTCAATGATCAATTGTTAGATCGATCAATGATTAACCTACTCGGATACCATTTGATAGGATCTTAGCATCTAGTTTGATCGATTCGAATGATTTCAGTAGCGGAATAGAGTACCAACTAGCACAATTCGAGCAAGAATACCAAAGATATAGCAATGAACAGAATTAGTTATAGAGAGAGAAAGTTTCTGCAAAAGGAATATTTCATTCAATCACACGCTTTGGCATGGCTTTCGCAAAATTACAATTTAGGTCATTCTTCCTTATATAAGGAAAGATGACGTAGGCTGATGTCACTTGATAGTGACATCTAACCGTTATTTAACAAACTACTGAAACACTAAAACTACTGAAGATGTCAAGCAGCTGACATCTTCTTACAAGAAGCTAAGTGATTACTTATTACAAAACTACTGAAAAGAAACTACTGAAACTACAACGACTGAAGAACAAGCTCTTTAGTCGTTTTACAAAACTACTGAAAGTAAAAACATAAAACTACTGATAACACAACTACTGAAGAAGTACTCTTCAGCTGTTGTGATAAACTACTGAAACTTCAGCACTTGGTCTTCAGACTTGAACTTCAGACGTTTCATCAGCTGATGACTTCAGTAGATGTCATCAGCTGATGTCTTCAGTCTTTGTCTTCAGACTTTGTACATCAGTTGTTGATCTTCAGCACTTGTGGACTCTTCAGCTGTTGAACTTCAGTACTTTGGTCTTCAGCTTCAGCACTTGTATTCTTCAGCTGTTGACCTTCAGTACTTTAGTCTTCAGCTTCAGCACTTGTGTTCTTCAGCTGTTGAACTTCAGCACTTTAGTCTTCAGCTGTTCAAGTCTTCAATACTTGATCTTCAGTTGTTGAAGTCTTCAGCACTTGTCGAACTGCTGATGAAGCCTTTAGCAGTTGTTGTGATATCATGTGGGACTTAGAGGTTTTGTGATCTTGGCTCATTGGTTCTTTTGGTCCAACATTGAACAACCTTCCCAATCACCCACTCAAAAACAGCCTACCCCTCAAATCTCCAAACTGCGGGAGCAGTCTCAGAAGTTGCTCTCTTTACATGCATTTCAGCATGTTGATCCTCCTCATCTGAAGATGATTTGGATGCTTTAGATGTGCTAGTTGAGTCTCCAAACTCAGTTGGGTTATCATGAGTGGGCAATGGTTGATATGGTGAAGTTGGTAAGTGCTGAGGCGGTGGCATTAGTGATGGTTGTGGTGATGGTTGTGGTGATGATTGTGGTGATGGTTGTCGTGATGGTTGTCGTGATGGTTGTGGTGATGGTTGTGGAGATGGTTGTGGTGATGGTTGTGGTGATGGTTGTGGTGATGGTGTGGTGATGGTTGTGGAGATGGTTGTGGTGATGGTTGTGGTGATGGTTGTGGTGATGGTTGTGGAGATGGTTATGGTGATGGTTTGGAGATGGTTGTGGTGATGGTTATGGTGATGGTTGTGGGGATGGTTGTGGTGATGGTTGTGGTGATGGTTGTGGTGATAGTTGTGGAGATAGTTGTGGTGATGGTTGTGGTGATGGTATTGGTTATGGCTGTGGTGATGGTATTGGTATGGTATAAAAGGAGATGCATGGTCATGAACTTGAGGCTCAGTGTGAAAATCACCCCCTGCACAATCTTGGGGTGATACTGAGCTATGCCTATTACAATCATGAGCTTGCTCATCAGCAGCTTGTTCTTCTCCTAGTTCTTCTAGATTAATCTATTGAAGCATCCAAGGAAGAAGAGGTGAGTGGGCTCCACTGTAAAAGTTTCTGGGATCCCTCTTCTTAATGTACTTGTATGATTTTGCATCATCATGAGGAATTCAAGCACCGGTCCCTCAGTAGCAAGATGTGGGAATGCTACTTTAATCAAACACTGGATGAATCTTGGATACATCAAGAACTTGTATCTTCTCCCCTCTTGTATATTTGAAACCAGACCAATTAATACATAGGCAGACATGTTGAATGTTTTGTTTGTGCAGAGAGCACAAATTGCTCTGGAAGTGGTGATTGGAATATCATTCCACCCTGTTTTTATTTTGGATAAGCAGTGCTCAAAGTAGTGGATTAGAAATCTCCAGTGCAAATCAACTAATCCTTTTACAATCTGTTAGCTTCAAAACCCCGTCATACCCGATCTCAATAAAGAACGTGGTTTTGTCTTCCACATCCAGCTCTAGTGGTGCATCAGCATCATCACCAATATGCAAGCATCTTCTTACAGAACCTTTAGTGATGCTTAGAGTATGATCATGATCAATTCTTTGAGATAAAGTTCTAACACCATCTTCTTTGGTAATTTCAGCCGAATTCCAGAAAGATCTTATGAAGTTCTCATAGATTATGGGTCTAACAATGATAGTATAAGCTATCCTAGTTATAGAGATGTATCTAATCATATCTATGAGACCCTCTGCTTTTGGTACATCAGGGTCTAGAAAACCACTAACATTACGGAGCCTGCTCCATGAAAGATTTGCCATTTACTCTACATAAGAGGCATATGTGTTAGTTTTGATGAAAAAGCATGAGCTTAATTGATCAATTTGACTTTTAGTGGTCAAAGATGAGCATTTGAAGTTACTGTTTTATTATTGTCAAATCAACTGGTGAATTTGTTGTGGAACAATCACATTTTCTTTGTTTTTCAAGTTTAGATAAACTAATTATTAGTTGGTACTTCATTAATTTGTTAAACATTTTTGTTTTTCATCAGACTCTGTTCTTGTGATAAACACAACTATGAAGGTTTTACATAATGGTTGAAATTTCTCTTAGTTTGCAAGTTCATTGATGTCAAAAATGTACAACATATCTTTGAATAAGTTGGATTTTGTGTGTTCATCATTATCATTTCGTTCTTCGTTCACTTTTGCTTCAACATTCTCAAAGTTAGGTTATGAAAAATTTATTGAAATTTCACCTTTCGATCAATGCTACTATTCTTTGGAATCGATTATAATGACATGTTGATTTGAACACATTGAATTCTTTGGTTGTAGATGATGAAGATGAGCAATAAGGTTTACTGTGTTTTTGCGCTCGTCTCACTATGTAGTCTCTTACATTTGAAAAGTATTAAATAAGCCTTTGAAATTCCTTTAAATAGTCAAATAATGGCTTTTGCTGAATTTTACAAGTTTCAGAGCAACTGCAGTCACATTTTAAAAACACTGTAGCAAATGCGGAAGTGGAAATTTAAGCCTTTTGGTCATCCGCATTTGTTTAATGTAGCAAATGCAGAAGACAAAATTTGACTTTCCCTACCCGTATTTGTTTACTGTTGTATATGCGGAAGTGTTGAAGTTGTGATTTTATGGCATCCGCATTTACACACTGTAGCAAATACGGATGTTTTGTTAGTTCTGTTTTTGCCATCCGCATTTGTGTACTATGTCAAATGCGGAAGTACAAAGCTCATCAGGATTTGAGAACTGTTGCAAATACGGAAGATTCCTTTGAGTTTTCTTCCATTCGCATTTAAGCACTGCCGCAAATGCTGAAGAACAAAGTTCGTCAGCATTTGTTCACTGTAGCAAATGTGGACGAATAAAATCCACTTCTACTATTATCCACATTGTCAGAAGAGCACTTTTTGAAAATACATGAGAATTGAAGACACATCCACAAATGCGGATGAGTAAAACAAATACAGTTGTGTAAGTTCATCCGCATTGACAAATGCGGTTGGACACTTGAAAAACATTTTATCCGCATTGACAAATGCGGTAGAACATTTTTGTTCTACATAGGTTTTATCACTTCAAATTTTCGTGTATACTTGTGACACACTAATGTGGTAGAGTAAACTCTTTGTCCGCATTAGTTTTACATGGAAATGAAGAGTTACCCGCATTGGTTATATGCATGGGTTACCTTCGCCTGCATTAACCAATGCACTTACCTACATTAACTTTGAACTTAATCATAAGTTAATGTGTCTGATTTGGTTTTCATGTTATGAAGAGATGCCCTTGATTGATTTTTCTTATGAGGTTGTTACGTGTTGAGGTTATCAATTCTTGCTTGGATTGACTTGTATATCAGAAGAGATATAAGTTTCCCATTGCTTGACTGATCTTGGACTTGTCATGTTCACAAGAATCTGCATAAGCTGAGATACTATGGTATAACTTTTTGCAACAACACCAAAATCCTTTTTGTTTTGTTTTGAAAGTAATTTGAGCTAGTAAACAAAAATATAGACTTACTAAAAAAATTTTAAATTACTCCCCCAAAAGTTTATATCCATATTTGGATAGAAACTTTAAAGATTTAAAAACTTTTTGAATTTTACTATGAAGAGAATTATATCTTTTATTGGGATCATATCAATCTTACATTACACATATGCATCCCTTATTATTAATGGACATGTTTATGAACTTGATGATTAAAGGTATGTTTGTCCTCTTAAACTCATACCAGGTTGACATTTTGATGAAATTGATTTTTATCATGTTTTTGGTTGATTTAATTATTCAATGTGTACCTCACACACACAAGCATGGATTGATCAACCATCCTTATACAATGCATGGTAGAACTTTTTCACAACTTTTCTTATGAGGCTACTTAACTTATGAGAACTCATTTTCACTAATCCTTATTGGGATTCTTTTACTTTGATAATTTTCATCATTATCCACATTGGGATTCTTTTCACTTCACTTTGGAATGTGATCCATGATGGGATTCTTGTGTTCATTCACTTGGAGTGTATTACTTTTGTAGATTCATCCAATTTGGATGTGTTCCTCATAGGGAATCTTTTGGATGAGGACATCTGCACTATGTGCATGTTTCGTTAGGTCTTTGCTCAGTAAAACAAAGATGAAACTGATGTAGGTTAAAGATATTCATAAAGTATCATTTGTGTGTTTAGGTTACTACACACAAATGCACTCGGAAAATCAATACATACCTGTACTCTGTGATGAATGTTCACTATAAAATAAGATTTTAATTTGTCACTGCATATATCTTCTCATCCAAGTTGAGCCTACCAACATATGTGGTAAGTCATGACAGTCTTGCAATTTTTGAAATTAAGCATAGTGAAAGATATAATGACTGTAATTATATCATTTCCCATATATTCTTTTCTTCATCAAATTTGATGTCTTTTTGTGATTTTCTAAAGATTTTTACTTGTTTTTTTGATGTTTTGTTTGGTTTTACTCAAGATTAATCATGCCAATTGATTGAACTAGGAATTCAAACCTGCCAGGTTCAAAAGCCTTAGTAAATAAATCAGCAAATTGGTTTTCAATGGATACTTGAATCAATTTGATTAATCCCTTTTTAGCATAGTCTCTCAAAAAGTGATATCTAATTTCAATGTGTTTAGTTTTTGAGTGTTGAACTTGGTTATTAGTTATGGAAGTAGCTACTGTGTTGTCAATATGAATTGTTGTGTGCAAGAAGTTAAAACCATAATCAAGCATCTGGTTTTGAATCCAGAGAACTTATGAGCAACATGCTGATGCTGTAATGTACTCAGCTTCTACTGTTGATACACATATGTTTGTCTGCTTCTTGCATTACCATGACACCAATCTAGGACCAATAAATTGACAACCTCCAATGTGGATTTTCTATTGAAGTTGCATCCTCAATAATCAC
The DNA here is from genome assembly GCA_025506515.1 of Flaveria trinervia. NCBI lineage: Eukaryota > Viridiplantae > Streptophyta > Magnoliopsida > Asterales > Asteraceae > Flaveria > Flaveria trinervia. Next base: position 55,648,792 of record CM046451.1, read on the forward strand.
TATCTGTGAATGCATGGAGATTGAAATCTCCTTCCTTTGGATAATGACCCAGGAGCTGGTTTGCCCTTCAGATATCTGAATATCCTCTTGACTGTATTCACATGTGATTCTTTTGGATCAACTTGATACTAGGCACACACGCAAACACTAAACATAATATCAGGTGTGCTAGCAGTTAGATACATAATTAGCCTATCATACATCGATAGTGAGTCTGATCAACAGATTTTCCTTCTGTATCAGGTCCAATCTTCACTTTGGTATCAACTGGTGTTCTAATACACTAACAATCAGCAAAAAGAAACTTCTTTAGCAATGTATCCACATATTTGGATTGGCTGATAAAGATTCCATCTGATGTCTGTTGGACTTGCACTCCTAAGAAGAATGTGAGTTCTCCCATTGCACTCATTTGGAATTTTGAATTCATTAGGTCTTCAAATTCTTTGCAGAGTTGTTTGTTTGTAGAGCCAAATATAAAGTCATCCACATAGATCTGGACTAACAGCATATCTTTTCCTCTTGTTCTTCTGAAGAGAGTCTGGCCAATCTTTCCTCTTTCATATCCATGTTCAAGAAGAAAGGATGATAGAGTCTCATACCACTTTCTTGGGGCTTGATGAAGACCATACAGAGCTTTGTCAAGCTTGTAAACTCTGTGAGGGAAATCTGGATCATCAAAGCCAGGTGATTGACTCACATAGACCTCCTCAGCAATCTTTCCATATAAGAAGGCACACTTTACATCCATTTGATAAACAATAAATTTCATGCATGCAGAATATGCTAGAAAGATTCTTATTTCTTCTAATCTGGCAACAGGTGCAAACACTTGTTCATAGCTGATTCCTTCTTCTTGAGTGTATCCCTGTGGCACTAATCTTGCTTTGTCTCAGATGATGATCCCTCTATCATTAGTCTTGTTCTTGTATAGCCATCTAGTACTGATAAGGTATGGTCCTTCGGGAAGATCTACCCGTTGCCATACTTCTTGCTTCTTGAATTGGAGCAATTCTTCCTGCATTGCTTCAAACCAGCTATTTTCTTGAAGTGCCTCTTTGATGTTCTTCGGTACTGTTTGACATAGAAAGCATGAGAACAAACAAATGTTTGCAATACTTGACTTGCTTCGACTCACCTATTCATTAAGTTCACCTATAATGGTTTCAACCGGATGATTTTTGTGTATTCTGGTTGATGGAATTGAGTCACCAACAATGGTTACATTAAGATTAGAGACATTCAGTTCATTATGGTCAGAGGCATATTCATCTGGTACTGTTGTTGAATTATGAAGATTGTCAGACTCTATTTTGGTTCCTGCATTAGCTTCAGCAGCATTGTGATTGCTTACATCATTTGATGTCCTTTGTGTTTCAACTGGAAGAGTAGCCGATTTTTGATTTCTGACCTGAGTTGATAGATCATCTGAGTGAGATGGTACCAAGCTTGGATCTCCTTCAGTAGAAACACTAAGGTTTTGTGATGGTTGTCTGATGGGATCAGCTTGAAGAGGAACATCTTCATTCATGCATTCAGCAAATGTAGGAGGAATCAATGGAAAGTCATCTCTTTTTTCTACAGCTGATAAAGTATCACTTGAATGTAGATTTCCTGCATTAGACAAGTGAAATTGATCAAATGATTTTGTAAACGTGTCAATATCAAACAACCAGTCGGGACCATTTGTAGATTTAGGAAATGAATGTTCCTTGAATTTAACATTTGTTGATTCATCAATAATGTTTAATCTAGGATTAAACACTCTGTAAGCCTTTGAAACAAAAGAATAACCTACAAAGAATCCTTCATCAATCTTTAACAAAAATTTTACCAAATAATCTCGGGTGTTTAATATTGAGACAGGACTACCAAAGGATTTAAGAAATCCAATGAATGGTTTTCTTTGAAAGAGCAGTTCATAAAGAGTCATGTTGTTTTCTTTAACAAGTAGAGTTCGATTTTTTACAAAGCATGATGTATTAATTGCCTCTGCCCAGAAGGTGATTCGCAGTTTAGCATGTGCTAGTATCATTCTTGCTACTTCAACTAGTGTTCTATTTCTCCTTTCAGCTACCCCATTTTGTTGAGGAGTTCTAGTGGCATTGAATTAATGAATAATGCCTTTGGTTGCACAAAAAGAACTCATGCTTTCATTTTTGAATTGAGTACCATTATCACTTCTTATTATCTTGACCTTAAGATCCAGTTGATTTCCAATTTTAGTGATAAATTCTTGTATGATTCGGGAGCCTCATTTTTGTGAAGTAAGAAGAAAACCCATGTGAATCATGAAAAGTCATCAACGATCACTAAACAATATTGTTTCTTTCCAATACTCATTACATGAGTTGGTCCAAATAGATCCATGTGAAGTAACTTCAATGGAGTATTGTTAGTGTTCACCAGCTTGGTTTTGTGAGACAATTTGTGTTGTTTTCCTTTGAGGCACACTGAACAGTGATCAATAAAATGAAATTCGTTTTGTCAAAAAGTAATGACATGGTTTCCTTTGACCAACTTATTCATGTTTTTAAAGTTTGTGTGCCCCAAACGTCTATGCCAAAGCTGTGACTCATCAAATGATGCTTTTGACAAAAGACATGTTTCTTCTTTAGGTGATGCAGAACAAAGGTTTAAGACATATGTATTATTCTTCCTCGGGGTCTTTAAGACAACTAACTCCTCAGAGATCTAAAATCCAGGTTTCAGAATGTAGCAATGAGTGTCTGTAAAGTGAGTGGAATATTTCTTGTCATAGATCTGAGACACGCTTAGTAGATTGAAATTCAGCTGTTCACAATAGTTCACTCTGTCAAAGCTCAACATCCCGTTTGTTACAGATCCTTCACCTATAATTCTACGACCCTGTGAATCTCCACCAAATGCCACAATAGTTCCTTGTACATGCTTGAAGTCATAGAGGAGGGAACGATCTCCAGTCATGTGTCGGGAGCATCCAATGTCCACGTAACATAAGCTATTGGTCCTGTGTGGATGAACCTGCAAGCAAAAAGAACTAATTAGAATAAGGAACCCAAGCCATGATGGTCTTGGGTTTCCCGTCCTATTCATAATGGTGACTTCTTGGTATTTCCCTCTAAATTGTGGTTTAGATGGAGATGTCCTCGGAGATTTTTGGTACGGACTGGGTTGAGTCATCTCATCAACATCTACTAAAGATTCAGATGAGTAATGTAATCGTTGGTCTCTGTGTCTTTGTAGAAATTTAACCCGTTTTTAATTATCAAAAGTTGGTTTTTTTTGGAAGGTCAATTTTGTGTTTCATTGTGAGATGTTTTCTTCGACCCTTCCATAATTCCTTCAAAGTATTCCTGTCATTTGTTGATCTAGATGTCCTAGATTGATTATTATGAAAATAAGATCTGACAGTATGTGTCACATCAGATGTTTTTGATATAGGCTTATGTTGGGGAATTCTCAAACCCTTCTTATTGAAGTAACAATCAGATGTATTGCGATTGTTCATCTCACAGACTGAACAATACTTGTTGAAATAACAGTTTTTGATGAAGTAATTGTTCATATCACAGATAGAGCAATATTGATTAAAAAAACATTCATCTGTCTTGTGATTGAACATTTCACAAATGTCACAATACATTTGTTTGTTTCTTGAATGAGATTTTGACTTGTGTGACTCAGCTGATATTTTCCTTTGCTAAGTCACTTTCTTTTCTTTAGGAGATGAATCAGAATCAGTCCTTTTTGTAGTTTGCTTCACAACACTGCCTTTGTTTGATTTTCTGGGTTGTTTCTATTTCTTCAACCCATTTCTCTTCTCTTCCTCAAACTGGTCAACATGTTCGATGTTACACATATCAAACCCAAATCCTTGTCTTATTCTTGACGACTGAGGGTCTGATAGTGTTTTATGAGTTGAACTCAGTGATCCTGTTTCTTTCTTTTATAGTGAAACCTTTTCTGTTTTGCTTGAATTTTTTGGAGATAATCTCATTTAGAACTGCTCTCAGCAGTGGGTTACACTGACTTCACATATTTCTTTTTACCTTTGAAGAGAGAAGGTATGAATTTCACAAATAGGACAATTGCTTTTACTGGGCTGGTGGGTTTGGTAACACTCACTGCCTTGTCTAAACAATCTTTAATCTTGATTGGATAACCTAATATGATTTTCTCCTCATTTGTTTCAACATAAACATCAAGTTTATTTTGAAGATTGGTTACTTCTTTTACTATAGTTTATGGTTCCATAGTTTTAGTTTTGATTTCTTCATTGAGTGTGACAGATTTAGGCATGACAATATAGTTGTCATTGTATGGTGGAGGACATGAACTATACCCAATCCCCGACATGTCCTTTGGATCCTTTTAAGAATCAAACATCTCTTGCAGCTTGACTGAAGATAATTGAAACTTTTCGAGTTTCACTTCAGTGAGAGAATGTTCAACCTTAGATTGAGCTAACTTTTTAGTAAGTAGCTCATTCTCAGCTGCAAGAGTGTATTTCTCATCATCCAGTTTTTCAATGTCAGAGATGAGAGATTTTATTTTAATATCAAATCCTTTTATCTCTCTTCTCATCATCTCTGACTTTACTTTTTCTTCTTTTATTTTATTTGCCAGTTTGTGGTTATGCTCTCTATAACCTTGCAATTTAGTAATACATTTTTCACTACGAAGGTTAGATTTTACATCAATAGGCATTGGAGAGGGGCCATCATTGATCTGAGCCATAAGTGCATGATTTTGAAATTGGGGCTTCACTTGTTCAGCATACATGCTCGAATCATGTACTCCATCTTGTTTGATTATGAGAGCACTTCCACATGACTGACTGCTTCCATTAGCTTGATTAGTCAGTTGAGGTTGATTCTGGTATGACTGTTGTTGTTGATGATGATATTGGTATTGATCATTGTTGGAATGAGAGCTTGAGTTAGATTATGAAGATAGTTGGGTTTTGGAGTTTCTTTGAAAGTTGTTTCTTTTGGGTGCATTGCATTCCCTTGAGAAGTGACGAGCCATGCTATAGTTGAAGCATTTTACCTTAGACTTATCATATCCAAGCTTTGTGTTTTCATTAAGGCTGAGTCTTCTGCCTTTTCTAAAAAAATTTCTTTGCTCTCATTGTAATCATGGCTATTTGCCATTATAAATCCATTTCTTCCACATCATCTAAATCCATTTCCTCCAGATCTTCCTGGATCAGATGTGCAGAGGTGAGTCTTCCTCCCAGATAAGCTTAAAAACTTGAAACAAAGGCATTGTAAGTAGCCTTTTGTTCTTCTGATTTTGCATCATTGTCAGTGTTTTGAAGAGTTGCTAAAAATCTTGCTGATTGGGATGATGTTGAAGGCATGTTGATAGATGGAGCTGCACTGAATCCAGTTTTCTTGGCTTGATCCTTTGAGGACATAAAATCATCTTCTTTAGTGATGAAGGCATTTTCCACAGTATGAGAGTCAGATGGAAGTTTGTATGCTTTAATCACTCTTGGTCCTCCTAGATTTCTGCTTCGTTCATCAAGCTTTAATGCTTCTATTTTGGCTATCATGATATCCAATGTAGTACTCCCAAGATCAAGAGTATTTTTCAGCATTGTAACATTCTCTTTCCAACTTTCAGGAAGGCTATACAGCATTTTCTTATTCAACTCCTTGACTTTGTAGGTGACCCCCATTATCTCTAAATCATTCACAAGTTGCATAAATCTATGAAGCTGTTTAGAGATAGACTCCCCTTTGGAGTGATGGAAAGTTTCATATTGATTAACAAGTTTATCCTTGTTAATTTCAGCAACTTCACTTCTTCATTCACACATGATTAACAGTGCATCCCATACTGCTTTGGCAGTTCTATATTTCTCCAACCTTTTTTAGCACATCCATTTTGAGTGCTTGTGTTAGGACGGAATAAGCTTTTAGATCAATCATAATATTATTGTAGTCTTCTTCATGAAGAGTTAGTTCTTCTATGGGAATTCTTGCTGTCTTGTATATAGCAGCTTGATCTGCTGACAGAGTGACTGGAATGTGTGGTCCTTTGTAGATTGAAATCCCATAATCTAGACCTTCACCTGTAATATAGTTCATGAATATGATTTTCCATTGTTTAAATTCAGATTTGTGTTTAATCATTGGTGGTTTTGGAGTATGACCAAGTTTTGAAAAATTTTGTGAATCCATTTTTAACAAGGTGTTTTGCTTGTATAAGTATAGATTAGGTAAGTTTTTAAGATTAATTAGTCCAAATAGTTCACCAACTGTTTAGTAAACTAGATCTGTTAATTGTTCTTGCAAGTGTCATAGCTTCTGTTCTTTATACGAGGCTAAAGATTTTGACTGTGATTCTTGAAGGTGAGAAAAGATTGATAGAAATTTCTTTTTGAATAGTATATTCAGCTATTTACTAAGTAGAGATGATGGTATACTCTACTAGCAACTCAATCACCAGATCAATCAAGTTTTATTTAGATCCTGGGCAGATCTGAAAAAGAACCGAGAGCCAAAGCTCTGATACAAACTGAGTGGGTAAGTGAGAGTGAGATTCTCCATAAGTTCCACACCTAGGATATTTTACATAGAAGATTGTATATGGAGGAGCTATCTTTGTAGATCCCAGTACTTGCTTATTTTGATAACAAACTATTGCATGCAAGGATGAGGATATTATGTTCTTCAAGGTGTCTTCTTCAAGAACAAATTTTTCTGCTCTAGCTTTGCTGATGACAAGCACAGCCTTGTATTCAGTCAACTTAGTTATAAGAACTTTGATTTGAGTCCTGTAGTTGGTATGTTCATGTTTAAGTGTTAAAATGGTTCTCTAAATCTTCTATTTCAAGGTTGTAGTATTTTCAACTCTTTTGGAATCAGATTTTAAGATATTTAAGGACTCAATAATAGTTCTAATCTCTAAGTTGTAGGACTTTTATCTATTAACTTTAGCAATGCATTCAAGTATATAGAGATGTTCCAATACCTTGGCTTCATCATGGTCATTTGTTATAGTTGTTGCACTTTACTTTGCTTTTATATAGAGATGTTCCACCTGAAGGCTCCAATCAAAGCCTCCTTCTTCAATAGCAACTACAACATTTTGCTTTGGCTTCTTATTTTTGTTGGCTTTATCAGTGTAGTTTTGTTTGGCTTGTGTTTGACCACCATTTGTCTATGGTGCCTTACACTCTCTAGCAAAGTGGCCCACTTGGTTATTGTTGTAACACTTTACTTTGCTTTTGTTCAACCCAAACTTTCTACTAGCTGCATTGCTAGGAAACTTCCCTGTCCTCTTGTAGAACTTGTTGTCTTTGAGTGTGAAGAGCCATTTGCTCAAGATTCTCCATGTATTCACGTCATCTTGATGGATACAGTCCTTATCTTCAAGGGTGAAGAGAAAGTTGCCTGTGCTTTAATCAGAAGACACAAAGGCTTATGAAGACCTTGTCTCTTTGAATGGGTTTCCTTGAGTGTAACTTTCTCTTTGTGTATCTGGAAAGGTGATGAAAGGACCCTTTCTTTCTATTAGAGTCGTGAGCTTGTTGTAGTTGGTCCTAAAGGGAGAACCTTTCTACTTACTTGCAATATCCTCGTGTCCTTGTGCGGCTCGACTCGTTCTTTGAGCCCTGCTTCCCCCTTCCCCCTCTCCCCGTTGACCGTCCAAAATAGGCCGTATGGAGTATAGCCAAGTGGTAAGGCATCGGTTTTTTGTACCGGCATGCAAAGGTTCGAATCCTTTTACTACATATTATGAACACCCGATCGGATCTGTGTCAGCACAGCAGATAAGATGATGTTATGGTTCTTTGTAGTCCCTTTCAACCACATGATGGGCTAAAGAAAATTAATTGATGGAGTTACCAGATGGACTTTGCATATTCATCTCCATCTGGTATCCACTAAGAATACCATACAACTCTAGAAGTCTAAAAGTCTTAAGGTTCTCAGTTCTCTTGATATCAACACAATAATATGTCTGTTGTCTAAGAAGAGAGGACATAAGCTTCCTTACAATGTGCCTGTTTTCAAGAGTCAATCCAACATCCATTAGAGTATCCATATTCTCAACATAGCTGAAGTATTGCTGAGTCATGGTTTCACCTATTTTGAAGGTGAAGTTTTTAAAGTGCTACTTCAAGATGTCCTTCTTCTACTCCTTGGCTTTAGTAGACTCCTCATATAACAGCTTCAGTGCATCCCATAGTTGCTTGGCTTTTTTGCACTTCTTGAAGCCTCTGTACATGGAGTTTGGAAGAGTAGTTTGAAGGGTTGTCAAAGCTTTTTGATCTATATCTATTCTCTTCTTGTCTTCTTCATAATAGTCAGCAAATCTTTTGGAATCATACCACCTCTAGTAGTAGCTGAAAGGGTAGTTGGTATGTGAGGCCTTGAGACAACAGATTCCCACAACCTAGAGTCTTTTGACTTGATGCAACCTTCCATTCTTTGGCACTATGTTTCAAAGACTTTAGGAGTGATTAGTGGAGACTTTGTCATGGTTCTAGTTTCCATATCAGCTTTAGTGAGAGCTGCCATTCGAGATGTTAAGTATTTTATGTGCATGAGAGATCTTAAGATATGAGATCACAAAATCCAGATCCTGGAATGCTCTGGTACCAATTGCAGGATCGTTTAATGGATGGCAAATACAACACACATAATGAGTATAGTGTTATAGCGCTTAACGTAACAAATAGGGAATTGGGACTTTGTAGTTTTGTACTTAGAACACAAGCAAAACAAGAGTCAGAACTAAGAACAACTACACACGTATATGGTTTTCAAGAATGTTGTATATTGCTTCTCAAGTTATTTTACAAGTTTTACAAAGCATGAAGAAAAATACAAGTACTTGAAATACAGTGTAATTCATCGTACAATCGACCGTACTCAAAAGGCTAGCTAGAAACATCAATCTAGACAACATAAGATTAATATAGAGTAAAAAGGCAAATCGCCTTTTGACTAGTGACTATGACATGACATAACAAACATCCTAATATAGAGTAAAAGGATAAACGTTCATAAAGTAGAAAGTTGTGTTCGGTTTGTTAGACACATTATCAAAGTTGTTTAACCATTTAAACATGAAATCATAGTGGAATCATAACTTAATAATATGTTTTAGGAACTGAAATTTAAAGCATATTACTTAGCACCAACAAACTCAAGAACATAGGATCAAATATATGCCTGGCCAAATCCTGTATCTCCATGTTAGATCATCTTCGGTCCTTACTCTCTCCGCTAGTCTCTTCAGCTTTGCCCTCACACCTTTGATTTTATTTTCCACAGTCATGAACAGACTGGCTTCCTTCCTCGTCTCCTCACCTGCACCTGCTTTGATATGATTCTCGCACAGAACCAGCAGGTCTTCATCACAAAAGCTAAAAAGTTCCATTGGATCAAAAACTTTGAACTCAGCACCATTTTTGACATTGATGATTGCCTCCCCCTTATTGTTATCAAAAAACCACTTTTCAAAATTCTGTAGTTGTTGGGGGAGGGGGTCTGCCAATCTGACCCTATTCACGGTCCTTGGGGGTTTTACTCTTAGAACAATCTTCCCTTGCCAGTCTCCTATTCTTTATCTCTCTTTGGTCATTTCCTCTCTGCCTTCATGTATCCAAAAGACTCAAAGTTGTCATTTAGCCCACTCTGAATCTTTTTCACCAAAAGAGAGGCTCATTCACTCAGATTTTCCTTTAGTAATGGCAGAACAGACAATCGCCTCGATTCCCATTTAGGCAAGGTCTTGAATGCCTTCCTGTTATGCATATTGCTAATTCCACCCCCTTTCCTCTTTATCATGAACATTTTAAGGCCGGGGTTATAGCACTAACTTATTATTCTCTTATCAGCCTTCTTCTTACTCAACCCTTCCATGTGTTGGAAAAAGGGAGTTAGTTCTTCTGGCATTTTCCCTTTAACAAACCATTCAGCTTTATCCATCTCAAATACATCTTCATCAAGCTCTCCCTTCTTGGCTATATATATCAATGGCCTCTTATCAACTTCATAGAATTCTAGTTCAGAATCATAATCTACTAATTGGTCATCATCCTCTTCTTCATCAACTAGTCCCTTTCCTTTCTCACCATCTCTGTCAACCGACTTCTTCCTCACCACCTCTTCTCCAACCAAATCCTTTTCGACATCAAATCCTATGTTTATAAACCCAGCCTCCCGAATTTCCTCCTTTTTGTGATTTACATCTTCCTTCTCCCTCTTAATTGTTAATCTTGGAACTCCTGAATTATTGGAATCGGTGACGCTTGGTGATGGACATTCATGTTTGAAATGTCCCAATTGTTTATAGCTAAAACATCTCAGTTTGGACTTATCAAATCTCCGTTTTGAATTAGAAGTTTGTCCGCCGAAGTTCTTTCGTCTAGTGCGCTCCATAAATCTTCGAGCTCTAAGTGTCAACATTGCTATTTGCCACTGGATGTGATTTTCTTCAAGATCATCAAGATCTACCTCATACATGTCTTCCATTGTCATTCCATTTCCTTTCAACTCTCCTGGCACAAGTGCTTCATAACTTTGAACAAACATTTCAAAAAGAGCCATTGTTTCTGATGGAACTGAAGTTTCAACTTTCACCTTAGAATTAGTCTGATCTCATCCAACATTAACGTTTCCTCCTGAAAAATTACTTGTATTAACTGCTACTTGAATTGAATTCTGTATTTGAGAGCTTGCAGCGGATGATAATAAAGCAGCGCTTTGAGTAAAACCAGATGTAGGCGTCATGGTCTGGTTAAATTCTCGTCTCTTCATGTCCAACTCAAAGGATTTAAGCTTATTGATAGTATCCATCAGCTTGTAATCTGTGAACCTTCTTTCTTGCTTTAGCATCCTCACCTTAAGGCTCCACTGAGTTCGGAGAGAATCTAGTAGCGTGTTAACTTGTTCACTGTTGGAGAGCTTTTCATCGTATTTCTTTAAGGTGCTTGAAACTGTCGAGAAGGAATTTGTGAGATCTTTTAGACTCTCGTTTTTGTATTAAACAAAGGAATTGAATTCCTTCTCAGCTTGAATGCTCTTATCCTTTACCAGTTCATCGTTACCATCATAGAACTCACATAGGGCATCGAAAAGTGATTTAGCATTTTTATGCTCTGCAAAACGATTGTAGATGTCTGGTCCCAGGCATAGTGTTAATGCTCCAAATGCTTTCTGGTCACGATCGATCAGCTTCAGATCCTTTTCAGTGAAGGTAGATGGGTCCTTATTTTGAGAGACAACATCACCAACAGTGACCGTTGGTATCTGAGGGCCATAAATAATTGATTCCCATGGTTGTGGATAGTGTAAAAGAAGAAAGCTTTAAAACATCTCTTCAAATCATCGAAATTGTCTCCGTTAATGAGTCTCAGTGGCCTATTGGGAGCAACACTTTCAAGATCGGCAAAAGTGAGTGAGGTTAACATTGACATTGTAGTTTCGATGGGATTGATGTAGTTTCGGCAAGAGAAGAGGCAATTTCGCTGAAAATTCAATAGTTTCGCACAAAGTATGTAAATTCCCAGAGAAGGCTAATTTCGCTGAGTTTGGTAATTTCACTGACAATTTCGGCAGTAGTTTCGCTAGCCGAATTTCACAAAATGCTTAGTTTCACCGATAAGTTTGCATGAAACAAGCTTGAAATTTCGTTCAAAATTGCTTTCGGCAGCAATTTTGCTTGTTAAACCTTCACAAGCATTGGTGAGCTTTTGTTCAAAGAGACTAGTTTCGCAGAAACAAAAAGAAACAATTTCAATAAGGATAACACCAGTAGTTTTGCAGAAAGAACTCCACAATTTTGCTCAAAGAACATTAGTTTTGCTGGTCGAACCTTGAACCCTTTTTCAAACCAAAATCAATCTGAAATCATGAAAAACTTAATGAATTTGAGATTTGATGATTAGGAGAGCTTCCACAACCAAAAACTAGCAAAGCTCAATCAATTTTTCATATAAAAAACACACGATATTGAACTGAAAATTGATGGAAACTTGATATTTAACTAAAACAACCAAAAACTCAACAAATCATGAGCACTAAGGCTCTAATACCATATTGTTGGTCCAATTGATCATTTTACAATGCAAATGAGATGAAGAATCGTTCAATATCAAACATACAAACGAAACAAGAAGATCATTGAAGTTTGAATACAATAACAACTCATTCAATGTAAAACAATAAAGATCATAACATTCAATAACATCAAACCACAATGATATTTATGTGTAAATACTGCTTGGAAATGGTAAGTTGCAACAATGATCAAGGATTAGGGTTTTGCAAGCTTACCCACAATGATAAAAATCAAAAACTACAGATAGCAGTCTTACTTTTGCAGACAGTTTCGCTGTCTGCAAAACTGCTCTGCCGAAACTATAGTTTTGCCCGACAGAAACTACTATTTAGATTGACTGGGTTTTATAAGCGAAACGACTGTCGGCTCAGTGAAACTAGATTTTTTAGCGAAACTAGCTCTGGGAAACTACTATTTCGGCGGAATTATCATTTTGTCTCAGCGAAACTGCGAAGCTAGATTGACCCCAGTTGCTAAGATTGTCTAGCATGACATTTAAATATAATATTTTTTCCCAGGGGAGAATTAGTTTACAATTTTTGGGAAAAATATTTTTGGAAACAAAAATGGCTTTTGCGAAACTGTTTAAATCCTTCAAATATGATAATCTAACAATTGCGCAATGTCGGTTTGATAATTTTGCAGCTTTAAAGAATGAAAGGATGTACGATTTTCTTGATCATTTTCTGTTGGTGGCAAACGAACTGAAGAAGTTTGATGCCTAATTGGGAAATCATGAACAAGTTCTAAGATTGCTTGATTCTCTCCCATCAGAATGGAGCTCACACGACAAGTCGATTAAACGAGATAGAGGTTTTTGGGATTACAAACTAATGGAGCTGATCAACAAATTGAAAGAAATAGAGTTGGATATGAAACGTCATGAGTACTATAAAGCAACATATATAACTCCAAAGATCATTTCAAACTTCACAGAGAAACCAGAAGAGAGATCAGATTGTAGCACCAATTCTGACAGTTTACCAAAAACTAGAATTGAAGAGGTACAATAGGAGCTTAAGCAGACATCAATGGGTAAAGGTGGAGCTGAGTTGAATGATAAAGTTTTTAATGCTGAGAAGGAAGAGGAATGGAAGTGAAATACCAGAGTTTGCAACCGCGAGAAGGCTCTTAATGCTGAAAGAGTCATATTAGATCTTCCATACGAGACAGTTGAGGATATGTGTTCTTCTGCTTGCAAAATTAGACTATTTGGTGTGGATAAAGCTAATAGGTTACTTTTAGATAACCAAAATGAATTAACCACCATAAATGGAGAACTTAAAAAGAATGAAGCCAAGTATTTCATAAAATTAAATCAAGCTTTAATAGAAAATGATTATTTAAAACAAACTCTTCTTGAAAGAAATGTTGAAATTAATCTTTTAAATGAAAAAGTCACCTTGGCTGAAGTTGAAACAAGCAAGCTTAAAACAAAGCATGATAGATGGACCATACCCGGAATGAAACAGGAAGAGTTACTATGTAAACAAAGGGGAGCTAGGATTAAAACGGGAGTGGGCTGTGGTGAAAATCCATACATCAATCCTCCTCCAAGCACTCATTGTTACTCTCCTATGCCTCAATGATTAAATCTAATGATTTGATTGAAGCTGCAGAAACTAATAGTTTAAATGCAGGTTTAAGCAACGTTAATCTTAAAAAGGTTAGAGATGTGTACAATTCTCCTGTAGGTTTAGGATTCCCAGAGCAGGGATCTGATAAGAATAATGACGATTCCACCTCTGGTGTTCCAAAACCAATATTAGTTGCTTGTCCAACCTTCTTCAACAAATTCAAAATAGGTAATATTCCTTCGTTTGTTCTTGTCAAGTTTGTTAAAGAAGTAACAACTGTCGAATCATCAAGCAATGAGAAACCTATAAGCGAAGCCGACACAATAGGAGATGTCAATCAAGATGTTGATACATATGTAGCTAGTTTAAGAGCTTAATGTAAATGTATGTCATATCTTACATATACGTAATGGATGAATTGAATGAAATACAATATGTGATTGATGATTATAATGTTTAATATGTCATTGTTTATTGTGTGACAAAGTATATTGAACTAACAATATAGGTTTGAAGTTATTGAGCGTAGTTCTTAGTCAATAATGATTGAGAAATGTGCTCAACTTAATTGTACGAAGTCTTCATGCGAATGGACCATACTAATGGACCATACGCATGAGTAGATCATGCTAATGGACCAGTCGGAAGACTAAATCAGGAGACTGGATCAGTCGCACGATTGAGACATAAGATTGACTCAGTCGCACGACTGAACCTTCAGTTGTGCGTATGAACAATTGCATGATTCAGTCGCACGACTACACCATGCTAATGGTTCAGTCATACGATTGAAAAACCATAACCTATAAATACCACCTAATTTGTGAAAAAAACACTTCAAGACTTTTGACACATATTCATACCCTAGCTATCTAGAGATTCGAGAGAGCCTGTTCCAACTTTATAGTTCGTAGTTGATCTTGTTCTAATCGTTCTTAACGTTTCTTTAATAATTAGATTGATCAGAACTATGTTCTCACCAATTGGATTGCCAATCAAATAGGATTCTGCACTATTTGATCTGGTTTCACGCATTATCAGTTAGTACTCCGTAGATACATGGTCCTAACAAGTGGTATCAGAGCTTTGGTTCTTGATTTTGTTGTGTTTCGATTAGTTTCGGTGTCAAAATCACGTTTTTTTATTCAAAAGAGTCAACGTTTTTTAGTAAGATAGTATTTTCGACATCTCCAGGTCTAAAAGTTTACGCTTTTTGGTATACGGCATTTTAGGGTTCATGAAAATTCGTGTTTTTAGTCAAAGTGTCACAAATCTTCGATTTTGCAAAAACAGCAGCCTTCAGTCACACGATTGGCTCAATCGCACCACCGAACTCAATCGCACACCCTATGTGCGTGACTGAACTCAATCGCTTACTCATTCGTATGACTGAATAGCCCCATTCGCATATCTCAAATCTCACACTCCATACGTACGACTGAATCCAATCGCACGATTGAATTCATTCGCACCCTTCATATGCATGACTGAGTCATCCGCATTGGCCATCTGCATTTGTCCAATCGCACGATTGACTCATCCGCATCTGTCCAATCGCACGATTGACTTATAAGCATGTATCCATTTGCATAAGTTTTAAGTTTAAAAGTTCAAAGTCTAGAGAGATGGAAGATCAGTACTCTACATTTATTGCCAAAAGGGACTCTCCAATCCAAAACCTTCTACTTCTGGAAAATGAAATTGGGAATCACAATAAACCACCTAAACATATCATGTTAGATGATTACCCATAGTGGAAGCAGCTATTCAAGATCTATCTTAATGGATTTGATCCTAACCTTTCGGAATCTATTGAGACAGGTTATAGTATGTCGGTTGGTGCTCATGGTGTTAAGTTAACCTTGGGTAGTATGACTGATAGGTAGAAGGAAAAGTACAATGCTGAAAAGAAGGTGTATACCCTGTTGACTCAGTCCATACCAAAAGACATATTCTATCACTTTTCTGAGAACAAACACGCAAAGAAGTTATGGGAAGCTTTGGAGAAACGATACGACGGGAATGCAACATTGAAAGCTCTAAAGGCAAAGGCTCTGAAAAAGGAGTTTGATAACTTCTCTTCGATGGGGAAAGAAAGCTTGGATGATGTCATAGACAGGTTCTACCATTTAATGAGTGATCTACACACACATGGGGTCACAACGTCAATGGAAGACAAAGTGTCAAGCTTTGCCGATGGTTTGCCAGAGAAGTGGGACTCGTTTGTGTCTAACTTAAGACAGGACAATATTCTAACAAAAGTAGACATAAATGACTTCATCCTGAAATTAAGGGACGAAGAACTGAGGATGAAATATAGAACACAGAAAGGATCCAACGACCAGAGTATATCTCATCCCCCAACCCAACCAGCTCAGGAGCACCACTTCAAACATCGTTTGTGTCTAGTTCAACTGCTCCATCTCAAACCACAGCTTTAGGATGTGAAATGTTAGGGTCATCTAGTACCCAATATATCACACCTGAAGCAAATGCTACTAAGTTGAAGATTGGGAATCTCAGAAATATTACTGTGGAGGTTGCAAAGGAGCATATGGACCTTCTAGTAGCAGTTGTTCATTCTTATGATGGTCTAGTTGCAGGGAAAATTAGTAATTGCCATCTGGCTGATGAAGACTACGAGCAGGTGGACAAGAAGGAACTAGAGAAAATGTATATAATATGGGCTTTGGCAAGTGCTGTCAGGAGGGAAAAGAAGTTTGTGAAAAAGACTGGATAGAACTTTTGGTATCGACAAAACCAAAGTTACGTGCTTTAGCTGTGGAGAAAAGGGGCATTTCAAACGTGAATGTGTAAAGCCCAAGAAGACAAGTAATGGGAATCCATTCTTATCTTTCAACAATCAAGAAAAAACCACAAGTGGAGCTACCTTGTGAAGCAAAGAGACAAAGGCCTTGACCACTCAATGTGACGAAGGATAAGATTGGACCTTCAATTTTGTGTCTCCGGGTGAATTAAACATTGCCCATGCCAAGGGTTTGGATGATGACTCTGCAAGTGAAGGTGAAATCGCAGTTGAACTAGTGATGTGCAATAATGAAGATACACGAATGTGGTCAATCACCTCATTGAAGAAGACCTCAGAACAACATGTTCAGAACCTCCAGCATCCGAAGAGTCTACCTCTGCGTTGATGGCTGATTCAACCGAGTCTTCACAGGTAAGTACAAATGACCAATCTTTGAAAAACATGCGTGTAATGAATGTAACAAATTAAGAGAAAGCATAGATTTAAAATTTGCTAGGTTATTAGACCATAATGATAGCTTAGTAAATGAAATACAACTGTGCACAAACTCTAATTGGATTCTAAAACAAAATGAGCACAATTATAAAGAGAAAATAGAAGTTTTAAATAAACAACTAAGGGATACCAAGGTTGTTTCTTTTAATCTAGCCAATGATATAAAGTTCTATTTAAACTCCCTGGAAGAAACTAAGAAAGAAAAAGCAGTTTTAGAAGTGAAAGTCAACTCATTAAAACAAAATGGCATAGTTGGACCAGTTCTTCTCACATGGTTCAACACCTAGTGCAAGAACGAAATAACAGGGAGGGATTTGGTTACAAATTGCTTCCACCACCACATGAGATTATATTAAATGCTAAACGTAGATCAGTAAATAACAATCCAATTAAGGATCATGTGGTGTCCACTCCTCTAGTTAGTGATCCGGATTCCACGGGTAAACTGGGGGATTCTATCAATAAACAGAAGGATGCCTATTATGAATTTGGATGAACAATTTGAAAAGGTTAATGTAAAGTCAGGTTAAAACATATCTATTTCTGAACCCAAAATGGCCAAACTAGTTAACCATCCATGTGCTCCACGTCACAGTGTAAATATATAAAAGGATAAAGATGTTAAAAACGTACAAACAATGAATTTTGTTAAAAAAGCAAAAACATCTAAACAAGAAGTGTCCAAACCCAACCAAACTAGAGTCACACCTGTATCAAACACTTCCCCACAGAGACAATTTTCCCAACATGTAGAAGGTTGATCTTGCTACAATTGTGGAAAGAGAGGACACATCGCTTCTAATTGTCCTTCTCAACAGACACCTAGGAATAAAATTGAACTTTATGATACTAAACCAATTTCTTTTAAAACGATTTCTATTACTCCACCAAACAGAAGTAATGAACCTAAAGTTCAAACCATAAGACAGCCGTCTGTTTATCACAAACAGGCCTTACACAAAACTGGTTTCTAGAAAGAAATGTCAAGTCCAGTGTCTGATACTAAGAACACTAAGAAGAATGATTTGTCCTCACCCTCAATGAATAGTAGGTTAAGTTCATGATGTGTGATTCCTCTGGGTCACCCAAGCCAGTTTAGGCTTGGGTCCCAAACTTAAACTCTTAATTTCCTCTGAATGTGTAGGGTGTTTGTTACAGTGCTATCACAAACACCTGGATTGTTGATAGTGGGGCGTCTAGGCACATGACCGGAAACCTATCTCTCCTTTCAAGTGTCAAAAAAATTAAAGGGGGCGTGTCTCATTTTCTAGAAATAAAGGAGGATACATCACCGCTCAAGGCGAAGTGGGAAACCAGAAAGTCAAGGTTGACAAGGTCAACTATGTTGAGCAATTACATAATAACTTGCTCTTGGTATCCCAGATATGTGACAAAGGATTCAAGGTTGTTTTTCACAACAAGAAGTGCTATGTGCTGAAGAAGGATTATCTTATCCCGGAGGACCAAATCTTAATGTCAGCTTCAAGATATAATTACTTATATGTCTTGGATCTATCAAATGTCTCCACATCCGATGATCAAGTTCAATGCTTTTTGTCAAAGGCAACTGAGAGGGAATCGATCTCTTGGCATAGGAGAATAGGACACATAAATCCACGGAAGATGAATCATCTGATTCAGAATGACTTAGTTAATGGAGTTAATGTTAGAATTTTCAACTTCCAGATTTTCGTGTAGCGTGTAAGAAAGGAAAATAGACCAAGAAGTCTCACAAGGAAAATAAAGTAAATTCCATTGAATTGCCTCTCGAACTTCTACGCATGGATCTGTTTGGTCCTGTGAGCATCAAGAGCATCACTGGTGATTTGTACGGTTATGTAGTCACTGATGACTACTATAGATTCTTTTGGGTAATGTTTCTTAAATCCAATGAGAAACATTTGAATCGTTCAAACAACTATTGACCACCTTGGAATCTCTCTACAAGCTGAAAGTGCGACAGATTCACTCAGACAATGGTACGGAGTTCAAGATCCAGTGGATGGAGGCATTATTCAAAGAGAAAGGAATTGTACATTAGTTCACATCTGCCTACACTCCACAAATGAACAGAGTTGTCGAACGAAAGAACAGGAGCTTGATAGAGATAGTACGAACGATGCTAGCAGACTCGAAACTGCCCATCCAATTATGGAATGAGGCATTTGCCAATGCGTGTTACACCCTAAATTGACTCCTGGTGGTCAAACTCCATGGTAAAGCGTGTTACGAGTTGGTCCAGCGACGTAAACCTAATCTGGAGTACCTCGAACTATTTGGCACACCATGTACGCTAATGAAGAAAACTCAGTTAGGGAAATTCAGTGAGAAGGCTCAAGAAGGGATTTTTCTAGGATACAACATACCGAGTGAGAGAGTAAACAAGCATTCGATGTTGATGCCTTTGACACTTCGGAACCTCGCACTACAAAAGCTACAGATACTGAACCTGGAATTCAAAATCTGGATGAGGAAGTAGTTGTTCCCACCACTCCTGCATCTCTACTCAATGCATATCATCCTCTAGACAATGTCATACGGGATGTACAATCGGAGTACAGACGAGAAATCAGCTATACTCAACTGATTATGCCTCAGTCATGGAAAAAGGCTATCTTCACGATGGTGCGTATCGATGTTTTGTGTCTCAATTTGAGCCAAAATATGTAAGTGAAGCCTTAACCAATGAGGCATGAGTGAGTTCCATGCAAGAAGAACTCCTACAATTCAAGAAGTTAGGAGTTTGGACACTAGTGGATCGACCAAAAGGGCTAAGGTCATTGGCACTAAATGGGTTTGAAATGCAAGAAAGATGACCAAGGGGTCATAATTCGAAACAAGGCTCGACTTGTCGTTCAAGGTTTTAGACAAGTCGAAGGAATCGATTGTAGTAAAGTGTTTGTACTAGTGGCTAGAATGGAAGCAATCCGTATCTTCCTAGCCTATGCATCTTACATGAAGATCGAAGTTTATTAACTAGATGTAAAGAGTGCATTCCTTCATGGGGAAATTTCTGAGATAGTGTATGTCAGTCAACCTGAAGGATTTGAGGTTCCTTACCATTAGGATATAATTTACAAGCTGGATTGTTGGACCAAAAGAACCAATGAGCCTGATCAGAAAAACCTCCATATCCCATAGACATTACAACTACTGAAGAAGATCATAACAGCTGAAGACATCAGCTGATTACAAGGTCTGAAGACAAAGTCTGAAGACAAGATCTGAAGATTTCTACTGAAGACAAAGTCTGAAAGTAAAGTACTGAAGACAAAGTCTGAAAGTGAAGTACTGAAGACAAAGTCTGAAGCTATCAGCTAAAGACAACGTCTGAAATAAAAGTCTGAAGAACAAAGAAAGAAGACACAGACTGAAGACCAGAGTGATCAGTAGTTGTCACAACAGCTGAAGTCATTAACTTCAGTAGTTGTCACAACAGCTGAAGTTATTAACTTCAGTAGTTGTGATGGTTTTCCTTTTTAGTACTTGTAATTTACCTTTCAGTAGTTTATAGTTTCAGTAGTTTTAGTTCAGTAGTTTTATGTTCTTGTACTTAGAATTCTCTGAGATGTGATCAGTTGTTGAGAACATTTTGAGTAGTTTGCATAGTTTCAGTTGTTTGTATAATTCTGTTAGATGTCACTATCAGGTGACATCAGCAGACGTCACATTCCTTATATAAGGAATGTTGACCTAATTGTAACGTGTGACTTTCAGCCACCACGAAAGCATTTGAATGAAATATTCCTTTTGCAGAATTCTCTCTCTCTCTATAACCGTGTACGATTCCATTGAATATCAATTGAGTTCTTGCTAAATTGTCTAATTCATTGTTCGAATTCCGCTGCAATCTACTCTAATTAATCAAACTTAAATCACTGATCCTAACAAATGGTATCAGAGCTGGTTAATCATTCATCAATCTAACAATTGATCATTGAAACTGCTATTTCGATATCTAAGTTTGATTGAATTAGCATATTTGCAAGAATTGGTTATAGAGATTGAATTTCTGCTGCTTTCGGTTATTTTCTTTGAGATTTCTCTTGGTTCGTATTGAGTTTGTTTTGTTTTGCGCTAAATCGGTTAAAACTTAACTGAATTTGATTGAATCTTAAAATGACTATGCCTTCTAATGACCCTCAAAATACTGGCTCCTCAACCTAGCCTCTGATGCTGGTTAGGACTGAGTATAACATATGGCAACAGAGAATGCTCCATCACCTGTCTGTTAACAGTTCAGGTTGTTGGACATCTATGGTACATGGTCCACACAAACCTATGGTGAACAATCCAGAAACCAACAAAATGGTTCCGAAGAAGAAGGAACAATACTCAGATGAGGATCGAAAATTGTTTGAGATTAATACTAAAGCCCATGGAATTCTGGCCATGGCACTGCCGAATGAAATCTATTCGGGGCTTATGCATCATGAAACTGCTCATGACCTCTGGAATGCATTGAAAGAACAATTTGGTGGAACATATGAGGTCTTAGCAAACAACAGACAAATCCTTGCCCAACAATATGAGGCATTCTCTCATAGGAAAGGTGAGACACTGACTCAACAGTTTGAGCATTTTTCCTGTTTGATCTCTGAGCTGAAAATGGTCAAACATGAATACACTAATAGCCAGACGAACAACAGATTCCTCAGATCACTGCCTGAGAGTTGGGACACATATACCATTGTCCTACGCTCCAGTGCAAATCTGGATAGCCTCTTTCACCCAACTCCATGGGAAACTGCTTACATTTGAAGGAGAGATAGATCAGAGAAGGAAAGTAGCATCATCAGGAAAGCTCACTGATGACTTTGTACCAGGGAACACTGCCTTGGTTGGTCATGAGTCAGAATATGCTGCATCGGAAAGCCATTATGATGAGCATATAGATTTCTCTTCAAACAGTTCTGATCATGCATTTGTTAGTGTTAATAGTTAGTCAGGCTGTAATAGTGAGAATTTGCGCTTCATTATGGATGATTTGAAAGGTATTGCTGATGATGACCTAGAAGAGATGGATATTCTGAGCCAAATGGCCTTGATTAATATCAGATCTCAAAAGTTCTACAAGAGAACTGGTAGGAAATTTTCAGGACTCTCTGGCAAAACCAAAGTTGGTTTTGACAAGAGTAAGTTGAGGTGTCATAAATGCCACAGGCTTGGGCACTTTGCAAGAGAGTGTAGATCAACTGGATCTAACTTCTTTGCACCCTTTGTGACTTTTCCAAGCAATAGTTCACAAAAAGAGGGTAACATCCTACTAGTTCTGGTCATCACTCACAACCTCTATCTCCTGCATATTTTGTCCCTCAGGGTCCAATGCCATATCCATATCCCTGCTACTACATGCCATAGCCAAATCAAGTTCAAGTTCCTATTGCACAACCACCTCAAGCCTTACTAGAGCCTCAACCATCTCAACCATCTCAATCACAACATCATCACAGCTTCTTCACCCCTGGTGTTGTTGACTGGAGCAGTTTACCAGATGATCTTTCTGGTAATGAGCAATTATTTGATAGTGATGGTCAACATGGTGGTGAACATCCTTTTGGGAATCTTGCTCTCATGGCCCTGGAGTCTACTGAGGGTTCATGCTCCAATGCATCTTCATCACAGGTAACCCAGGTATCCTTTGAGGCTAAGGCCAAGCTATGTTCTGAATCTTGCATAGCTGCATTTATCTCTATTAGAGAGGCAAATGTAGCTTTAATAAATCAAAATCTTGAGCTTGAGCAAACCCTTTCCAAAAGAAAAGCTGAGTATCAGTCTGTCCTTAAAGATAAAGATGATGAGATTTATAAGCTTAAATGCCAATTAAATAATGAAAAGGCTAAGGTTGAGGTCATTCTTGAGAACCACAGAGATCTCAAAGAAACACTTGTAGCTGCCCAAGTTGAGTGTGACCGCTGGGTATCATCCTGCAAGGGATTTGAAATGCCTCTCAGCAAGCAAACAGCTTCGAAGGTGAAGTTTGGAATAGGTTACAATCACATTGCACCACCTACAGATTTTACTCCAAAATCAATAGTAAAACCTGTTAGTGAAAGTAATTTCCAAAACCACATCATCATGTGTATCATCCTCAAGAGATCACCCAAAATTAGAAGATGAAATCAGTGTTGATACCTCAGCAAATCAATTGCCTGATGGGTTAACTACTGATAAGCACATGAAGCTGAGTACTTCAGATGTAGTCCCTCAAAGTACCTCAAGTACTGAAGGGCAAGTCACAACATCTGAACGGCATTTCAAATCAACTGAAATAAAAGAATTAACGACTTGTTGATACATGTATGTCCCTAGATCGTGATATGTGATGTAATAGATCTTGTTAGGTATGATTAATGAACTGATAATTGATAGTCTGTTGGTTATAATGTTTAATAGTCCATTAATGAGTCGTAAATGAATTGATTGGGTTTATGATTACTTGAATGATTACATATAATATTATATTAATTAACTAAAACATTCAAACTTAACTTAATGAAGTTCCCATGCGAATGGATCATGCGAATGAACCATACACATGAAGAACTTCACACGATTGACTCAGTCGCACGACTGGACCAGGAGACTGGATCAGTCGTACGACTGTAACATAAGATTGGCTCAGTCGCACGACTGAACACTCAGTCGCCCGAATGAACCAACCGCATGGTTCAATCGCACGACTGAACCAAACTAATGGTTCAGTCGCATGATTGAATAGTGCCAACCTATAAATACAACTCAATTCGTGAAAAACGGGGAGATTCGATCAAGTACGATTCAAGTCGAACCCTAGCCGTCCAGAAACCTTCCAAATCGTTCTCCAAGTTCATAGAACACATTAGATCGATTCCTTATCGATTTATAACGTTAGTTTCAATCCTTGATTGATTCTTCGTGTGTTCTCACTGATTGGATCGCCAATCAAATAGGATTCCGCACTATTTGATCCGGTATACATGTGATCTCTAGGTATTTCAGTCGAATACCAGGTCCTAACAAGTGGTATCAGAGCTATTGGCTCTTGATTACGTGTTGATTCAATCAAGATTGCATAAAAGTTTGTGTTTTTACACTAAAAACGCAATCTTTGGCATCAAAAGTGATCTTGGAAGTTTCCTGCTCATCGACGTTTGGTTTCTACGGACTCAGGCGATTAGAACTTGTGAAATTTCGAATTTTTACGGCTGAAACCCGTCAAACCTAGAAATTTTCGCAAACCAGCAGCTTCAATCGCACGACTGACTCATTCGTACGACTGGACGCCATTCGCAATTCTCATACGCACGATTGGACCTAGTCGCACTTTCATTCGGCCGATTGAACCGTTCATTCGCATAGCTCATACGCACCAGATTCATTCGCACGACTGAACCAATCGCCTAGTTCATTCGCACGATTGAACCAATCGCAGAGCTTATACGCACGATTAGCTCATTCGCATCCTTCAGTCGCATCAGTGAAAGTTTGTTTGTTTAGATTATAAGTTTATTCATCATGGAAGATCAGATGTCAGCCTTTACTGCTGGGAAGGACTCAAGGATACAGAATCTGTTGCTGCTTGAGAGTGAGGTGGGAAATCACAATAAACCACCAAAGCTTTTGACTTTAGATGAGTTTCCCCACTGGAAACAACGTTTTGAGATCCACCTTAATGGATTAGATCCTAATCTGTGGGAAGCCATTGAGATAGGCTATAGTACACCGGTGGGAGCTGATGGGGTTAAACTAACATTAAGCGGGATGACAGACGCACAGAAAGTAAAGTACAATGCAGAGAAAAGAGTTTATGCATTGATCACTCAGTCTATCCCCAAAGACATATTCCACCAGTATTCCGAGAACAAGCAGTCTAAGAAACTGTGGGATGCGCTAGAGAAGAGATATGATGGTAATGCATCATTGAAGGCAATCAAGGCAAAGGAGTTAAAGAAGGAATTCGATAACTTCTCATCAATTGGTAATGAAAGTTTGGACGAAGTCATAGATAGATTCTACCACTTGATGAGCGAATTGCATACACATGGAGTGGCTACTACCATGGAAGAAAAGGTAAGAACTTCGCAGACGGGTTGCCTGATAAGTGGGCTACATTCGTGTCTAACCTGAGACAGAATGGAATCCTTGTAAAGCTGGATATAAATGACTTCATTCTTAAGTTGCAAGAAGAAGCACTAAGGATGAAGTATAGAGCTCAGAAGTCTTTTTACACACAAAATCCAACTTTATACAACGCCACGCCTCAAGCTAAGACATCTAGAGCACCCCTCCAGACTGCTTTTGTGTCTAGCTCGTCAGGTCCCTCACATGCTTCTCCTTCTGGATCAGACACGTCTGGGTCATCATGTACCCATCATATTGGATCAGAAGCAAACGCTACCAACTGAAGACTGAGAACTTCGGTAATGTGACCGTGGAAGTAGCACGAGAGCATATGGATCTCTTAGCAGCAGTGGTTCATTCTTATGATGGACTTGTTGCTGGGAAGATTGGAAACTGCCATCTGGCAGATGAGGACTATGAGCAGGTGGATGAGATGGAGCTTGAAAGAATGGATATAATGTGGGCCTTAGCAAGTGCTGTTCGGAGGGCGAAGAAGTTTGTGAAAAAGACTGGACAGAACTTGGTTGCTACTAAGGACACCACCTTGGCTTCGACAAGAGTAAAGTGACCTGCTTTAACTGTGGTGAGAAGGGGCACTTCAAACTAGAATGTGTCAAGCCAAAGAAGACGGGGAATGGGAACCCGTTCTCATCATTTACTCGCCAGGACAAGCAACCCTCTAATTCTACTTCATCGAACAAGGATCCAAAAGCACTAACTGCTCATGATGATGAAGGACAGGATTGGAGTTTCAGTTTGTCTCACCAGGAGAATCTAACATTGCCAGTGTCGAGGATATTGACGATGATTCTACGAGTGAAGGTGATATAGCAGTTGAAATTGCAATGTCACATAGTGAAGAAACAACTGCAGCCGAGGTCAGCTACAAGCCAAATGAGGAAGTTTCCACATCAGAGACAGAAAAGCCAGAGTCGACAGAACCAGAATCATCTGATGCGGCACTCATGGCTAATACTTCTGAACCAACTCAGGTAGTACCACTGACCAAATTTTTAATAACCATGCTTGTTCTGATTGTGACACGTTTAGGAAGAGCATAGATGAAAAATTTGCTAGGTTATTAGATCATAATGATAACTTAGTAAAAGATTTACGTCTGTGCACTGAGGCAAATAGAGTGCTAAAACAAAATGAGCATTGTTATAAAGAAAAGATAGACCTATTGACTAAGCAACTTAGGGAAACCGAAGTAGTGGCTTTTAACCAAGAAACGACATTAGGTACTATCTTAACTCCCTAGAAGACACTAAGAACAAAAGGCAGTTCTAGAAGTCGAAGTTAATTCATTAAAACAGAAACTGCATAGTTGGACTAGTTCTTCACACATAGTTCAACACTTAGTGAGAGAAAGGAATAACGGGGAGGGATTAGGCTACAAAGTGGTTCCACCACCACCTGAGACCTTGATGAACACCAAGTCTAGACCAGTAAATAATAACCCCATCAAGGATCATGTGGTGACCACTCCTCTTGTTACCGATCCAAACACCTCATGTTCATCTACTGAATCTGGTAAGAAACAAAAGGAGGTCACTTCAAAGGCAAAGGGTAAATTGCCTTGTGTTAACCTGGAAAATGAATTTGAAAAGGTTAATTTAAAGTCAGGGTCAAATAGAGTCAAATCAGAACCTAAAAGGACTTCAAATGTTACCTTTTCACATGCTGCAAGTCAAAAACCAGTTACCAAAAAGTAAAACAGGTTAATCAGTAAAGTTTGTTACACCAGAGAAAACATCAAACATCCAAGAGTCAAAAACTAAAGTGATTGATGTTACTAGAGTGTCAGGAACTTCTCCACAAAGAAAGTCTACTCATAAAGTTGATAGCAGGTCATGCTACAACTGTTGAGAATGTGGACACATTGCTTCCGATTGTCATCTCTATCAGACACCTAGGAAGCAGATTGATCTTCTGGACTCTAGACCTAGGTCTTCTAAGCGGAGTTCTCTAACTCCACCTAGAAGAGCTAGTGAACCTAAAGTCCAACCTGTAAGCCAGACGACTGTTTATCATAAACAGGCACTGCACAAATCTGGTTTATGGAAAGAAAAATCCACCATCGTGTCTGATACTGATAACAAGAAGGAACCTGAGCTACCCTCACCTTCTAAGGGTGAATGGGTGGAGTTTATGATGTGTGATGCCTCTAGGAAACCCAAGACAGTCAAAGCTTGGGTTCCTAACCTAAACTGATTCTGTTACTTTGAATGTGCAGGGTGTTCGATATAGTGCTGAGACTAACACGTGGATTATAGACAGCGGAGCATCCCGGCACATGATAGGAAATAGCGCCCTTTTATCTAACGTCAAACAAATAAAAGGAGGGCATGTTTCCTTTGCAGGAAACAAGGAGGCTATATCACAGCTCAGGGAGAAGTGGGAAATCAGAAAGTTAAGTTTGATAAAGTGAACTACGTTCAACAACTTCAGAACAACTTACTTTCTGTTTCCCAAATCTGTGATAAAGGATTTAAAGTCGTCTTCGATAATCAGAAGTGTTACGTGCTGAAGAAAGAATATGATCCCAGAGGACCACGTTCTAATGACTGCTTCAAGATATAAAGACTTGTATGTCTTGGATCTGTCAACAGCTGCCACAACGGATCATGAGGTTCAGTGTTTCTTATCTAAAGATACTGAGAGGGACTCCATCTCCTGGCATCGGAGAATGGGACACATAAGTCAAGGAAGATGAATCATTTGATTCAGAAGGATTTAGTTAGAGGAGTGAATGTCAAGAACTTCCAACTTCCTGACTTTTGTGTAGCTTGCAAGAAAGGGAAACACACAAAGAAGTCTCATAAGGAAAAGAAAGTTCATTCAATAGAACTTCCTCTTGAGTTTCTTCACATGGATCTGTTCAGTCCAGTTAGTACAAGGCATTGCAGGCGACGCGTACTGCTATGTGGTCACTGATGACTACTCAAGGTTCACTTGGGTCATGTTTCTGAAATCAAAATCAGAAACTTTGGAGACATTCAAGGAATTAGTAACCACACTGGAATCACTCTACAAGCTCAAAGTTCAACAAATACGCTCAGACAACGGGACAGAATTCAAGAATCAGGGATGGAGGCATACTGCAAGGAAAGGGATTTGTGCATCAATTCACTTCTGCCTACACCCTCAGATGAATGGCGTTGCTGAGAGAAAGAACAGGAGTTTGATAGAACACTCGGACTATGCTGGCAGACTCGAAACTGCCTATCCAATTCTGGAACGAGGCAGTGGCAAATGCGTGCTATACACTGAACCGAGTCCTAATAGTCAAGCGCCACTGAAAGACATGTTATGAGCTACTTCAAAGACGCAAACCGAATTTGGAGTATCTTGAACCTTTTGGCGCACCGTGTACACTTCTGAAGAAGACACAAGAAGGAAAATTCAGCGAGAAGGCAGTTGAAGGAATTTTTCTAGGATACAACATACCGAACAAGCGAGTTTACAATAACTCAACGGGTCTTGTAGAAGTGTGGTGTAATGTCGACGTTCAGAGATACCCACACCACCTACAGGCAAAGGACCTGCATACTTCTTCGATTATGATGGATTCTTCAAATCCTTCAACATCCCTCTCTCTCCCTCCCCGATAATGAGTTAGCCACTAGGATGATGTATGATATTCTAAATACTCCATCCAGCACACAGGGAGAGTGATCTACTCAGTCAGAAGGGGTAGTCGATGAAAGTGACTCCTCCTCTGAAGATGAAACTGAAGCAGATGACCAGAACAGTCAGGAGGAACAGGTTCCAGTTCCTGAAAGTCCACAAGCATCCACAAGTGATGTACCCTCGACTTCGGAACCTCAAACGCCAAGCTCCTCAGATACAGACCAAAATGTTCACAATCTTGGTTCGGAGGTGACTGTGCCGACTACTCCAGGATCACGACTAACGTCTATCATCCCCTTGACAATGTTATTGGAGATGTCCGATCAGGAGTACAACCCGAAATCAGCTATACTACAGCTGATTACGCCTCAGTTATGGAGAGGGTTACATTCATGATGGTGCTTATCGATGTTTTGTCTCACAGGTTGAGCCAAAATATGTCATGAAGCACTAAATGATGAGGCGTGGGTGAGTGCCATGCAAGAAGAACTTCTGCAGTTTAAGAAGTTAGGTGTATGGACTCTGGTTGATAGACCTAAAGGTGCTAAAGTCATTGGCACCAAATGGGTACTAAAATGTAAGAAGGATGACCAAGGAGTCATTATAAGGAACAAAGCTCGACTGGTGGTTCAAGGTTTTCGCCAAGTCGAGGGGATTGACTATAATGAGGTGTTGCACCCGTGGCAAGGATGGAAGCTATTCGTATCTTCCTTGCCTATGCCTCGTACATGAAGATTAAAGTCTACCAATAAGATGTGAAGAGTGCATTCCTTCATGGAGAAATCAGGGAAACAGTCTATGTAAGTCAACCCGAGGGATTTGAAGACCCTTATAATCGGGATAGAGTTTACAAGCTCGACAAAGCTTTATAGGGGCTTCATCAAGCTCCTCGAGCTTGGTATGAGAAACTCTCGACTCATCTTGTGAAACACGGCTTTTGCAGGGGAGTCATTGACTATACACTGTTTATAAAGAAAAGGATGGTGACCTACTGCTAGTACAGATATATGTTGATGACATAATCTTCGGTCAAGAACGAAGAGTTATGCAAAGAGTTTGAAGCAGTGATGAAGAAAGAGTTTGAGATGAGTGCGATGGGAGATGAAGTTCTCTCTCAGTTACAGGTGGATCAAACATCTAATGGGATCTTTCTACATCAGACCAAGTATGTAGGAGACATTCTCAGTCGCTTGGACATGGAGAATGCTTCTGCTGCTGGGACTCCACTTGCTACGAATCATGATATAGCACCTGATGAGAATGGAGATCTTGTAGATGCCACTATGTACCGAGGAATGATTGGATCTCTCATGTATCTCACTGCCTCAAGACCTGATATCATGTATGCTACATGTTTATGTTCTAGATATCAGGCTAAACCTAAGGTCAATCATCTGATTGGGGTCAAAAGGATCTTTCGCTATCTAAAGGGTACACCTACACTGGGGTTGTGGTATCCCCATGATGACGATTTTGAGCTCACAGCGTATAGTGACTCGGACTATGGCGGCTGCAAAATGAACTACAAGTCTACATCAGCAGGGTGTCAATTCTTTGGGAGAAGATTAGTTACATGGCAATGTAAGAAGCAGACATCGGTTGCATTGTCAACCTGTGAAGCCGAATATGTTGCTGCTGCAAGTTGCTGTTCCCAAATCATTTGGATTCAACAGAAAATGCGGGATTACGGTTTGAAATTCTCGTCTACTCCTATTTTGTTGATAACTCTGCTGCAATTGCAGTAACCAAAAACCCGGTTCAACATCCTAAGACCAAACCATGGGTATCAAATACCACTTCATAAGAGACTGTTTTGAAAAGACCTTGATAGATGTGGTTAAAATTAATACTGATTTTCAACGTGCTGACCTCTATACAAAAGCCTTTGATAAACCACATTTTCAATACTTGCTAGAGGTCAACGGCGTTAAAAAAAAAAGTGAGGTAATTCCTGATGAGAATAATGTGTAGTCCGATGTAGTTTCGTTAAAGTTTATTTTATTTTATGTTATCTTTTTTTTCTTTTGTCTGTTATATTTAATTCATGTTCTTGCTGTTTATAAATCCAAAAATAATTAAATCCGAAATGATTTTAGTATTTTAGGGGGAGAACTATGTCAGCAAGTTATATTAAAAAAAAATAAATGAGGGAGAAGGGGTAACTAGCTGAAATAA
The DNA here is from genome assembly GCA_025506515.1 of Flaveria trinervia. Lineage (NCBI taxonomy): Eukaryota > Viridiplantae > Streptophyta > Magnoliopsida > Asterales > Asteraceae > Flaveria > Flaveria trinervia. The sequence continues at coordinate 55,679,611 of CM046451.1, forward strand.
GGTAGATTGTGTCTGTGATACTGATTCAATACCTTTGGAATATGATAGAACACAGGAACAAATCAAGAGGGATTTTAAAATTTAGGTTTGAAAAGATGCAAAAGTTCAAAGTATAAGTCTGTGTAGTCTAAGCAATATAAAAAGGGAAAATGATAGAAAACTGGCAACTCCTAAGGTGACACAGAGAAAGTAGACTTAGAGGCTGCTAGACCACTAATGATACGTTGGTAGATTCAACACAATAGACAATTAGACCTGATTGGTGATCTCAAGATCAAACTAAGTTGTTCCACTGACTGTGGGCTTCCATCTTATCACTGGTTAACACAATCAAATATATTCCAATAAGGGGTAATGAGCATTTAAATGCCACAAAAGTGTGCGGATGACCACAATTAGAGCAAAGCAAGAAAAAATGAAAGACAAATGCAATAAAGCTAATGACTCATGTTGTTGGTGCATATTGTGTCAAATAAAATAAGCTGCTCTAACAAGGAGATAGGTTGTGTGCCTCTCTGCTGTGCGATGGCACTGACTGAGGATAAGCATAACCTAGATCTAGAATTCATTGTTGTTTGCCGCCTCTCTGCTGTGCGATGGCACTGACCTGAGGACAGGCTCTCTTTGAAAGCTCTAAGAATAGTCTCTTCTTTTAATAATACCCGTAGACTACTCAAAACCTCTGAGGAATGTTGATTACCATATAAGTGTGGGATCCACAAATGTTAGCTAAAATAATTAAACCTAAATCAGTCACCAGTCTGCGTCAAAAGTCTGTGTATGGATTTAAGTGGACAAACATACTGACAATCTTAGTGGCTACATTCTCAAGTTCAAATCAATGTGAAAATCTAAGAGTTTCAGTATGATTTCCTAAGTTGCTAACGACTCTGGATGAACACAAGAATTTAAGCATCAAAGGTTTTAATAACAAGTCCCAAAATGATTTGATACTCCTGTATGATTCCAAATTGAGTTGGTCCAGATATGATCAATCTAAGTCAAGCTGTCTACTCCTAATCAAATCCCTTAGATTTCCATCTTAGGGTTTTATCTCTCAAAAAGTCCAACATAAACTTTAGTTGTGTAGTTAGTTTAAGTTCCTATGTTTATTTTAATTTGTGTGTCTGTCGGACTACATCAGGGAAATCAGAAGGGAATTAACTTACCAAAAAAAGGTCATGTCTGAGATGGCCACATGGTTTTAAAATTGAAAAGTCACGTCTGAAGTGACTGAATTGGTTAGGAGCTTACAATGTTATTATCAAAAGTGAAAAGGGTCTGAATAGTAAATGTTAAAAATGACTGTAAACTCACAAAGTGTGACCCATTCGCACTAGTGGATCATGGTTATCGACCAACTATGCGAATGGCTTCCAATCGGCCGAATGGACATGAAATTGATCCATTAGACCGAATGGAAGGGGGAGAATGAAATAGTAGACCGACTGAGGCTCAGTCGGTCCACTAAAGGGGCGAATGAAGGAGACCGAATGAGTCAGTCGACCGACTGAGACTCAGTCGGCCGACTGAATGCGATTGACTAGGCCAATCGTACGACTGAACCTCAGTCGCCCGATTGAACTGAGCGAATGAGGCCAGTCGGCCGAATGAACCTAGGTTCAGTATTTATAGGACTGAGTCGATCGCATCTCACTCATCACTCCCAATAGCACCCCAAATCGCACTCTGTACCGTTACCCTGTCAAACTTGCCACCGATTCTGATACACATTGCGGTTAAGATTCTTACATTCCAGTGACGTTTTACAGGTACATTACTCCTAAATCCTACCAAAATCAGTACATCACCGAACTACAATAGCGACATTGGATTGAATCAAGAACCGAACTGGAATTGACCTAATCACCTATGTAAATGAAGCAAAATGTTAAAATTGAGTTTAATAGGTTATTAGTGACAAGTAGACGAGGCTAATGGACCATTACACACTGTTAAAAGACTTAGATTGGTCAAGATTCGACCCACAGGCGATCGAACAGTGGGGCAAGCGACTGGTCGTTCGAATGAACTCCAATCGCACGATTGAACCTTGCGATTGGATCATTCGACCGACTGAACCACCCGAATGAGTCCAGTCGGCAGATTGAACTCAATCACATGTCTCAGTCGCCGATTGAACTCAATCGCATGTCTCAATCAGCCGATTGAACTCAATCGCATGTCTCAATCAGCCGATTGAACTCAATCGCATGACTCAAATAGGCGACTGACTTCAGTCGCATGATTCATTCGCACGAATGAATCAAATGACATTCAACCTTACACTTAGAACAGAAGTTTTCATGTCTTATGTATTAATGGTTCTATGTCTTGTGTGTTACAGATAAATGGCAGAAAAGTGGACCATAAATCCAAAGCACAACATCTGTGCCCATTTGGATCACACCACCAGGAACGGGGCTGAGTTCACCGACATTATAGTATTTCTGAGACGGTCTCGGATCTATAAGGCGATCTCCACTCCTTGCACGCCTTATAGATCACTCCATCAGGCATTCTGGAAAATGCCTTGGTGGACCGCTCTCGTGAGCCTTACTGTATCAGGAGCTCCATACTGGGCCATATATTGAGATCTCTGCTGCCGATATTCAGAGGGTCCTAGAGTTTGGGGAGGACGCTGATCATCCTACAAAACTACATCCATTGACAGTGCGAGGATGCTTCCTAAGGCTAAAGTACGCTGGGGATATCAACTCAGGTGTGCTCAACAAGAGCAACCTGAGCCCCCAGTACAAGTACTTAGCACACGTGATCCTCAAGTGTGTAGCATCGAGGAGGGGTGGTTTGACGACCTCTCAGACCAGATTCAAAATGCCTACGTGGCACTGGTTCTGAACCACCCCTTCAGTTTTTCCAGCACGATATTCTCCTACTTGGTGGAGAATTTGGATTAAAGGGAAAAGAGGGGTTCTGTATGTACCCCAGATTCTTACAGCTCGTCTTCAACGAGAAGCTGCCACAGTTGCCCAAAGAGAGTCATGACGCAGTGGCCTTAGAGATAATGGATGATACTACTCTGGGCAGGATGAGAGTTTACAGGGGAAAGTAGATTAAGCCCCAAGTGAAAAGAATGATTGGCCACTTAGCAGATGAAAGCTATGTGGCACCGGGGACGCCAATGGCGTCACGAGGACAGTGACTCCGACGTGGAGCCAATTGTCCTCCCCACTGATGATTCAGAGGAGGATGACAGTGGGGATGATGCTGTTCCATCCAGAGGCACTGTGTCTGACTCTGTTCCCTCGGTGTTTGTCTCACCTGCTGAGGTAACTGAGTCAGCAGGATTTCATCAAGATTTTGTTTTGAACGAGGAGGATGAGGATGAATCTGATGAGGAACCATTGACCCGGACTGTGGGAAGGAAAGTGGTTCCCACAGAACACGGGTTGAGGGTTGTTGGTGAACAACCGAGAGGCTCCGGAGATACAGAAACTGATCCATCATATGCTCCGGGGTCCTCAGGCGGGATTGAAGGGGGAGCATCCACCTCAAGGGAACGAGGAGAAAACGGATGGCTCAACCCCATGGCCAGAAAAGAAAAACGAAAGGTAACCTTCATCACCACCACATCCCCCACACCTTCCACCACTACCACCTCTGCAGACACACCTTCCACCACCATACCTCTCCCCACAGCAACCACAGACACCACCATACCGACCACCACAAGCCAGACCCCTGCCACACTACATCATTCACTCCACACTCACCACCAGTATCATCCTGACCTGACCCTATATTCCCACCTCCACCACCACCACTAGCCACCAAACCAAGCCCTCAGCCTACCCCTCACACACCTACAGATCTCCTCTACCTCCAATCGGGGTAGAGGAACAGCTGTCAGCCTTAAATAAATGGTGTTACGATTGCTGGCGGCTGATGAGGAAAAGACCTCTCAGATCCGCCAGCTCACCGACCTGACTGCTGCACAATCGCAGAAATTGCAGAGCAGGATCGAGTTATTGAGGAGCAGGCCCAGCAATTGGCTGCTCAGAACACTCAGTTGGACCAACTCCGAGCGCAAAGTGTCACAGCAGGTAAGCAGATAGAGGAGTTGGAAAAAGCTAAGAGGTCCATTTTGCTAAAATTGAAAGGATCAAAGGAGGAACCTCTAAAGATAAAGGATGGAGACAGAGATAAGGATGATGATGATGATGATGACAGTGATTCTGATGAAGAGAAGACCGAAGAGTGGCGCGCAGATGAAGACACTGAAGAAGGAGAAGCAGCTGAATCGTCTCAGCTCCAGGCCAAGAGAAGAGACAAAGAACAGACAGGATCAGTCAGCTTCTGCTTCTGCACCTTCACAAGAAGAATCTAGCATTCAGGATAAAAGTAAATAGTGGATGTTATGTATTTATTACTTTTGTATTCTGTATTGAAAAACCATGTACTAATGTTTATATTAGTTAATGCATTTTGTTTGATATATTACTAATGCTTTGAGTGTGAAATGTATAAATCAAACAGATCCAACGTACCACAGAGATGAGTTTGATATTGCTCCCCTTCAACACATCAAGTCTCAACTCACAATGATTCTTGATCCAGAAGGGATTGTCAGAAGGTCAGTGAGTTATACCCCTGAAGAAGGTGAAATAATTCACGACCTATCTAACGAGCAACTGGCAGAGATGTTCAGACTCAATCCTGATGACATTGTCAAGGATGCTCCAACAGTTGATTCAAAAGTTGAGGTTGAAGATATTGCTGCTGAAGAGTACCCTCAGTACGCTGACAACAAGGGTAATGTGGTTCCCAATCTGGGTGAGTCCCTAGTCAGTGATATGTTTGAGGTACTAGACAAGATGGAGCAGGAAGCAGGAAAGACCGAAGGAACAGCCCAAGCCTCAAACGATGACGTATACATTCGAAAGGCTGAGTGGGCTGAATGTTTTAAAGAAGTCAAGCCCAACGTGCTGCACCGAAGAAGGATGCCTACACCAAGTTCTACAGCGTCAAGAAACATCATACGGTGTCAGGCAGGATTATAGCATGGGCATATTTTGACGATTTTAACGTTATGCCGTTAAGAGGAAAAGGGCATAGAGTACTTTAGATTTCCACATGATCTAAAGACTCTACCTGGATTTGAGCTCAACCAGCTGGCCAAATTGAAGCTGTTGTATGCTGACCGAGAAAAATGTCAGGCTGGTTTGAGGCTGCCCTCAAGAAAGAGTACCACACCAGATGGATTAACTTCAGACCTCAACAACCTACAAGGTATATTAGAAGGTCTGAGATGGATGCCATACTGGAAAACCTAAGATTGTGTTGAAATGGAGTCCTCCTCGCACTATGTCAAGAATCCCTCTCAGAGAAATGCCACAGGACTTCACTCCACACTTCAAATGGTGGTACTATGATTGGAGAACTGCTGAAGCTGTCATAGTTCTAAACAAAGGGGATAAAATGGATACTGTCAGGGTATTCGACCCAATGTGGCTAACTAACTTGTCTGCTAATGATGTCTATACATTATACAAGTGGCCATTGTTCTATGACACACAAGACATTGTACAAGCCCTCCAGTTCCAAAATGTTATACGACTTTGCTTCGCTTTGATATTCACGCGGGAGTCACACAAGAGGACAAGTACAAGAAATATGAGAAGGTAATGAAGAAAACAAGACATTAGAGAGATCTAGGTCCAAGGGGGAGTTTGTTGATACATGTATGTCCCTAGATCTTGATATGTGATGTATAGATCTTGTTTGGTATGATTAATGAACTGATAATTGATAGTCTGTTGGTTATAATGTTTAATAGTCCATTAATGAGTCGTAAATGAATTGATTGGGTTTATGATTACTTGAATGATTACATATAATATTATATAATTAACTAAAACATTCAAACTTAACTTAATGAAGTTCCCATGCGAATGGATCATGCGAATGAACCATACACATGAAGAACTTCACACGATTGACTCAGTCGCACGACTGGACCAGGAGACTGGATCAGTCGTACGACTGTAACATAAGATTGGCTCAGTCGCACGACTGAACACTCAGTCGCCCGAATGAACCAACCGCATGGTTCAATCGCACGACTGAACCAAACTAATGGTTCAGTCGCACGATTGAATAGTGCCAACCTATAAATACAACTCAATTCGTGAAAAACAAGGAGATTCGATCAAGTACGATTCAAGTCGAACCCTAGCCGTCCAGAAACCTTCCAAATCGTTCTCCAAGTTCATAGAACACATTAGATCGATTCCTTATCGATTTCTAACGTTAGTTTCAATCCTTGATTGATTCTTCGTGTGTTCTCACTGATTGGATCGCCAATCAATAGGATTCCGCACTATTTGATCCGGTATACACATGATCTCTAGGTATTTCAGTCGAATACCAGGTCCTAACACGACTGTTGAGGAATCTATCATACGGTCTTTCAGGACAGATAAAGAACAGCTGAAGAACAAGTCTTCAGTTGTTACAGATCCTTCTGTACTTAACACAAGTACTGAAAGGAGGAAAGTACTCAAGTAGTCTCCACTTCAGCAGTTGATCAATCCAAGATGAAGAATAAGCCATGTGACATATGTGGTAATTCAAACATCTTTCTGATGAATGTTGGTACAAAAAGGGTTCCAAACTCAACAAAGATAAGCTCATTAAAATGCATATGGATCAAATGAAAAATGAGTTTGAGACCAAGTTTGTACCACAGTCATCCCAAATTGATAAACCCAAGGCTTCACCCAAATCCAAAAAGAAGGATAGGGTTTATCATAAAACAGCTGATAGTGTTCCTCATGATAAAAATCAGACTAAGTCTGTGAATTTCAAGGAGGAAATGGTGGGCCACAAGAACTCATCAAAAACAAGTACTAATGTGTCACAAGAGCTGAAAGCTTTAGCTACAAATCAGACACAACTTGTTATGATGGTTCAGTATTTGTTGGGGAGAGTTAACCAACTAGATGCACGTGTGATCAAACCACTGAAAAGGTATTCCAAGCCCAAATCCAAGGAATCCATTTCAGCACCATCTCCGCCTTCATGAGCTGTTAATCATGAGAAACAAGTTATGGTTAAATCTGTTGATGAAAACAAACCCAAAACCAAAAAGGTTTGGGTCTCAAAACCTAACTAGTTCCTTGTGATAAATGCAGGGTTCTTCAGCATGCCAAAGAAGCATCTGGTATGTAGACAGTGGAGGATCTATGCATATGACAGGGAGCAGTTCTCTTCTTAATGACTACTCTCAAGGAAAGAAGGGATTTGTTTCATTTGGAAATGAAGCTAAGGGTTACATCATCGGGAAAGGATATGTGTCTAATGGAGAAATCAGATTTGATGATGTTAACCATGTGGAGAATCTCAAGTATAATCTACTGAGTGTCAGTTAGATGTGTGATAAAGGGCATGTTACACTTTTTACAAGCCAAAACTGCAGGATTCTGTCTTCCACAGTTCTGCGGCTGATTGACAAGGTATTGGATAAACATACTCTCCTGAAGGCCAACAGGATTGGAAGAGTATATGCCCTGGATTTGTAAAAGAAGATTGATTTGAAGGGTCATCCTTGCCTGTTTTCCAAAGCCTCTCCTCAGGAATCTAAACTGTGGCATAGAATGCTGGGTCATGTAAATCTCAAAAACATGAATCAGCTGATCCACAACAGTTTAGTGAGAGGTCTACCAATAAAGGAGTTCCACTGTGATGATACCTGCACTGCTTGTTTGAAAGTAAAATAGCACAAAGTCTCATTTTCTCCTATTGAAGAACCTAAGTCCACTACATGCTTGCAGTTAGTGAACATGGATCTATTTGGTCCTGTGATAGTGATGAGCATGGCAAAGAAAAAATACTGTTAGGTAATTGTGAATGATTACTCCATATTTGTATGGACTTTCTTCTTGCATTCAAAGGATGAGGTTGCTCAGACGATTATAAACTTTGTATTGTATGTTGAAGCATTATTCCCTATCAGTCATGTGTATAAGGAGCGATAATGGAACAGAATTCAGAAACCATACACTTGATGATTTTTATCTCTCAAATGGAATCAAGAGGCAGTTTAGCCTGCCAAGGACTCCAGAATAAAATGGAGTAGTGGAGAGAAAGAACAGGACCCTAATTGAAGTTGCAAGGTCTATGTTGGCTGACTCTGGTTTGCCATTGACCTTTTGGGCTGAAGCTGTCAACACAGCTTGCTATGTGCAGAATAGTGTTTTAGTAAATCAGAGGTTGATGAAGACTCCATATGAAGTTCTACATCTTTTGGCTGCATTAATTTCATTCTTCAAAGCCTTTGGGTGTCCTTGTTTCATTCTCAACACAAAGGATCAACTCCACAAATTTGATCCTAAGGTGGATGCAGGGTATTTTGTAGGATATTCATCCACATGCAAGGCTTACAGAGTCTTCAACTGCAGAACAAAGATAGTTGAAGAAACCTTGCATGTGAAGTTCAATAAATTTCCTAAGGATAAAATTCCACAAAACCCTGTGGAGTTGTTTGATCTGGATATACTGCAATATGTTCCTCATCAACCTGCAGTTGCACATCATGTGAATAAATCATCTTCTGCAGCAAGTCTTCCACCTGGTGGTACTCAAGATGATGATGATATCAGTACTCATATTTTCAAGTTTAGTGATCAACTGCCTGAGTCCACTAAACTTGATGTTCCTGTAGCTTCAGCAGCTCCATCCACAACAAATGCTGATGAGATTTCTAACTCCTCTACATCATTTGAATTGCCATCTCATACTTGGTTTCAAGAGTCTGGATCAACATCTGTTGTTGTTGAACCTGCTATAAACACTTGCATTGAATTTATAATGTACAAAGAGCTGAAGAATCACCCCATGTCTCAAATCATTGTTGATATCAATGATGGTGTCTCAACCAGAAGTCAATTGTCCAACTTCGGCATCTATGCTCTCTTCATCAGTCAGCTAGAGCCAAAGAACTATCATGTTGCTTTAAGAGACAATGGATGGGTTGAAGCCATGCAGCTTGAGCTACTTCAGTTCAAAAAGCAGCTAATGTGGGAAACTGGTTCCTCTACCCCCAGGTAAGCGTGCAATAGGCACTAAGTGGGTGTTTAGGAATAAAACTGATGTACATGGGCTTATATCAAGAACAAGGCTAGACTGGTTGTACAGGGGTTTTCACAAGAAGAAGGTATGGATTATGATGAAACCTTTGCCCCTGTAGCCAGACTGGAGGCAAATAGATTGTTCTTAGCCTATGCTGCATTCCACAATCTTAAAGTTTTTCAAATGGATGTCAAAAGTGCTTTTTTATATGGAAAAATAAAAGAAGAGGTTTATGTGTGTCAACCAACAGGTTTTGAGGACAATAAACATCCTCATTGGGTGTATAACTTGATAAGGCTCTTTATGGGTTGAAGCAAGCTCCTAGAGCCTGGTATGAAACACTTTAAAATTTTCTTCTTAATATAATTTCACTAGAGGCTCCATAGATAAAACATTGTTTATTAAGAAAGTGGATCAGCATAAGCTACTTGTTCAAATTTATGTTGATGATATAATTTTTGCATCCTCTGATCCCCAGTTGTGTGATGATTTTACAAGTTTAATGAAACAAAAGTTTGAAATGAGTGCAATGGAAGAATTACAGTTCTTTCTAGGCTTGCAAATCAAGCAAAAGGCTGATAGAACCTTCATTCATCAGTCAAAATATACAAAAAATCTTTTGAATAAGTTTGATTTACAAAACTGTAAGCCCTGTTCTACTCCCATGTGCAACACCACACAACTGGATGTAGATCAGAAAGGTAAAGCTATTGATGAAACACTTTACAAATATATGATTGGGTCCTTCATGTACTTAACAGCTTCTAGACCAGACATTATGTTTGCAACTTGTGTTTGTGCCAGATTTCACGCTGCTCCTAAAGAGTCTCATTTGATTGCAGTCAAGAGGATCTTTAGATATCTGCAAGGTACACAATCTCTATGTCTTTGGTATTCCACTGGACACTCTTGCAAATTAGTTGCTTTTTCTGATAGTGACTATGCAGGGTGTAAGTTAACCAGAAAGTCAAATTCTGGTGGATGTCATTCCTAGGCAACTGTTGATTTCTTGGCAGAGTAAGAAACAACATCTGTTGCTACATCCACTGCTGAAGCAGAGTTCATTGCTGTTGCATGTTGTACATCTCAGGTACTCTGGCTTCAGAACCAATTATTGGATTGTGGCATTACAGAGACCAAGACTACATTGTTAATGGATAGTGCTTCAGCTCTGTGTATTGTCAAGAATCCAGTCTAGCATTCTATGACCAAACATATAGGGATCAGACGCCATTTTATTAGGGATTGTTTTGAAAAAGGTCTCATTGATCCAAAAGTTTGTGCCAAGTGCTGATGAGCTTGCACATATATTTACTAACCCTTTGGACAATTCAACTTTCCAAAACCTTGTGTTAAGGCTTGGTATGCTGCAGCTAGAATAAGTGACCACTACTGATGATCTCAGTAAACAAGTACTAATGACCATTAGTAAACATGTCACAAATAAGTACTGATAAGTTTTATTCTCAGTTGCTTTCATAACTACTGAAGACTAAATTACTTAAAAAGTACTGTACTTTCTGTTAAAAGAAAATGATGCTGTTACAACTACTGATATAGTTATAACTACTCATGTCAGTAAAAACAGATAAGTACTGATGTCCTATGAAACAACTGAAAACAGCTAAAAAGTCTGATGAGTAAGTGTTGAGGACAGTATGAAACAACTGAAAAGCTCAGAATTGACGAAAACTACTGATGAGAATTTTCTCTTCAATCGTTTCCACAAACTGCTGTTTCACCTTAACACTGATGACAAAACCATGTCTTTAGTAGTTCACAAATACTGATGACTAACACCAAGTCCTTAGTTGTTTCCTACATCTAAAGCCAAAACCAAGGTTTTTCAGTAGTTTCATAACTACTAATGACCAACACCAAGTCTTTAGTTGATTCAAATGATTGATGGTTAAAACCAAGTCTTTAGTTGTTTTCATTCAACTGATGACAACACCAACATTTTCAGTCGTTTTCTTTTCATCCTTTTCTTAACCTATAAATACCTGCACTTATAGCCGAACGTTTCATTAGCCGTTTTCTATCCTTTTCACTCTTAACAATGGCGACCATGAAACTCAAACCCTGACACAACTGTGTTGCGTACCTCTCGAAATCGGCCTTTTGGAACAAATTTGATTATGCCATCGATCTTATGGTGGATTCCCAATAGAGACCGCCTTTCTTTTGAATCCTACCATATACCCCGATTCCTTAAACCAATTTGGACCAACGTCTTTGTAACAACCGGTGAAAATGATTGCCAAATCACTCTCCAGTTGTTGGTCAACGAGAAACAGGTGGTAATCACCCCTGACATCATTCACAAAACCCTAAATTTGCATGATGCCACCTGTATTATAGAATACCCGAAAGGCACCACTGATATGTCTTTCATCAACAACGGGTATGAAGGAGACTTAAGTGCTACAACCATTCTCAAAAAGCACATCCATGATGCTGAAAGACTTATCTTCCACATGGTAAATATCTGCCTTGCTTCAAAGACATCTTCATGGGATTAGATGTCCTCAAGATGGCTACAGGTATTGTACTCTATCTTTGAACGACAAACTCTAAATTTTTCTGAGATAGTGTTTATGGAACTTAAGGATCTGGCTTAGAAACCTGTGACAAACAGATGGCTACTATATCCCAGGTTTCTGATGGCCATAATTTTAAATCAATTAAAATCTGAAGGCCTTGTTGGTCTTGGAGCACCTGCTCCAGCTATCTTAGCTGAGGTATACTCCAGGCATAACTCTGACCCTACTCTTAAAGGGGCTGCCCGGCTGCTTAAACCCAAGCAGAGGGAACCCACAGCCTCCACCTCCAAATCCAAAGTCCCCACCAAACCCAAACCACAAAACCCCAAAAAGGCTACCCAGGGAGATGAGTCCCCTGAGGATGCCACTGTACCACCAATACAGGAAACACATACTGGTTCTAACCCCAAATCATGTCAGACTCAACCAGCTAAAACCGCACAGGTATCCTCTCCACAGGATCCTGTTGCAACCAAATTTAGGGATACCACATTACTGGAACCTATCTCAGTTGAGAAGTTTACCATTGAAGAGCATCTCTCACCCCGGGTGCAATCTGCTTCTGACCAATCTCCAAATGCAACCGCCCCTCAAAGCCCAACCCTTAAAGATGCTAAACTGCTAAGTCAGCTGCATTCCTCACCCCCTCCCCAGAAACCAATTAACACTGGGAATACCTCAACGATTGAGGGGGAGGGCCAAAATGCTGCTGATAACCCACAGCACAGGGGTTATAATGTTCAATCTCCAAGTGTAGAAGAGGAGGTTAGAACATGTGTTCAGGCTGCCACTTCTACTGATTCAGCAAATGAACAGGATGAAGTTGGTAACATATATAAGACCTCACGAGAGGCAATTGCCAATGAAGGACAAAGTCCAGAGGCAGGAAGTCCCCAGAACCAAGAACAAGGGGCACATGCATATACTGATCTACACTCAGGGCATGTACATCCTGATTTAATCAGGAGGTCAGATGATTCAACAAAGACTCATCATGACCTGGGCTTTTTCTTTGATGTCTTAGCCCATAACACAATCCTAGAGACTAAGGTGAGCAGACTCAAAGAACTGCTAGCCAAAATGTCTCAGGATGAAAGTCCATCTGCCCCAATAAACCCACAGATGGCACCTTCATTTGAAGGTTCACCAAACACACAGCCAATACACTTAACTAAGCCACCAGCCACTGCTTTTGGCACCACCTCTCAGGGACAGAACCCCTCTGAGCAGATGGTTGCAATCATTCAAAGCTCCTTACCTCTCATCACTCCCATCATCACTGAGATATTATATAAAGCCATTGATGAGAGGATCTCCTCAAATCTCCAAACACTCCTTGATGATGTTGTTCACGAGTCACTTTCTGCCTTTCAAGCCCCTGATCCCAATGCACCCAAAAAGGGGGAGACTACTAGGTCTAAGGCAGTGAATGAAAGGAAAAGGAAGAGAGTAGAAGATGAGAAAGAACAAGAAAAAGAAAAGGAGTTGGAGAAAGAACAAGAACTGATCTCAGAGAAACAGCTGATCACAATGCAAGAGCTGAGCACACACAAAGAGCAGAAAGATCAGCTGATCACTTACAAAAGGAAGAGAAGTGCTGAGTTAAAGTCTGATGGAGAAAAGTCCTTAGAAGATCTAGTCAAAGAAGCTGATGAAGCTCACAGCAGATCTATGGACAAAATAATAGATCAGCTCTTCAGACAGGGTCATGACACAACCACCTTAGATGTTGAGATGAGAAGGCTAGAGATAAATGAAATCAAGCAAGATGGGCTAGTTACAGTGTGATGGATAGGGAAAGGTTGGATATTTGATCAGGTTTATTGCCAAATATCTTGGAAGATCATTGACAAAGATGAACTCTTGGTCTAGAGATAGTATCTTGGAGATAACCAAGAAAGTTTGTTTTGCTGGAAGCTACAACAAAGGGTTGATCATCGAAGCACTAGAAGAAGTAGGTGCTGGGAAGAGAACTGAGATGGCAATGCTCTCTAAAGCCAAACTCACCACTAAATTGCTAGATCAGCCTTCTCATACTCCCACCCAAAAACAACCCTTAAAGCAATCATCTCTAAAATCTGCCAATTCTATCCCTAACCAAAACCACCCACAAAACCAATTCCATCACCCCAAAAACCATCTCAAACCACACCCAGTGATACACCCAGAAGGAGGAGAAGGGTGTTGAGGGTAGAAGAAGAAGAAGAAGAGGATGAGAATGAAGACAGTCTGCCAATCTCTGCTGTTCTCAAACTTAAAACACCTGAGCCAGAGATGATCACACCTGACTTGCAAATGCAAATGGTGAAAGTGAAGATGAAGAAGTAGAACAACAAAAGCAGCATGATGAGCATTTCTCAAAATGGTTGACAAGGACTTCCCTCAACCTCAACCATTCAAGCAATGAAGAAACAAGCTCTGAGGCTATACACTATTAGGCATACATTCCAACATCAAAGAGAAAGAGTGAGGATTTGGCCAGACCCCAGGGTAAGTTCACAATACACAAGAAGAACATACCAAGTAGATATCATGGCCAAGTGAAAAAGACTTTGAATGCTGCAATTATGTTGGCTATGGTAGTCTCACCCTGGGAGATTATAGAAGAATTCAAGAGAGCACACAACTCAAAAACAACCCCTCAATCTCTACTTGAGAACAAAATGATCAAGAAGAGACTTGAAGATCTTCAAAAGGGTGAACTCCAGTTGTTTCTAGAAGGCTCTCATCCAGATGAATTCGCATACAGAGAGATCACAACTGTTGAGTTGAAGAATGGGAAGATAGTAAGGTATCTGTCTGAATATTATGGCCCTGAGTTCTTCTTTGAGGGAGAAGCAGAAGAACTCACCAAGGAGGAACAAGTTGTTCTCCTTGAGGCCTATGCAAGAGAGTCTTACAGACTCATCAACGGGAATTAGGTTTCATGGTTAGGACAAGACTCTGTGTCCAGTTCCCAAGACAGAGTTCCCTTCACACTTAGCCAATAAAAAGATCAGAAACCTTTTCCCGGCTTGTGCTTACATGATTACCTCTGAAGCTGATCAAGAGGGTGTTTCTTCCAAAGAATAAGTGGGATCATCAATAAACTTAGTGGTTTTGGCTGTATTGGTTCAGGGGGAGTTTGTTGGACCAAAAGAACCAATGAGCCTCATTAGAAAAACGGCCAAGTCCCACAGACATTACAACTGCTGAAGAAGATCACAACAGCTGAATTACAAGGTCTGAAGACAAGATCTGAAGATTTCTACTGAAGACAAAGTCTGAAAGTAAAGTACTGAAGACAAAGTCTGAAAGTGAAGTACTGAAGACAATTGAAGACAAAGTCTGAAGTAAAAGTCTGAAGAACAAAGACTGAAGACAAAGACTGAAGACCAGAGTGTAGTTGTCAGAACAGCTGAAGTTATTAACTTTAGTAGTTGTGATGGTTTTCCTTTTTCAGTACTTGTAATTTACCTTTCAGTAGTTTATAGTTTCAGTAGTTTTAGTTCAGTAGTTTTATGTTTTTGTACTCAGCATTCTCTGAGATGTGATCAGTTGTTCAGAACATTCTCAATAGTTTGCATAGTTTTAGTTGTTTGTATAATTCTTTTAGATGTCACTATCAAGTGACATAAGCAGACGTCACATTCCTTATATAAGGAATGTTGACCTAATTGTAACGTATGACTTTCAGCCACCACGAAAGCATTTGAATGAAATATTCCTTTTGCAGAATTCTCTCTCTCTCTATAACCGTGTACTATTCCATTGAATATCAATTGAGTTCTTGCTAAATTGTCTAATTCATTGTTCGAATTCCGCTGCAATCTACTCTAAATAATCAAACTTAAATAACTGATCCTAACATGGATAAGGCTCTCTACGGGCTCCATCAAGCCCCGAGAGCATGGTATGAGAAACTCTCAACTAATCTCGTGAAACACGGCTCTTGTAGAGGAGTTATTGAATGTACACTATTCATCAAAGAAGAGGATGGATACTTACTACTTGTACAGATTTATGTGGATGAGATAATCTTCGGCTCCAAAAACGAAGAGTTATGTAAAGAATTTGAATCTGTAATGAAACCAGAATTTGAGATAAGTGCAATGGGGAGATGAAGTTCTTCCTAGGATTACACGTGGATCAGACATCAAAAGGAATTTTCCTACATTACACTAAATATGTAGGGGACATCCTAAGTCGATTTGACATGGAGAATGCCTCAGCTGCTGGGACTCCACTTGCCACAAACCACGATGTGGCACCCGATGAAAATGGTGATCTGGTGGATGCTACAATGTATAGAGGAATGATTAGATCCCTTATGTATCTCACAACATCTCGATCTCATATCATGTACGCGACGTGTCTATGCTCGAGATATCTGGCAAAACCGAAAGTCAACCATCTCAGAGGTGTTAAACGGATTTTCTATTATGTGAAGGGTACTCCAACACTCGAGTTCTGCTATCCTCATGATGATGATTTTGAGCTTACAGCATATAGCGACTCAGATTATGGCAGTTGTAAAATGAATTACAAGTGAACATTAGCAGGCTGTCAGTTCTTTGGTAAATAGTTAGTCACCTGGCAGTGTAAGAAGCAGACCTCTGTTGCTCTATCAACATGTGAAGCTGAATATGTTGTTGCTGCAAGTTGATGTTCACAAATCATCTGGATTCAACAACAAAAGTGCGACTAGGTTTGCAATTCTCTAACACTCCTATATATGTTGATAATTCTACTGCTATAGCCATAACAAAAAATCTAGTCCAACATCCTAAAACTAAACAAATTGACATTAAGTGTCACTTTTTACGTGATTGCTTTGAAAAGCACTTAATCGATGTGGTTAAAATAAGTACGAATTTTCAACGCGTCGACCTCTACACAAAAGAATTTGATAAACCGAGGTTTTTATATCTATTAGAGGTTAATAGCGTCAAAAAGAAAAGTGAAGTGATCACAGAGGAAGAAAAATGCTTAGTCCGACAATTTTATTTTATTTTATTTTATTTTTTTTTTCTTATTTTGCTTTCCTGTTTACAAAATACCAAAAACACAAAAATATTTCAGGTTTTAGAAATTTTAGGGGGAGAATAAGTTAGATTAGTATTAAATTAGTTGCTTGATTTAATTACTTAAAAAAGCGAGGGAGGAGGAGAGCTTAGCTAAGAGTAAAGTAATCAAATATGTGATACTGATTCAACGTATATGGAAAATGATAGTACACAAGGAACAGATTGGTTCGGACTTCAAAAGATTTTAACTCATTAAGATGCAAAATTCAAAGTTTTAAGTCTGAAAAGTCTAAGCAAAATAAAAGGAAAAATGATAGTAAAACTACTAGGCTACCAAGGTAACATAGAGAAAGTAGACCTAGAGGCTGCTAGTTCATTATATGATGTGTTAGTAGATTCAACACAATAGAAAAGTAGACCTCATTGGTGGTTTCATGCACAAAATAAGTTGTTCACCTTGCTGTGGGTTCTCATCTTATCCCGGGATAACACAATCAAGACATATTCCAATAAGGGGTGAAGAGCAAAAATAAACACCACAAATGTGTGCAAACGACCATAAATATGAGCAAAGCACATGAAAAATGCAAAATGCAATCAAGCTAATAACTTATGTTGTTGGTGTGATATGTGAAAAAAGAAAATAAATGCTCAATCAAGAAGATAGATTGTGTGCCTCTCTGCTGTGCGGTGGCACTGAGCTGAGGATAAGCATAACCTAAATATTCTAGAATTCATTGTTGTCTGTGCCACTCTGTTGTACAATGGCATTGACTTGAGGCTTGCATCTCTTTGAATGGTCTTAGAATAGTTTCTTCTTTAAATATACCTGTAGACTGCTAAAACATTTCCTCAGGAACGTTGATTACCATATAAGAATGGGATCCACTAATGCCAGTTGAAATAATTAAACCTAAATCATCATCGATGTGTGTCAAAAATCTGTGTATGGATTTAAGGGAACATGTATACTGACAATCATCATGAGCTGTAGTTCTTGAAAGTGAAAATCATTGTGTATATCTTGTGGCTCTAGTTTGATTTCCTAAAATTGCTATTGACTCTCAGAGGAAACAAGACTCTAGCATCAAAATATTTTATTAAAATGCCCTAAATGATTCAGGCATACCTATATGATTCCATAATGAATAGTACCAGAAATGACAAACTAGAATTGAAGTTGTGCTGTCTAGGAAGTAAAATCGATTACAATTACTCTAGTAGGTTTAAAATCCATCTCCAATCAAAAAAATACAAAAATATGTCTTAATTTATCTTTAATTTCTAGTTGTTTTATTTATTAGTTTTTTAGTCATTAAATAGGTAAAAGTCGGACTATGCATCAGAATTTGATCTATGATATACTTACTTAAAAGGGGTCATGTCTGAGGTGACCAATCAGGTTTTTTAAGTTAAAGGGATCACATCTGAGGTGATCAACATTTTTTCAAATTAAAAAGGTCATGTTTGAGATGATCATCGCTCATAACATTTTATCTATAGTTAAAACGCTAAGTGTTTGATAGGTCATAAGGTCAAACTCATAAGTATGAGCCATTCTCATGATTGGACCATATGTATGGACCAGTCGCACGATTGGATCATACGTATGAGCCCAATCACACGAATGCACCACACGTTTGGACCAGACCTATGATTGGACCATAAGAACGGGTCTATCCATATGATTGGATCACCAGAATGAACCAATCACACGAATGGAGGTGACCAAATGAGTCAGTCGCCCGACTGAAACCTAGTCGCACGACTAAAACCTAGTCGCACGACTGAACTTGACCGACTGATCTAGTCGCACGACTGAACTTGACCGACTGATCTAGTCGCACGACTGAGCCCCCAGTCGCATGAATCAAGAGTGTGAATAGGTTTAGTCGCATGACTGAATGAATTCCTAGTATAAATAGAGGGGAGCCGGTTGCAGATACTCATCACCCCCTAAATCGCACTTAAATCGTAGGAAAGCAAGGTTACGTTGCCCAAATTTCGTATCCGTGATTTAGCTTCTTCTTGTGACAATAATGATTACGCTCTGTCTATACATGTAATACGACATGAAAATCGACCGAAATGCTCAGTTTAGTCAAGCCCTTATGACCTAATTGGGTGAAAACTAAACCGAGATAAAACCTTCAAAATAAACCACTAACATGGACTTAATCATCGACTTATTTAGTACTAAGTGATATTTTGATTGATTGAGAATCTAAAGAGTCTAAACACAACATTTATCATAAAGGTTTGACATAGATTCAGGATTAGGGTGTCGAATAAAGAGTTATGCGACTAGACACTCCGTATGAACTTCAGTCACACGATTGAGCTCAGCGAATGAGTCAATCTGCCAAATGAACCAGGCGTATGAGCTCAATAACCCGAATGAACTCAGCCGCATGCTCAATCGCCCAAATGAACTCAGTTGCATGCTCAGTCACTCAATTGAATTCAGTCGCATGCTCAATCGCCTGACTAAACTCAATCGTATGGTTCAATCACATGACTGAACTAGATTGATTTCAGAACAGATTAAATTATCAACATATTCTGTTATGGACAAATCTCATGTTTATGTGTCTTGTGTTACAGAAACATGACACATAGGTGGATCATCAACACCAAGCACAACATATGTGTTCACTGGGATGCCACCACTAGGAATGCTGCTAAGTTTGTTGATATTATTGCATTTTTGAGGCGATCAAGGATCTACAAGGCCATATATGCACCATGCACCCCATACCAGTCTTTACAGTAGGGCTTCTGCGAGGATGCATCTGTTGACTGATCTACTGAGCCCTACTACATTCGGAGCACCATATTTGGCGAAGATATTGAGGTGAGGGCCGTAGATCTTCGACGAGTACTAGATCAGGGTGATGATGTTGCTCACCTAACCAAGTTACATCCTCTGACTTTACGAGGATGTTTTCTAAGGATTAAGTACACTGAGGACATCAACGCAGGTGTGCTCGACAAAAGAAACATGTGTCCCGAGTTCAAGTACTTAGCACATGTCATTCTCAAGTGCATTGGTTCACGAAAGGGGTGGATTTGATGATCTTTCTCAACAAATCCAGAATGCCTACGTGGCAATGGTGTTGAATCACCCCTTCAGCTTCTCCAACATGATCTTCACGTACATGATCGAGAACCTTGAGGACATGGGTAAGGAGAGCTTTTGCATGTATCCAAGGTTCTTACAGATGATCATAGATGAGAAGCTCCCCTTACTACCCAACGAGAAGGACGATGCAGTGATGCTAGAGGTGATAGATGACACCACTCTAGGCAGGATGAACGTGTACAAAGGGAAGCAGCTGAAACTCCCTGTCAGACGATTATTTGGGCATGTGGCCCAAGAGGATTATGTGGCACCCGCTAGGAGGAAATGGCATCACGACGATAGTGATTCCGGTGTAGAGCCTATTGAGCTACCACCGATGACCCAAATGATGATGATGACCATGATGATGGTCAAGAAGGTGAGGGTCCGAGTGGATCCAAGCCGGATCCATTCCACCAAGACATACGTTCTGATGTGGAGGAAGGGATCGTGGCCACTGAGAGAGGGCTCAGGGTAGTGGTGGATGCCAGGGTGAGTCCGGGATGTTGTTGCTAATCCATCTTACATACCAAACCATCCCATCAGCCAAGGGGGAGCATCCTCCTCTAAGGATCGAGGAAGAAGTGGACGGCTCAGCCACATAGGATGAAGAGCAAGCGAAGGAGGTTTCCTTTGATCACCACCACATCCACCACTTCTACCACAGCTACCACCACCACTGCCACATCATCTACCACCATTACCACGCCCCTACCACTACTATCACACCACCCAGCATCACTAGCACACCGCCTACCACTACTATCACACCACCCACCATCACTACCACTCACCCAACCACCACTACTACAGCCACCCCTTCACCATCCACTCCTATCCCACCACCCATATTCACCACATCCACCACTACCACCACCAGCCACCAAGTAGGTCCGTCAATCCACTCTACCTTCACCACGAGAACCACTCTACCCCAAATTGGGTTAGAAGAATAGCTCACCAACCTAAACAACATCATGCTAAGGCTGCTTGCCACTAATGACCTGAGGGCTTCACAACTACACAAGTTGATGGAGGAGAATGCTGTCCAAGCTAAGCAGATAGTGCATCTAAGCGAGAAGAGTGCTCAGTACGAGAGGGCTTTAAGTCGTGCCCACCATGCGCTTACAAGCCAAAATGTGCTGGTGTTGGATTTGGTTAAGATGATTGAGTAGTTGGAGGCCAAGAACAAGAAGATCATGCTCAGACTTAAAGGATGAAAAGATAAGCCTCTAAAGCTCCAGGAAGGTGAAGATGATGGTGATAATGATGATTCTGATGAAGAAGATGATAGTGATGATGAAGGACTGATGGGAAAGAAGAAAGAAGATGATGATGACGAAGAAGGTGATGTGGTTGCATCAGGCTCTGCTCAATGTCAAGAAAGGAGGAATAAGAGAGCACATGACCAAGGAGCATCATCCTCAACCCCTGCTATTAAAGACCTGACGGATAAGGACAAAAGAAAAGATTAAATGTTTTGTATTTCAAATACTTTTGTACTTGAATCTTGTATTACAATTATGTAATTAATGCTTACCTATATTTATCAAATGTTTAGATGTCTTGATTAATTAATAATTGGTGATGTGTTTAAATGTTTTAATCAAGCAGATCAAACATCTCAGCAAGATGAATATGATGTTGTTCACCATGATTCTTGATTTGCAAGGGATTGTCAGAAGGTCGGTGAGCTACACTCCCGAAGCAGGAGAAATCATACACGTCCTGACTGATGAGCAACTTGCGGAGATGTTCAGGCTAAATCCAGATAAGCTAGTAAAAGACACTCCAAAGGTTGATTTTTCGAATGATGATGAGCTAAACAACGTAGATGAAATAGAGATTGAATATGTGACAGCTGAATACTATCCATAGTACACTAACCGAGAGGCAATATGATTCCTGACTGGGTGACACTCTCGGCAGTGCTACTTTCAACAAACTGGATGAGATGGAAAGGAAACATAGAAGAATGAAAGCCAAACCCACGCCTCTAACGCTGAAGTTGATATAAAGAAGACTGAATGGGCAGCTTGTTTTGCTGAGATACGAGCCCAATGCATAGCTCAAAAGCAACTTGCGTACACCACGCTCTACAATGTCAAGAAGCATCTAAAGGTGTCTTGAAAGATTATTGTGTTGGCATATTTTGAGGATCTTAACGTCTATGCTATTAAGAGGGAGAAGGGAATAGAGTACTTCAGATATTCATATGATCTATTATATGCTGAGCCTAGAAAAATGTCAGGCTGGTTTGAAGATGCTCTAAGGAAATAATACCACACCAGATGGGTGAACTTCAGACCTCAACAACCGAAGAGGTACATTCATAGGTCTGAAGTACTTCCCATTTTTGGAAAGCCTAAAGTGGTACTGACATGGAGTCCTCCACGCATAATGTCCAAGATTCCCTTATAGGAAATGCCACAAGACTGCACTCCACACTTCAAATGGTGGTATTATGATTGGAGAATAGGCGAAGCGGTCATAGTTCTAAATCGAGCACGAAAAATGGAAAGTATCAGGGTATTCGACCCTATGTGGCTAACAGACTTGTCTGCAGAAGATGTCTATACATTGTACAAGTGGCCACTATTCTATGACGCACCCTCTAGTTCCAAAACGTTATACGACTCTTCTTTGCGTTTGAAATACACACAGGAGTTACTAGAGAGGAGAAGTACAAGAGATTTGAGGAGCTAATGAAAAATGTCAGATGTTAGTGTAAACTAGGTCCAAGGGGCAGTTTGTTGATACATATGTACCTAGTTTAGGAACTTAATGTATATGTATGTCATGTCTTACATATATGTAATGGATGAATTGATTGAAATAGAATATGTGATTGATGATTATAACATTTAATGATTCATTGTTTATTGTGTGAAAAACTTAATCATATGAAGTCTTCATGCGAATGGACCATACTAATGGACCATACACATAAATACATCATGCTAATGGACCAGTCGCACGACTGAACAAGGAGACCGGATCAGTCGCACGATTGAGACATAAGATTGACTCAATCGCACGACTGAACCTTCAGTCGTGCATATGAATCAATCGCATGACTAAACCATGCTAATGGTTCAGTCGTAGGATTAAAAGCTCTAACCTATAAATACCACCTAATTCATGAAAAAAAAATAGTTTAAGACTTTTGACACATATTCGTACCCTAGCCATCCAGAGACTCCAGAGAGCCTGTTCCAACTTCATAGTTCGCATTTGATCTTCTTCTAATCGTTCTTAACGTTTCTTTAATCATTAGATTGATTAGAACTGTGTTCTCACTGATTGGATCGCCAATCAAATAGGATTCCCCACTATTTGATCTACTTTCACGCATTATCAGTTAGTACTCCGTACGTACATGGTCCTAACACAAGACCCGTTGGAGAAAGATCTGTGTATACAAGACTGGACAAGCTCAGATGATGAATCAATCATAGAGGTGCGTGTTGGTTCCTCACAGATCAAGATTTCTCCTAACATTGTCAAGTCACAAAAGCATCCAAAAGCTAAATCAAGACCAATACGGATCTCTTCTCCAATTGCAAAACAACCCAGTTAATCAGTGAAGATCTTATTCCTTGTTGAGCATAGCAAATGCCAAAACAAGCAAGAATCTGCTACAAGCTCAAAGCAATCATCCTTAGTACCTGCACAACATGGGACTACAAAGAATCAAAAGCCATTCAAGGCTTGTTTTGAGTTTGGAAAAGAAGGTCATGTGGTGAAGAAGTGCCCTCAAAGACTTGCTTCGAATGGTAAACGCAAAAATAAATTGCTCCTCCAACTGTAAGTCTACAAAGAATATGCGAGACGGTAAAGGAAATACGGGTTGCTTCTCTGGATCAAGAGGTAAAAAGCACAAATCTTTGAATTGTTGGATGAAAAACCCTCCATCCAAACCTTTTCATGCGAAGTCGGTTTCACATGATTCAAAGATGAAAATGACCAAATGTTCAAAACCCAATTATTTTCCTTTTGCTCTTAAACAGAAAATGTTTTCCAAATTTAATTCATCCAAATCTGAATTAATTGAACTGAAACAAATTTGGCAAATTAAAAAGAAGGATACACATATCCCTGATTGTTTAAACAGTTGTGTGCGGAAGCAGGTTTCTTATATCAATGAAAATGGAACTTCCAGGACTACGATGGTCTGGGTTCCTCTTTCAAACTAATCTGTTTACGAGTGCAAGAACAATTCAAGAGGACTGTTAGTAGTCCGGTTTACTCATAGAGATTGTTCCTAATTCAAATTTGACGCAGAACAAACATGTTAAGGACACGGTAATTTACTCACAATCTGGATTTTTATCTACACAATCACCGTTCTCACTTCACAATCACTGCATATTTCTTGAGAATTCATTTCTTATATTCATTTCAGTGTAGTTTGGAAGACCTTCTTTGGAAAATTTCTATTTTTGTAGAATTTTATAAAAAAATTACAAATATAAAAAATAAATTATAAATAAAAAAATTAAGTTTGCAGAAATAAAAATTTAGGGGGACAGTATAAGTAAACAAAAATGAAAAGAGAACTGAGAACTTGATTTTAGATGATTGAGAAATGATTGTATATCTTCTTGAAATGCTTCTTTTTGCATTACTTGCATTTTTAGAATGAGAAATGATAGTAACTAATGTTGTTATGTGATTTACATCTTATTTTTAATTGCAAATAATAGAAAAACAAACAGATGCTTTAATGATATGCTTGGTAGACTCAGCCTGAAGAATAAAGTAGACAGCAACATAATGATTTAAATTAAAATATATGCTTAAGGACATCTGGATATACACAATCATTTTGGCCTGTATGAAAACTGAGTCCTGACAAAAATTGGACTGAGAATTGATCTTTCACCCACCATGATACAAATTATTTCAAGCCATATCTTTGAGCCTTGATTGGTGTATTTATGTGTCTTGTGTTTGTGCTTATCTCCACTGTTGTAGGGTAGTACTGACCTGGAGTGATGATCTCCTTTGTTGTATGATAGTACTGACCTGGAGCATTCATCGGCACATGATTTAACGGTCATCTCCTTTGTTATACGTAAGTATACACCTGGAGCTCTCACCATTTTGATCTAAGCTGTATCAATTCATCTAACAATGAATTCATCACAGAATGAAATATTTCATTGATAATCACTTGCACACTAATGCACAAGCCTTGCTCTATAAAGATCATTACAAAATTCAAGAAATCCTGAGGTTGGGTGCGGGTTTTCCCCAAATGATTATGGGTCCTAGCATTCTAAAGTATTTAATCGAACCTTAATGAATCATCTGCTGCTTGTTGTAAAAGATACGGTATGGGTTTGAGTTGACAAACATATCATCAATCGTTGTTGATCTGTTTGAGAGTTTCAAAATCATTCAAAGACTGTGATTAGATTCAGTTATGAGTGTGATCGAGTTACTTGTCGATGATTAAACTCATCTTTGTGCTAAAATATATCTTGAGGATGTGATCTCATGATCATGTTAAAGTATACTGTCACATACAAGAGGAGGAACCGAGGCGAGACGTTGAAGATTTTGATGACTAGGAGTTTTATTGTAATAATTATATTTTGTGTGAACAAAATATATTTTATCTTGTTTTTAGTCATTTTTATGCTTAATATGTAATTTTGTATTAATTAGCCTAAGTCTAGGGGGTTAAGTGCAATTAGTGAATATTAGTCTAGACTATAAATAGGTTAATTTTCATTAGGTTTTGGTTAATGATTGAATGACCAATTGATTGGGTTTCCACTTTGTAAAAATTATATGCAATCAATATTGATCAAAGGGTTTTATTGTGATTATCATTATTTTGATCTAATTCTTTATGATTTGATTCAAGTTTGTTTATCCTGGAGTTACAGCTACTATTGGGGGTCTATTGAGTTTGGTGATCCTGCAGGTTCTTTAGAGGAATCTAGATCATCTTCTAACGAGGAGGACAATCAAGTGAGAATGCCAGTTATACAAGTAACCTCTTAGGTTGTTCCTTATGAAAGTTTTGATGAATTAGAGGTGAACAGGCATATTGAAAAAGATGAGATGATCTTATAGTTATTGAAGAAAGTACGAAAGATAGAGAAACTATTAGTAGAAGATCTGGTATCATTCAAGACAGACTTCTAGAGTTAGATGAGAAAGAAAAGGAGCTAAAAGATATGAAAGAGAAGTATGAGTTTAAGAAGAAAGAGAAAGAAAAAGAGATAGAAGGTTCAAAGGTAGGTCTTTAGCACTCTAGGGATGAAGTAAGTGGTCATGAGGACATTTTGGCAATCCAAAGTATTGCTATGGAAGAGCAAGAGTGAATGATTGAAGAGCAAGCACATATAATCATAAATCTGCAAAAAAAATAGAATCCATAAACAACCGAATCTCTAAGTTTGAGCTATTGGTCATGATTAAACAAGAACTAGAAAAAGAGAAATATGATAAGGGTGATGAAAGAAAAAGGGAAAGAAAAGTGACAGTGTTCAAGATGATAGTGATGAACCTTCATCCGGAGAGAATGATGATGACTCCCCACCTTCTAAAAGGATGAAATTCACTGAGTCTAGAAAAGAGACTAAAATGAGTGAAACAAAACATGATGAACCTAATCTGGATATGGCAGTCTATTCATGTAAACAACAAGAAGAAGAAACTAAGATTGAAGAGTCAGAGTTCAAAGACATAGTCAAAGCATTAGACAGCTTCACAACTAAAGAGTTTATCATGGATGAAGAATTCTGGGATTTCACTGATCATCAAAGAATGCCCACTGAGCCCATTATAATGATTCCTCAATCTCTTGTTCCAATTAAGAAGGAATTGATCATGCAAATTATTCCATCAGTGACTCTATCTGATGAGAAAAAGGAGATAATATGAAAGTTATGTGAAGAACTACAACAATAAGAAGAATCAACAACTACAGTTGATGCAACTAGAAGAAAGCTACAGAAATTGTACAAATAAAGACTAAACTCTCTGAATTTTCTTATAATCTAGTTGTACACGCCTACACCAGAAAGTGAATTAAGTAGTTAGTGATGATTAAGCTTTGTAGATCATTGATATCATATTCAGGCTTGCACATTACTTGTTCTATATCATGGAAGTATTGAATCCTTCCGGATGATCCCTTTATAACTACACAATCCCAATCTGGATCATTTTTCCAAGCCATAATCATGTTCTCTTTTGTAAATATGGGAGTTGTGAGGTGATCAAATAATTTAATCAAAGTTGACTTTTCTTTAGTATTTCTCATACTGTTGTACCTAGTGACCATACTTTGCCAGGTATCACTTATCTTGGTTCTCTAATCAGTTTGTCTTTCTGTTTGTGTTGGTCTTTACTTTCAACTATAATAGGTTGAGCATGGACTTTCTTATGTTGCTCAACAGCAGGATTTGGAGCTTCAGTCTTGAATCTCACACCCGCCTCAACCTCAACATTCATTACGTGTTCCATCATCCTCCTTAGCTCACCAACTGTTCTTCCTTAAGCTCATGCATTTTGTACTTATAACCTTGTAGCCAACAAGTCATATTGTATTTGCCTAGCTTGGCTGTATAACAATGGCCTAGCTCCTTCTTTATGCTTTGAATTGACTAAAAGGTTATCAATGTTTCATAATTGCAATTTGGGATCATGAAGCTTGCTAGCTGAAATTCCTTTACCATATTCATCATCTCATTAATATTCATCCTCTCTACCATGTCATATGGAAAGACATGGTTGATTAGGATCATAAATATTGAAGATTTTGGCCTTTCTTCAGTTCTGTCTTTTGTGGTTAGTAGATCATCAACCTTTGATTTTTTTTGATCTTTAGAAGACTCATCTTTAGTGTCAGCATCAAATATTGGCTTCAAAGTTGATAAATCCATTGAAGGAGTGCATTCAACAGACATGGGTCAATAGATTCTTTTGAAATACCCCAAATACTTTCTTTTTCTGAAATATTGACTGATTTGAATTGATGTGTTAGCAGATTCTTTGGATTATTTTGATGTATGAGCACTTGACTCAAGGTCACTTATCTTCTTTTTTAGCTCATCAATCTCTGCATCTTTTCTTTTCAGCTGAGATTAATCATTCAGAGCCTTTTTATCTTAATTGTTCTCCAATACAAGCTTCTCTCTTTCAGCATTCTCTTGTACAATAGACTCTTTTAATTCTCTATTCAACTCATGTAATGCATCAATCACGTCATTGTTAGTTTGAGCATCTTCTCTTAACCTTTTAAAAGATGCTTCTTGCTTCATATCATCCTTTTCCTTATCATTCCTTACAACTATTTTATTCTTGATAACCTCTTGTTTTACTTGATTGTAAGTTTGTTATACTCATCAACCAAATAACTTTTACTCACAAGCATGTCTTCTTCACTTAAATCATCTTTATGACATGCAATCATATAAATATATTTGGCTTCTTCTTCCATTTGTTGATGTTGAGTAGCAATCTCATCATCATTCATTTCATCAGGGGCAACACTAGCTGAGGAACAACACTCAACAGCTTGATTTGCCTGCTCTTGCTATTGTTGTTATTGTTGTTGAGGAATAATGATTGGAGATGTTGGTTTAGTTTGGTATTGGACCTTGTTGACTTTGTTTTCATGAGAATATGTGCACAAACATATTTATAGTTTGAAAAACTTCATCATGTATCCTACAGCCAAGTTAGCACTCAAGCTCTAATACATTCATTTGACTTTTGTTTTGAAAATTCAAATTTTATGTTTTCATGCATTAACTACTCCCCCTAAATTTGTGATTAATGATAAGATGTTGCATTCATCATAAATTGATGTAGAAGAATAGCGTGAAAGGCATATGACAATCCAAAAGTTATGAAACAAACTAAACTAAAAGAAATACAAAAAAGTTATGTACAAGCATATACACACATATAATAAGATCATACTATGACTCTAAGCTTCTTCTTGATTGAATTGATTGTATAAATGTGACCTAACTCTAGTCCTGATTGCAAATATGTTTGTCCACTTAAATCCAAACAAGAGTATTGTATCAACTAGGCATGTTGTTTATCCTATTTTCATGTTTATTAGTAATTAACTATTATGGACTCCTCATTCAATGAAAATTAGAGTTTGTCCTTCGTTTGTGAGTCAATTCATTACTTTTTCACACTTAGAAACTATGTACATTAAGTTATAAATTCTACCTTGAGACAGATTTGATGTCTTATTAATAGTTTGATGCAAAAGCTCTTTAGATAATATACAGTTGATCACAATGGATTCTTTTTAGAGCTTAGATATGATCTATATTATGTCACCAGGTCTTTACTTTCGTAAAAAAAGATGCCTTTAACATGGGTATTTGTTTACACAAAACTGAGGGATGATAAGGGTCTCTATTAACCAGTTGGTTGCAGAAGTATACCAAGGTGGTCATAAACTGAGGTCTTTGTTTACATAAAATAAAGGGATTATGATTTGCAAATATAGAAGTTATAAAGTGTCTTACATAGTGTGCTTGGGTGAATGAGTTGATCACTTCGGGATAAGACTTACTTGCTTGATCCTCAAAATTGAGTTTCCCAGAAACAGTCACCATTTCATTATGTTAAGCATGCTCTTAGTGTAGTTTCCACTCAAGATGAACTACTCACATATCAAAGTACTTCTGATGAGATGTAAAGTAAGTTGAGAACTCAGGTATTAAGAAAAGGAATAATGTACTATCATTTCCCATACATATGTCAAGCTAAATCAAATGACATAATAAGAAATAGAATATATTTTTATTTTTATATGTTTTTCTGAATGTTTTTGGGTTTTATTTATTACTATATACAAGGAAGTCACATGGTTTTCTTTATTGATGAAGATTAATCTAAGTTAATGATTTCCAAAGAATCATTTAGAAAATTAAATCTAACTTAATCAAAGGCTTTGGTGAATAAGTAGCAATTTGATTTGTTGTATCCACTTTGACTAACTTAATTAGACATTTTTCTTAGCAATCTCTCAAAAAATCGTATCCGATTTCAATATGTTTTGTTTCACTATATTGAATTGGATTAGTAGTGATAAACATAGCAACTAAATTATCAATATTAATTGGAGTATGAAGGAAATTTTAACCATAAGCAAGCAATTGGTTTTGCAACAAAAGAACTTGAGTACAACCAGCTGAAGCAACTATGTACTCAGCCTTAGCTGTGGATACATATACATTTGTTTGCTTTTTGCACTGCCATTAAACAAGTCTTAGTCCTATAAATCGGCATCCACTGGTTGTAGATTTTCTGTTGTTGTTGCATCCTCCAAAGTCACTATGTGAATATGAGTAAAGAGTGAAGTCACCATCCTTTGGGTACAAAAGTCCAAGTGTAGGTTTCCCTTTCAGATATCTAAAGATCCTCGTAACAGCAGTGAGATGAGACCCTTTTGAATGTTATTGGTATCTAGCACAAACACACACAACAAACATTACATCATGTCTGATTGCAGTTAAATACATAAGAGATGCTATCATTGATCTATACAATCTTTGATCAATAGACTTTCCTGTGGGTTCACATACAATCTTGGCAATTGTTGAAGTAGGTGTTTTGCATGAAGATGTATCAGCAAGATTGTACTTCTTTAATTTTTCATTATTGTACTCTCTTTATGTATGAAGATGCCATTTGTTTTTTTGATGAACTTGGAGACCAAGGAAGAAGGTTAATTCTCCCATGGAACTCGTCTGAAACTCATATTTCATCAACTCTTTAAAGCTTACACACAGTCTCTTGTTTGTTGATCCAAATATAATGTCATCTACATACATTTGAACAACTAAGAGGTCTTGATTTTCTTGTTTGAGAAAAAGAGTTTGATCAATAGTTCCCCTTTTATATCCATGCTTAAGCAAGAAAGATGATAATGTTTCATGCCACTTTCTTGGTGCTTGATGAAGACCATACAAAGCTTTGTCAAGCTTGTATACCCTATATGGCTAGTCAGGATCTTCGAAACCAGGAGGTTGAGCTACATATACTTCTTTATCAATTTTCCCATATAATAAAGCACATTTCACATCCATTTGATAGGCAGTAAACTTCTTATGTGAAGCATAGGCTAGGAATACTTTTATGGCTTCAATTCTTGCAACTGGATTCATCATAGTCTGTCCCCTCTTCTTTAGTATAACCTTACGCAATCAGCCTAGCTTTGTTTCTCTCAATTATACATCTGGCATCTAGTTTATTTTTTAAGAGCCACCTTTGCCAATTGAATGTTGACCTTGAGGTAGATCAACTAGATTCTAGAGTTTTTGCTTTTTGAATTGCTGAAGCTCTTCCTGCATAGCTTAAACCCAGCTATTATCTTTTAGTGTAGTTATGACGTTTGGAGGAACCACTTGTGAAAGAAAAAAAGTGAACATATAGATGTTTACAGCTCCCCCTTGGTTTCTTGTGGTTCTTTCATTAAGGTCTCTAATTATGTTATTTATTGGATGAGTCTTATGAATTCTTGTTGTTGGAATAGACTCAACTAAAATATATGATTCCAAGTTAGTCACATTTATTGATGCAGATGGATCCAACTAAGATGATGAATTTAGGAAGTAATGAAATAGATCATCATGTTGATTAATGGAAGTTGAATGATTTTCCTCATGAGTTTGTACATCAGCTACATTATGAATGCCTTCTGTAGGAACTTCTTGGATGTATTTTGTGCTTCGATAGGAGTTATAGGAACATCTACAGATGGTATTTGTTGACATGTTGACACCAACTTTTTGGAATGCAATGGATCATCTCCAATGTGTGGAATAACTATTGATATGGATGGAACATCTCATGATGAAATATCCAAGTCTCTTGATATTGGACACTCATCTGCGGATGTAGAGTTAGCAGTTACTAATGAAGTGTTTGCATTTGAGGATGAAGATCCATTTGGCTGGTCTTGCGCAACATTAGTGGTATTATTTGGTGTTCCTTGGTCCATAATACTTGATGTTTGTATTCTTGGAGTATCAACCGATGATGACACCTCATTCATGGTTAGAGGAACAAATGGATAACATGTATGAGTAGAACCTGCATTATTCAAATAACTAGAGTTAAATGAGTCTGTAAGTGCATCTATATCAATCAACCATGATGATCCTTCTATAGATTTAGGAAATAAGGATTCATCAAATGACATATTAAGAGTTTCTTCCATAATGTTTTGTTGTGAAATGTAAATCCTATATGATTTAGATGTTGATGATTATCTGTTAGATCTAGGAACAATAGTTCTTGGTGATTTTATATAGACTTAGAACTTTAATCAATACTTGTAACTAATGATTATAATTCATTATTTTTATGTTTGCATTATGTATATAGGTTAACCCATATGTGTGTTGATTTGTGTATGAATGCAAGTACAACCATTATAATAGGAGAATTACTAAAATTGACCAAATGTAAGAAACATCTACGGATGCACATTTTTTTCTTCCGTAGATATTTTTCTTACAAGTAAAATACCTCCAAAGATCCTTAGCAGATGAACAACCAGCTCTGAAGTTGAAGTGAAGATCCTTTCGGAAGAACAAGAGAGCTAAGGAAGAACAAGAAAGCTTTGGAAGAACAAAGTACCTTTGGAAGAACAAACATCTACACAAGTCTTTGTAGCTGTGGAGTCCAAACACTTGTATTTAAATAATACAAGTGTTACAAGTCAACACATAACAAGACAGTTGTGCAAATCCTAAAAGATCTAGTGTTTTCTTTACGGTAACACATGTGCCTATAATTATAAATCCTAGGTTTCAAATTAAAGAAACAAAAAAGACGTCAACGAACATTAGACAATCAACACAAAAACAACACATCAATTCACACAAACATAAACCTAGTAGCCTTTACATGAACATCAACACAACCAAAGCATTTATTGTTTATGTCATTCATTAGTTAATCATTTGTAATCATTGTACAATTTTAATACATTTTAATCAAATCCTATATGATTATTAATTGTGTTCGTATAATGTGTTCGTCATAATTTTTATTCATTAATCAAACAATTGAACACGGTTAATATTGATTCCACAAACATTAACTTAATTTCCTTTAACATTGATAATTCCTGATTGCGATCCTTGGATTCATAGTTGTTGGACCAAAAGAACCAATGAGCCAGATCAGAAAAACCTTTAAGTCCCACAGACATCAAAACAACTAAAGTGATGTACAACTGCTGAAGACAAAGTCTGAAGACAACTGCTGAAGACAAAGTCTGAAGACAAAGTCTGAAGACAAAGTCTGAAGACAAAGTCTGAAGACAAAGTCTGAAGAGAAAGTCTGAAGAGAAAGTCTGAAGACAACTGCTAAAGACAACTGCTGAAGGCAAAATCTGAAGATCAAGTTCTCGGAAGTTGTCACAACAGCTGAAGTAGTTCTCTTGAGTAGTTGTGATGGTTTATATTTTAGTAGTTTGTAATCAGTAGTTTTATATTATGTAAAACATCTAAAGTTCTTATACTTCAGATGTTATAACTTCAATAGTTATAATGTTAGTTTATACTTAGCTTCTAATGAAGGTGTCCTCAGTTGTTGTGGACATCTTCAGTAGTTTAGTATAATTTTAGTTGTTTGTATAAATCAGTTAGATGTCACTATCATGTGACGTTAGCTCATGTCACATTCCTTATAAAAGGAATGTTGACCTAATTTCCCTCCATGGGAAGCTTGTGCATAAAACTCTCTCTCTATAACTGTTACTGTTTGATTGAATATTCATATTATTCTTGCTAGAATTTCGTCTAATTCGTGTGCTATTCCGCTGCAAATCCTAATCTAATTGATGAAACTAGATCTCGATCCCTTCAAATGGTATCAGAGCGGGTTAATCATTGGTCGATTTAACAATTGATCATTGAAACTGTTCTTTAGATATCTCAGTTTTATCGAATTGGCAAATTTGCAAGAATTGGTTATAGAGTTTGTTTTTCTGTTGCTTCCTGTGAATCAATTTGAGATTCTTCTTATTTCAAATTGTGTTGTTGAGTTTTTGAGTTAGATTCATTAAACTCTTATTGAACCTGTTTGAATTGGTGAAAATGGCTACATCAATCAATGATCCTCACAATACTAGCTCCTCAACAAAGCCTCTGATGCTTGTTAGGAGTGAGTACAACATATGGCAACAACGAATGCTCCATCACCTGTATGTTAATAGTTCAGGTTGTTGGAAATCTGTGGTTCATGGACCATATAAGCCTATGGTGAGTAATCTGGAAACCAATGAGATGGTGCCGAAGAAGAAAGAGCAATATTCAGATGAAGATCTAAAACTGTTTAAAATTAATGCTAAAGCCCATGGAATTCTGGCCATGGCACTGCCTAATGAAATCTATTCTGGACTTATGCATCATGAATCTGCTCATGACCTCTGGGTTGCTCTGAAAGAACAATTGGAGGAACTGATGAGGTCCTAGCAAACAATAAAGAAATCCTTGCCCAGCTATATGAGACATTCTCTCATAGAAAGGGTGAGTCACTGACTCAACAGTTTAAGCGTTTCTCCTGTTTGATAACTGAGTTGAAAATGGTTAAACATGAATATACAAAGAGTCAAATGAACAACAGATTTCTCGGATCCCTGCCTCAGAGATGGGACACATATACCATTGTCCTATGCTCGAGTGCAAATCTATATAATCTATCTCTCACCCAACTTCATGGGAAACTGCTTACATTTGAAAGAGAGATAGAACAGAAAAGAAAACTGACATCATTTGGGAAGCTCACTGATGACTTGTCCTAGGGAATACTGCTCTGGTTGGTCATGAGTCAGAATATGCTACATCAGAAAGTTCATATGATGAGCATATTGATTTCTCTTCAAACAGTGGAGATCATGCTTTTGCTGGTATTGATGGTAATTCAGGATGTAATAGTGACAATTGTGCTTTTTGATGGATGATTTGAAAGGAATTGTTGATGATGATTTGGAAGAGATGGATATTATGAGCCAAATGGCACTAGTTAATATCAGATCTCAAAATTTTTACAAAAGTACAGGTAGAAAATTCCCTAGTCTCTCTGGAAAAACCAAAGTTGGTTTTGACAAGAGCAAGTTGAGGTGTCACAAGTGCCATAGACTTGGACATTTTGCAAGAGAGTGTAGATCATCTGGATCTAACTCTTCTGGACCCTTTGTGACCTTTCCAAGCAATAACTCATAAAACAAAGGGCAACATTCTACCAGTTCTGGTCATCATTCACAAAATCAATCATCTCCTGCATATTTTGTTCCTCAAGGTCAAATGCCATATTCTTATCCCTATTTTTACATGCCACAGTCCAATCAGGTTCCTCTACCCATAGCTCAACAATCATATGCCCTACCTGAGCCTCAACTACCTCAATCAAGTCAACAATCTCAATCTCAATCTCAATCACATCAAAGCTTTTTCACTCCTTGTTGTTGTTGACTGGAGTAGTTTACCAGATGATCTTTCTGGTTATTCTGAACAAATGTTTTCTGGTGCTGGTCAACATGGTGGTGAAAATACTTTTGGAAATCTTGCTCTTATGGCCCTGGAATCTACTGGTGGTTCAAGCTCAAATGCTTCATCATCACATGTACCACAAGTATCTTCTTAGGCTAAGGCCAAGTTGTGTTCTGAGTCATGCATAGCTGCTTTTGCCTCAATTAGAGAAGTAAATGTAGCTTTAATTAATCAAAATCTTGACCTAGAGAAAGTGATTTCCAAAAGAAAAGCTAAGTTTGAGTCTGTTTTAAAAGAAAAAGATGATGAGATTTACAAATTAAAATGCCAAATCATTGATGAAAAGGCTAAGGTAGAGGTCATCTTAGAAAATCACAAGAGTCTCAAGAAACACTTGTAGCTACTCAAGTGGAGTGTGAACGATAGGTAACATCTTGCAAGGGGTTTGAAAGGCTTCTCAGTAAGCAAACTGCTTCAAATGTGAAGTTTGGGATTGGATATAATCACACTAAACCTCCTACAGATTTTACTCCCAAGACAAAAGTAAAATCTAAAGGTGAAATCAATTCCCAAACCACATCATCATGTGTCTCATCTTCAAGTGATAATGTACAATCAGAGGATGAAGTCAGTAATAGTACCTTAGCTAATCAGTCTGCTGATGGTCCTATTGCTGATGAACACATGATCAAAGAAAAGCTGAGTCCTTCAGGTGTTGTCTCAAAGGGTATTCAAAGTACTGAAGAGCAAGTAATAACACCTGAAGAACATTTCAAGCCAAACGGAATCAAACATGGTTTGACAACTACTGAGGAATCTATGAGGAAATCCAAATGTACTCATAGAAAATCTCTGAAGAACAAGTCTTCAGTTGTTACAAATCCTTCAATACTTCACATAAGTACTGAAAGGAAGAAAGCACTGAAGAACACACCTTCAGTAGTTTTATCTTCTTCAACAGCTGATCAATAAAAGATGAAGAAAAAGACATGTGAAATTTGTGGTCTATTCAATCATCTCATTGATGAATGTTGGTACAGAAAGGGTTCCAAATTCAACAAGGATAAAATCATCAAAAGAAGATTAATAAAATGAAAGATGAATTTGAAACCAGGTTTGTGCCACAAACATCTCAACCTGATAAACCACAGTCTTCACAAAAATCTAAAGAGAAGAAAGAAGTTTATCATAAAATAGCAAAAAATACTCCTCAAAGAGTATCAAAACTACAGACTAAGTCTGTGTCTTTCAAAATGGAGGACATCGAGTCTCACAGAAATCATTCACAAACAAGTTCTGATGTGTCTGCTAAACTGAAAGCTTTAACAACCAATCAGACAAAACATGTTATGATGGTTCAACATCTATTGGGGAGAGTTAACCAAATAGATGTACTTGTGATTAAACCACTAAAAAGGAAACCTAAGCCAAAATCAAAGGAATCCTTTTTAGCACCATCTTCTTCTTCAAAGGCTGTTAATCATGACAAATTAGTTAGTATAAAAGTTGTTGATGAAACAGACCCAAAACCAAAAAGGTTTGGGTCTTAAAAGCTAACTAGTTGTTGTGATATATGCAGGGTTCTTCAACATGCCATAGGAGCATCTGGTATGTGGACAGTGGAGGATCTATGCATATGACTCGGAGCAAATCTCTTCTTGTCACTACTCTCAAGGAAGGAAGGGATTTGTATCTTTTGGTAATGATGCTAAGGGTTACATCATCGGCAAAGGCTTTGTTTCAAATGGTGAAATAAGGTTTGATGATGTCAACCATGTGGAGAATCTCAAGTATAATTTGTTGAGTGTCAGTTAAATGTGTGATAAAGGGCATGTTGCACTTTTCACCAGTCAGAACTATCGAATTCTGTCTTTTAATGTTTTGAATATGATTGACAAGATACTGGATGAACATACTCTCCTGAAAGCCAACAGGGTTAGAAGAGTATATGCCTTAGACATATCAAAGAAAATTGATCTAAAAGGCCATCCATGTGTATTCTCCAAGGCCTCTCCTCAGGAATCTGAGCTTTCGCACAGAAGGCTTGGTTATGTAATCTTAGAAACATGAACCAGCTAATCCTTCACGGGTTAGTGAGAGGTCTGCCATTAAAGGAGTTCAAATGTGATGACAACTGCTCTGCTTGTTTAAAAGGAATGCAACATAAAGTATCATTCCGTCCAATAGAAGAACCAAAGTCCACTGCCTGCTTGCAATTACTGCATATGGATCTTTTTGGTCTAGTAAGAGTGATGAGTATGGCAAAGAAAAAATATTGTCTCGTAATTGTGGATTATTATTCCAGATTTGTATGGACCTTCTTCTTACATTCAAAAGATGAGGCTGGTCAAACTATCATCTATTTTGAGTTGCATGTGGAAAAGCAGTATTCTCTTTCTGTCAAGTGTGTGAGGAGTCATAATGGCACAGAGTTTAGAAATCACACACTTGATGAATTTATTCTCTAAGGGAATCAAAAGGCAGTTTAGCATTCCTAGAACTCCTGAACAAAATGGAGTGGTGGAGAGAAAGAACAGGACCCTTATTGAAGCTGCAAGGTCAATGTTGGCTGATTCTGGTTTGCCACTAACCTTTTGGGCTGAAGCTGTTAACACAGCTTGTTATGTGCAAAATAGAGTATTGGTAAATCAAAGGTTGATGAAGACTCCTCATGAAGTGTTACATCATTTGGCTCCTCTGATTTCCTTCTTTAGAGCATTTGGGTGTCCCTGTTATATTCTCAACACAAAAGATCCACTTCAGAAGTTTGAATCAATGGTGGATGTAGGATACTTTGTTGGGTATTCCTCTACTTGCAAGGCATACAGAGTTTTTAATTGCAGATCAAAGATTGTAGAAGAAACCTTGCATGTAAAGTTTAATGAATCTCCAAAGGAGAAAATCCCACAAAATCTTGTGGAGTTATTTGATCTGGCCATACTGCAATATGTTCTTATCAGTCTCCAAATGTTGCAGGTTTTGTGAATCCATCATCTTCTCCAACATGTTATCCATCTGTTGGTATCAATGCATGTTTTAGTGATCAACTGCTTGAGTCTATTAAACTTGATGTTCCTGTAGCTTCAGCAGTTCCATCTACAACAAATGCTGATGAGATTCTTGAATCCTCTACTTCATTTGAATTGTCATCTCATTCTAGGTTTCAAGAATCTGGATCACCATCTGTTGCTACTGAATCACCTACAAACACTTGCACAGATCTTATTGAGTATCAAGAACTGAAGAATCATCCCATGTCTCAGATCATTGGTGACATCAATGCTGGGGTTTCAACCAGAAGTTAATTGTCCAACTTTTTCTTCTATGCTCTCTTCATCAGTCAGCAAGAGCCAAAGAATTATCATATTGCATTAAGAGACAATGGATGGGTTGAAGCTATGCAACTTGAGCTTCTTCAATTTCAAAAGCAGCAAGTGTGGGAACTGGTTCCTCTTCCCCAAGGTAAGTGTGCAATAGGCACTAAATGGGTGTTTAGGAATAAAACTGATGAAAAAGGCCAAATTGTCAAGAATAAGGCCAGACTGGTTGTACAAGGGTTTTCACAAGAAGAAGGTATTGATTATGATGAAACCTTTGCCCCTGTAGCCAGACTGGAAGCAATCCGATAGTTTTTAGCTTATGCTGCTTTCCATAATCTCAATGTTTTTCAAATGGATGTCAAGAGTGCTTTCTTATATGGTAAAATAAAAGAAGAAGTTTATATGTGCCAACCACTAGGTTTTGAATATCATAAACATCCAGATAGGGTGTATAAGCTTGATAAAGCTCTTTATGGACTAAAACAAGCACCTAGAGCCTGGTATGAAACACTGTCCAAATTTCTTCTTCAAAATAACTTCACTAGAGGCTCCGTAGATAAAACCTTGTTCTTTAAGAAAGTAGGCATGCATAAGCTCCTTGTTCAAATTTATGTTGATGATATTATTTTTGCATCCTCTGATCCACAGTTGTGTGATGCCTTCACTAAGTTGATGCAACAAAAGTTTGAAATGAGTGCCATGGGAGAATTACAGTTCTTTCTGGGGTTGTAAATCAAACAAAAGGCTGATGGAACTTTCATTCATCAGCCAAAATATACAAAGGATTTATTGAAAAAATTTGATTTACAAAACTTTAAGCCCTGTTCTACTCCCATGTGCAGCACCACACAACTGGATGCTAATCAGAAAGGTAAAGCAGTTGATGAAACTCTTTACAGATGTATGATTGGTTCCTTGATGTATCTTACAGCTTCTAGACCAGACATTATGTTTGCAACTTGTGTCTATGCTAGATTTCAAGTTGCACCTAAAGAATCCCATATGATTGCAGTCAAAAGGATCTTTAGATACTTGCAAGGAACTCAATCTCTAGGACTTGGTATTCCACTGGGCACTCTTGCAAATTAGGTGCTTTCTCTGATAGTGACTATGCTAGGTGTAAATTAACCAGAAAATCCACCTCTGGTGGATGCCAATTTCTAGGCAACTGTTTGGTTTCTTGGCAAAGTAAGAAACAAACTTCTATTGCTACATCCGCTGCTGAAGCAGAGTACATTCTGCTGCAAGTTGTACATCTCAGGTACTCTGGCTTCAGAATCAATTACTGGATTATGACATTACAGAGACTAAGACTCCTTTACTAATGGATAGTGCTTCAGCTCTTTGTATTGTCAAGAATCCTGTCCAGCATTCTAGGACCAAACATATTAAGATCTGACATCATTTTATCAGGGATTGTTATGAAAAAGGTCTGATTGATCCAAAGTTTGTTCCTAGTGCTGATGAGCTTGCAGATATATTTACTAAGCCTTTGGACAGTGCCACTTTTCAAAATCTTGTGCTAAGGCTTGGTATGCTGTAGCATGAATAAATTGACAACTACTGATCATCTCAGCTCCCAAGTACTGATGAGCATCAGTATACAGCTGTCATAAATAGGTACTAAAGCTATTTTATCTTCAGCAGTTTTTCATAACTACTCAAGACTAAATTCCTTAAAGTACTGAAGTACTTTATTGATTACAAAGTACTGAAGTGGTTAAAACTACTGACGTATGTTCTAACAAATAAGTATTGATGACCAATGAAACATCTGAAAATCAGATAATCTGCTGAGTAAGTGTTAAGGTCAAATGAAAGAACTGAGATATGTGAATTGATGACAACAACTGATGAGTAAGTTTATTCTTCAATTGTTTCTAACAACTGCTGTTTCATTTCAAAACAACTGAAGCCAAACCAAGTCTTCAGTAGTTTTTGAACTACTGATGACAAACACCAAGTCTTCAGTTGTTTACAGCACCTAAAAGTTAAAACCATGTCTTCAGTCATTTTCTAACAACTGATGACTAAAACCAAAACTTTCAGCTGTTTTCATTCAGTCATTTCATAACCTATAAAAACCTAACCCTAACTTCAAACTTTTATAAATCAATTTCCGAACGTTCATCTCCCATTAATGGCAACCATGCAAATCAAACCTCGACACAACTGTGTTGCTTACTTCACAAAATCGACCTTTTGGACTAAGTTTGATGATGCTATTGATCTGATGGCTGATTCCCAGTATCAAACTGCTTTTCTTCTGAATCCTACCATCTATCCCGACTCTCTTCGACAATTCTCGACAAATGTCACCATCCATACTGGTGAGAATGATGTCGCGATCACTCTCCAGTCATATGTAAACCAGATGAAGGTAGTAATCACTCGTGCTACCATTCGCCAAATGCTAGATCTGAATGATGCTACCTTTGTCACCAATTACCCGAAGGGCACCCCTGATCTCTCATTCATTAATCATGGCTATGAGGGCAACCTAAGTGCTACTACCATTCTGAAGAAGCACTTTCATGATGCTGAACGCCTAATCTTTCACATGATCAATGTTTGTCTTGCCCCCAAAACCTCTTAATGGGATCGAATGTC
Organism: Flaveria trinervia; assembly: GCA_025506515.1. NCBI lineage: Eukaryota > Viridiplantae > Streptophyta > Magnoliopsida > Asterales > Asteraceae > Flaveria > Flaveria trinervia. Next base: position 55,720,798 of record CM046451.1, read on the forward strand.
ATCCACGTGGCAGCAGGTATTGTATTCTATTCTTGAACGTCAAAGCTTAAGTTTTTCTAAAATTATATTTTTAGAACTAAAAGATCTGGCAATGAAACCTGTTGCTAACAGATGGCTATTATATCCAAGGTTTCTTATGGCCATCATCATGAATCAGTTACAATCTGATGGCACTTTTGGCCTTGGAGTCCCTGCTATGGCAGTTTTGCCAGAGGTATACTCCAGGCACAACTCTGACCCACACCTCAAAGAGGCTGCCAAACTGCTAAAACCCAAGCAGAAGGTACCCACAGCCTCATCCTCCAGATCCAAAGTCCCATCCAAACCTCACTCCAACCAACTCAAAAAGGCTACTCAGGGAGTTGAGTCCCCTGATGATGCCCCTGCAACACAAAGGCATGATGAAACTATGGGTAGTAATCCCCTATAGTTTCCAGGACTCTACCAGCTGAAACCGCTTAGGTATCCTCTCAACAGGATTGCCATTGAAGAGCACCATTCACCCCATGTGCAATCCTTTTCACACCTATCTCCCATTGAAGCCACCCCTACAAGCCCAACTGTGGTTATTGCACAAGTGTTGACTCAACTACATTCCTCTACCCCTCCCAGAAACCTATTACTACTGCGAAAACCTCAACTGTTGAGGGAGAGGATTATAATGTAGCTGATAACCCACAACACAGGGATTACAGGGTTCAATCTCCGAGTGTAGAGGAGGAGATTAGAACATCTGGTGAGGCTGCCTCTTCTCCTTGCTCAGCAAATGATCAGGATGAAGCCGATATCATTTCTAAGTCCTCACGAGAGGCAACTGCCAATGAAGGACATTCTCCTGAGGCAGGAAGTCCCCAGTTCCAAGAAATAGGGGCACATGTGAATACTGATCTACACTCAGCACATGTTCATCCTGATTTTATCAGGAGGTCAGATGATTCAGCACTGATGATTACCTGGGCTATTTCTTTCATGTTCTAGCCCACAATACAATTCTTGAGACTGAGGTCTGCACACTACAAGAACAGCTTGCCAAAATGTCACAAGAATCAAGTCCATCTGCCCACATTCACCCACAGATGGCAGTTTGTCCTGAAACTATCCCACACACTGAGCCACTCTCAACAAACTTGCCACCAGCCTCTACTTCAGGTGCCATTTCTCAGGGACAGAACCCCTCTGAGCAAATGGTTGCTGCCTTTCAAGCATCCTTACCCCTCATCACTTCCATAATCACAAACACTTTACATCAAGTGATTGATGAGAGGCTTTCCTCAACTCTTCAATCTTTAGTTGATGCTGTAGTTTCTATGAAACTTTCTGACATTCACACCCCTGAACCCAATGCAACCAAAAAGGGGGAGTCTAAGTCAGTGAAAGTAGACCAAAGAAAAAGAGCTGAAGAGGAAGTAGAACAAGAGCAGATAGAAATGGAGATGATCACCTACAAAAGGAAGAAAACCTCTGAAAAGACTAAAGGTGAGAAACAGTTGGAAGAATTGATTAAAGAAGCTGATGAGCAACATAGCAGATCTATGGACAAGATTATTGATCAACTCTTTAGACAAGGATTTAACACTGCCAAACTTGACTCTAAGATCAGAAGGTTAGAAATTCAAGAAATTGAACAAAGATGGGCAAGTTGGAGTGAAAAAGAAAGAGAAAGGCCGGAAACTATGGCAAGATTCATATCAAAACATCTGGGAAGGTCAATCATTGAAGTAAAATCATGGTCCAGAGATAGTATTTTGGAGATAACCACCAGAATCTGTTCTTCTGAAGTATTTAACAAAGGATTGATCATAGAAGCTCTTGATGAAGCTGGTGCTGGGAAAAGGACTTATATGGTAAAACTATCCAAAGCTTCACTCAAATCCAAGATGCTAGAGCAGCCTGCACTTTCACCCAAACCAAAACAACCACCTTCACAACCCTCAAAACCAATTCCTTTACCTAAGAAACCTACTGAACCCATTACTAATCATGCACCTAAATGGAAGAGAAGGGTGTTAAGGATGGAAGAAGAAGAAGAATATGAGGATGATAGTCTGCCACTCTCTACTGTTCTCAAAATAAAAATGCCTGAGCCTAGGAGTCAACCAACAACAATCACACCTGACTTTCAAAGGCAAATGGTAAAAGTCAAACTTGAAGAAGAAGAACAGCACAAACAACATGATGAGCAACTGTTAACGAAGATTGATAAAGAGTTTCCCAAGTCTTCATCCATACAAGCTATGAAGAAACATGCTTTGAGGTTGTATGCTCTCAGATATACATTCCAATATCAGAAAGAGAGAGTGAGAATTTGGCCTGACCCCAGAGTAAGTGACAGAATTCACAAATTAAAGATTCCAAGCAGATACAATGGCCAAGTAAAGAAGATATTAGATGCTGTGATAATGCTGGCCATTATAGTGTCACCCTGGGAAATTCTTGATGACTTCAAGAGAGCTTACAAGTCTAAAATGACTCCACAAGCTTTACTAGAAAACAAAATGGTAACGAAGGGATTAAACTACAACAAGCTTGAAGAAATAAGAAGAAACGAGCTCCAGTTATTGCTTGAAGGCACTCATCCTGATGAGTTTGCATACAGACAGATAACAACTATGGAGCTAAAAAATGGAAAGCATATTAAGTAGTTATCTGAGTACTATGGGCCTGAGTTCTTCTTTGAAAGTGGAGCTGAAGAACTCACAATGGAAGAACAAGTTGTTTTCCTTGAGGCCTATGTTAGAGAGTCTTACAGACTCATTATTGGGAAGTAGGTTTCATGAATGGGGTAACAGCTCTGTGTCCAATTCCCCAAGACAGAGTTCCCCTTCATCCTTGGCAAATCAAACCTTCTAAAATCTCTTCCCTGGCCTGAGCTTATGATTTAAGAATTCTGAGCTGATCTAGATTTTGTTTATGCCAATAAGTGGGACCACAATAATTTTAAAGGTTTTGGATGCATTGGTTCAGGGGGAGTTTGTTGGACCAAAAGAACCAATGAGCCAAATCAGAAAAACCTTTAAGTCCTATAGACATCAACACAACTGAAGTGATCTACAACTGCTGAAGACAAAATCTGAAGACAACTGGTGAAGACAAAGTCTGAAGACAACTGCTGAAGACAAAGTTTGAAGAGAAAGTCTAAAGACAACTGCTGAAGACAAAGTCTGAAGATCAAGTTCTCAGACGTTGTCACAACAGCTGAAGTAGTTCTCTTCAGTAGTTGTGATGGTTTATATTTCAGTAGTTTGTAATTAGTAGTTTTATATTATGTAAAACATCTGAAGTTCATATACTTCAGATGTTATAACTTCAGTAGTTATAATGTTAGTTTATACTTAGCTTCTAATGAAGGTGTCCTCAGTTGTTGTGGACATCTTCAGTAGTTTAGTATAATTTCAGTTGTTTGTATAAATCAGTTAGATGTCACTATCATGTGACGTTAGCTCATGTCACATTCCTTATAAAAGGAATGTTGACCTAATTTCCCTCCACGGGAAGCTTGTGCATGAATGAAAACATTCTTTTTGTAGAAAACTCTCTCTCTATAACTGTTACTGTTTGAATGAATATTCATATTATTTTTGCTAGAATTTCATCTAATTCGTGTGCTATTCATCTGCAAATCCTAATCTAATTGATCAAACTAGATCTTGATCCCTTCAATAGTATCCAACAAAGAAACCATCATAGGCTTTCTCTGAAAATTTTCCCAATTGTTATTTTATGTTTAAAATAGATACATGATACCAAAAGCTCTAAGGTATTTTATCTAAGTTTTTCTTTTAAGTAAAAGCTTATAATGTGTTTTATTGTGTTGTTTGACAGTTAATTTCCTAATTTAAACATTGCATGGTGTGTTCACTACTTCAACCCAAAAAGGTGATTAGCAACTGTGAATGAGCTAACATTGTCCATGTTGCTTCAATGAGAGTTGTGTTTCTTCTTTCAACAACTCTATTTTGTTGTGGAGTTGTTGGTGCACTGAATTTCCTTGCAATGCCTTTATTTTTTCAAAAGAGTCTAAGCACTCCTAAAAATTTGAACTTTTAAATCAAGTTGATTCTCAATCACAATGACAAGCTCCATTATTGTTTTTGATGTTTCAGTCTTTAGTTTTAAGAAAAAGAACCATGCGAATCTGGTGAAATCATCAACAAGCATAAAACAATTTTGCCTTTTTCCAATGCTCATCACATTGGTTGGACCATAAAGATCCAAGTGAAGCAATTTAAGTGGTGTAGTGTTTGTATTGATAATTTTGGATTTATGAGACACTCTATATTGTTTTCCTTTATACATGAAGGACAATGGGTTGAACAATAAAAATTCTTTTGGTGGCAATCCAATGACTAAGTCATTTTTCACCAATTTATTCATGTTCTTCATGTTGGAATAAATAAGCCTTTTATACCACAACTGAGATTCATTTTTTGATGACTTAGATAGAGGCATGTTTCATTGCTTGTGAATATTGTTTTTTCATATAAAAAACATATGTATTTCATGTTCTTGATGCTTTAAGAAGGATTCACTCTTCTTGAACTGAAAAACTAGACTTAAGAATGTAACAATTAGTGTTATTAAATATTGTGGTGTAATTTTGATAACAAATTTGAGATACACTCAATAAATTATATTGCAAATGTTCATAGTAATTTACTTTCTCAAATTTAAGCACACCATTAGTTACCATCCCTTCACCAACAATTTTACCTCCCTTCTTATCACCACCAAACGCCACATATGAGGCATTTATATGTTTGAAGTCATGAAGAAGAGAACAGTTTCCTGTCATGTGCCTAGAACAACCACTGTCAACATACCACTTGTTGTAGCTCTCTATGATTGTTCCTGCACACATAAAGAAATCAATTAGAATTGGCAAGCCAAGCCTTAATGATCTTGGGTTTTCTAACAGTGTCTAAAATTGTTACTCCTTCATGAATCAGTCTTGTTGTTTTAGTATTAATTTTAGTTTTAATTGGTTCATTATGTGTTGTTTGTAGTGAGGATGATTCTGTTAAAGATGAGCTTGTGGAACTTGGTTCTTGTTTCTCAATCTATTCATCATTCACCTTTTCTTTATTGGTTTGTTGTCTTAATTTTGATGATGAATGTTGTTTGTGGACAGTTTCATCATCTTTTGATTTTGAATGAGGTATATGAGTGCCATTTTCAAAATTATCAAAGAAGCATCTTCACCATTTGTATCCTTTTCTATCAAATCCACCTTTTTGTGTGGTGTTTTGGATCGCTGATGCATTTGTCATTTCTTAAGATGTTTATCATCAATAGTTGTCTTCTTTGGTTTTTGCAACTTCTAGTTGTGTCATTTATTCTTTGATTTTGAATCTTCAAGGCTTTCACTGGATTGAGAGTGTGAATCATCCTTCTCACATTATTGATTCTTTGTGTTCTTTGTCTGGTTCTTCTTGTTGAAATAACATTCATGAGTTTAATCGTCATTTTTGTTACAAATTTCACAATGTTTGTTGAAGTAGCAGTTAGAAGTCGTGTGATTGTTCATATTGCAAATAAAACAATAACTGTTTAAGTAACAGTCTTTAGTATTGTGCTTTTTCATATCACACCACTCGCGATACATTTCTTCTCGTTCTTTCTCTTAATCAATCATTTTCTTCTTCTTTTGCAGCTTTTGAGACTTCAAATATTTTTCAAAATTTGCAATTGATATATCCTTGCCATTCACTAACATAATGTCAAAGAATTCTTGTTTAGCGTTTGTTGATTTCTGGTGCTTAGGATTCACCACTTTCTCATTTGATTTCTTGTTGATTGTTCATTTTGCCTTCCGCAAATCTTCTACTAACTCAATAGATTTGGTTTTCCGCAGATTTGCTACTGAAGAATGTTTCTTCTTCCGGAGAAGTTCTGCTGATGGTTGTTTCTTTTCCTTTTCATCAGAAGATGGGTGTACTTTCTAAGTAGATGTACACTTTTCAATCACTTAACTTTAAGGTTTTTGTTGCCGATGAACTTCTTGAAGACCTTCATTTAACTTAGCTATTCTTTTACAAGTAGTCTTGAACATGTTTCTTTGCTTAAGAGGATATGACAACTGTGTTTCTTCTAGGACTTTAGGAATGATTGTTTCAAATGAAACATTCTTACCATTATCCAGTTTATTATCATCAGGTTCATCATAATCATCGAAATCATCACATTCATCAAAGTCAAATTGTGTATCATTTTGTTTGGTTTTATGTGACTCAGAAAACTCAGTCTCACTGACCTCAGATTCATTGTTATCAACTTGTTGATTAGATTTTGTTTCAAACTTAGTGCATGACACAAAATGATTTGACAAGCTGTTTATCATTTTTTAGGTAAAGTTTTATAATTATCATTTAGAGGAGGTGCAACAACATTATATCCCAACCCATACCAATTCTTTGATTCGATATGAGAATTCAATAATTTCTCATATAGCTGAGATGAATCTTGAAACTTCTAAAGTTTCACTTCAATTGATGCATGATCAGCCACTGATTTAGTTAAGGAAGTGGTCAAATGCTCAACTTGGGCTTTTAAGCTGTAATTTTCTCAAACAAATTTATGTAAATCCTTTTGTAGAGACTTGATATTGATTTGAGATAATTTATATTCTCTTACATGAGATTCATTAAAAATCATTGTTTCTTTTACTTTATTAGCCAGTTATTAAGCATGGACTCTATATCTTTGAACTTCCTCAACACATACTGATGAACATAATCTATCTCTTAGCTCTCTAGTTGTGGGTGGAACTTTGTTCTCCATACGTCTCATTAAAGCTTGATTCCCTTCAAAGACTTCCTTCTCATACATGCTCTAGTCACAGGTCCATCTTGAAGTATGATCAGCCCAGTTTCTTTAGAATTACTAGGTCCTAATGATTTGTTAGTGGCTGGTGGGGATGAGTTGGTTAACTGTGGTTGTTTGAAAGATTTTTGAGATCTTGGTTGATCAGATTGCTGCTGATGATACTGATGTTGCTGATGTTGTCTCATGTCAGGATTTGATTCTTAATTACAATTTCTAGAGAAGTGTCCATAGAGATTGCATATGAAACATCTTTCCTTTGACTTATCAACACCAATTTTTGATGTTTTACTTGTGACAACCAAATTTGTATTTCCTCTTAGGTACTTCTTGGCTCTATAAGCAATCATTGTTATTTGCCATTGAAGATCCATCTCCTTTACTAAATCTAGAAGTAGTTTTTCCAAGTCTTGTTGGCAGATGTTGGTAGATGTTAAAGTGCTTCCCAGGTAAGTTTGAAAACTTGAACTAAAAGCTACAAAGGCTGATTTTTGTTCTTCAAAGTCTAGACTCATAGTGATGGGCTCTACTTGGTTGTTGTTTGATGAATACTTTGCTAATGATGTTCATGCATCTTTTCTCTCATCAGTTTTTCCTTTTTCCTTTCGTGATTTACTTTGAGAAGATTTCTTTGAAGGCTTTAATGCATAAAAACTCACATCTTCTTTATCTTCACTTAAAGTACAAGAGTTGTCACTATCACTATTCGAAATAAAAGCACTACCAACACTTTTTGATTCTTTAAAATGATAAGGTGTGACATGTTCTCACACTCTTATTTCTTGAATTTTCATCATTTCAAGAGCCTAACTTTAGCTACCACTGTATCTACACTAGTTGAGGAATTGATTCACCCTCATTATGATGAAACACTTCATATTATGAGCGAAGTGTGTCTTTTCTAATACTTCTGATTTCATCACTCCCTTCATAGAGTGTATGAAGTCTCTTCCACAAGGAATTTGCTATTTTATAATTCATACACCTCATTAATATTTCTACAGGTAAAGCCATACTAACCAGACTGTATGCTCTAATATTAGGTGACACATCTTTTGTATTTATGGCTTAATTATTGTCATTATAATTTTTGCACCCTGAAACGATCATACATGCCAACTCAATGGGTGAATTGATGATTGTTCAGCTGGAATCCCACAAGTCCAAGATGCAATGCGGATGAAGATCTGCAAGAAAAATAACAAGTGTTATCTTCCGCATTAGTCAATGCGGAAGACAAAAATATGATGCGGACAAGTGTTTACTCTTTCGCATTAACTAATGCGGAAGACATAATACTTTTGCTGAAGAACAAGTTACTCTTCCGCATTGACTAATGTAGAAGAACAAAAGAAGTTGCACACAAGACCTTGATCATCTGCATTGACAAATGCGGATGACCAACCAAATGCGCACAAGTATTTGTTCATCCGCATTAACCAATGCAGATGACCAACTTACTAATGCTGATGATCAAGTGGAAATGTTCATCAAGATTATCTCATCTGCGTTTGTCAATGCAGATAAACAAGCAGAGATGCGGATCAAGACTTAGACTAGTTTCTTATGTAATAGGTCAGGGGTAGTTTAGTCATTTTGTAAAGGCATCTTGTCTTGTCTATAAATAGAATAGTTAACCTCGTACTGAGGTGACGACTGATAGATAGAGAATTTTTGTTGTAGTTATTCTCTGTAACTTATCAACTTTCATATATCAATACAAACAACATTTATGAGTAATTTTCTTGCTTGAATGTTCTTTGATTGTTTGTTTCCGCCACTTAATCATTGACTTGATTATCATATTCGATTCTCAGAAGAATATCACTCTTACTCAAACCCAGTCAATTGGTATCAGAGCTTTGGCTCTCGATTCTCTTTCAGATCTACGCACAGACTGAATAGAACTCGATTGATCAGATAATCAAGTTGCTAGTGGTAGATAGTATCATCTCTACTAAGCAAATAGCAAAAATACTCGTGTCAAACAGCAAAAACACTCATTCTCAACCTCAACAGAACTGCTTGAACAAGTCGGACTCATCAAACATAATTAATCTTAAAATCAACTAAATCTATATTTACACAAATCAACATGGATTCTAACAGTTACTCTGAATTAGGTCATACACCTAAATCTCCATGCTTAAACATAAATCTGAGTTTAAACAATGGAGAATACAGTTTCGAAATTATATCACAGGTGTAGATCCTGACTTTTGGATCTCAATATGTAAGGGTCCACATATTCCTGTTACTCTATCAACAGCTCAAGCTGCACTGCACAAGACTGCTAGAATACCAATTGAAGACTAAGACTGCTAGAATACCAATTGAAGACTTAACTCTAGATGAAGATGACTATAAGAAAATCAAAATTGATCTTAAAGCATGCTCTATTTTGACTCAAGCACTCAAAATGGATGTGTGAAAAAGATTGGAAAAATATGGAACTACTAAAGCTGTTTGGGATGCTCTCAAAATTATGTGTGAAGGTACTAGTGAAGTTGCGGAAATTAACAAAGACAAGCTGGTCAATCAGTAGGAAACCTTCCATCACACCAAAGGAGAATCCATATCAAAACAACTGCACAGATTTGTACAATTGGTCAATGACTTGGAACTTATGGGTGTTTCATACAACATTAAAGAACTCAACAAGAAAATGCTTCACAGTCTACCTGAAAGCTGGAAGCAAAATGTCACAATGTCGAAAAATACTCTTGATGTTGAGAGTACCACTCTAGACATTATGATAACCAAGATTGAAGCTTTGGAACTTGATGAACGAAGCAGAAATCGGAGTGGGCCAAGAGTGATTGAAGCCTACAAATTCCCTTCTGAATCACATTCTGTTAAAAATGCTTTCATCACAGAGGAAGATGACTTCATCTCATCAAGAGATCCAATGAACAATACTAGGTTCATTGCATCTCCATCATTCAATCACCATTCAACTTCAGCACAAGCACCAAAAGTCTCCACTGCACCTACAATCTCTCCAGAAGACTTAAAATCAGAAGAGCAGAAGGCAACCTACAATGCCTTTGTTGCAAGTTTTGAAGCATATCTTGGGGGAAGACTTACTTCTCCCCATTTAATACAGGAAGATTTAGAAGAATTAGATCCTGATGACGTTGAGGAGATGGATCTACAATGGCAAATGCCAATGATTTCCATGGGAGCAAAGAAATTCTTCTGAAAAGGAAGAAAATTGAGCCTGAATGAGAACATAAAGCTTGGATATGACAAATCCAAGGTAAAATGCTTCAACTGTGGCATGACTGACCATTTCTTAAGAGAGTGCAATGCTCCTAAAAGAACCAACCATTCAAGGAACTCTCCTTGTCAATCATCCTCACAACCCAATTCAAGCTATCACTCAAAACAATCAACAACAGCAGTACCATCATTCTCATCATCAACAAACATACCAGAATCAACCACAGCTGACAAATCAAGCCCATGGAAGCAGTCAGCCTTCTGCCAATGCCCTTGTGATCAAACAAGATGGAATATATGACTGGAGTGTGTATGCTAAGGAATTCAAGCCTCAATTCCAGAATCATGCTCTCATGGCTCATATCAATGATGGACCATCTGCAATGCCTACTAAGGTAAAAACTAACCTTTGTATTAAGAAATGCATAAATGAATTACAAGAGTATAAGGAACACAATCTGAAATTGGCAGATAAAATTAAAGATGAAAATGTGAAGTCAGAAATGATGAAGAGAGAACTAAAAAGTTTTGAAATCAAAATCAAATCTCTCTTTTCGGACATAGAAAAATTGCATAGTGAGAAATACAATCTTCCAGCTGAAAATGAGCTACTTACTCAAAAGTTAGCTCAAGCTAAAGCTCAACAATCTATGACTGAAGTGAAACTTGAAAAGTTTCAAATGTCTTCAGTTAAGCTACAAGAAATGCTGGATTCACAAAAGGATCCAAAGGACATGTCAGGGATTGGGTACAATTCATGTCCTCCACCACACAATGGTAATTACATTGTCATGCCTGACTTTGTATCACTCTCTGAATCAATTGAACCTAAAATTATGGAACCTAAATCAGTAGTGAAACAAGTGACAAATCCTCAAAACAAACCTAGTGTTTATTTTGAAACCAATGAGGATAAAATCAAGTTAGGACACCCTATCAAAATCAAGGAGTGCTCAGACAAGACAGTGAATGTCATGAAACCATCAAGCCCTGTAAAAGCAATTGTACCTTTTATAAAATTCATACCATGTGTTTTACAAGGGAAAAAGAAATATGTCAAAACAGTGAAACCCACTACTCAGAGTAGTTCTCATAATGAGATTGTATCTCCATAAAATTCAAGCAAATAAAAAAAGGTTGCACTGAAAAAGAAACCAACTGTAAAACTGAGTTCAACACATAAAACTTCATCAGACCCTCAGTCATCAAAATTAAGGCAGGGAGTTGGGTTTAATATCTGTAACAAAGAACATGTTGACCAGTTTGAGGAAGAGGTGAAAAGTAGGTTGAAGAAACAAAAACAGCCCACACAACTGAACAAAAGTAGTATTGTGAAACAATCTACAAAAAGGGCTGATTCTGATTCATCACCTAAAGAAAAGAAAGTGACTCATCAAAAGAAAGTATCAGTTGAGTCACTCAAGGAAAAATCGGATTCGAGAAACAAACAAATGTATTGTGATATTTGTGACATGTTTAATCACAAGACAGATAAATGCTTCTTCAACCAATATTGTTCTATCTGTAATATGAACAATCACTCCACCAAAAATTGCTACTTCAACAAGTATTGTTAATCTATGACACGAACAATCACAATACATCTGATTGTTACTTCAATCAGAAGGGGTTGAGAATTCCACAACACAAGCCCATCTCAAAACATCTACTGTGATGCATTCTGTCAAATCTCATCTTCATAACACTCAATCTAGGACACCTAGATCAACAAATGACAGAAATAACTCAAAGGATTTAAGGAAGGGTCAAAGAAATCATCTCACAATGAAACACAAACTTGACCTTCCTAAGCAAAAACCAACTTTTGATAATGAAACTCGGGCTAAATTTTTACAAAGAATTAGAGACCAATGATTTCATTATTCATCTGAATCTTCAGTAGATGTAGATGAGATGACTCGACCAATTCATTACCAAAAATCTCCTAAATCACCTCCATCTAAATCATTATTCAGATGGAAATACCAGGAGGTGAGTATCATGAATAGGAACAGGAAACCCAAGACCATCATGGCTTGGGTTCCTTATTCTAATTAGTTCTTTTTGTTTGTAGGTTCATCCACACAGGTCTCATAGCCTATGGTATGTAGACAGTGGATGGTCCCGACACATGACTGGAGATCGTTCCCTCCTTCATGATTTCAAGTACATACAAGGAACTATTGTGGTTTTCGGTGGAGATTCAGAAGGTGGTGGGATTACAAGAGAAGGATCTGTGACAAATGGGATGCTGAGTTTTGACAGAGTGAATTACTGTGAACAACTGAATTTCAATCTGCTAAGCATGTCTTAGATCTGCGACAAAAAATATTCCACTCACTTTACAGACACTCACTGCTACATTCTAAAACCTCGATTTTAGATTCCTGAAGAATGGGTTGTCTTAAAGAATCCGAGGAAGAAGAATACATATGTCTTAAACATGTGTTCGGCATCACCTAAGGAAGAAACATGTCTTTTGTCTAAAGCATCATTTGATGAGTCACAGCTTTGGCATAGACGTTTGGGGCACACTAAATTAAAAAATATGAATAAGTTAGTCAAAGGAAACCATGTAATTAGTCTTCCTCAAAAGGAATTCAATTTTATTGATTAATGCTCAGCGTGCCTCAAAGGAAAACAACATAAATCGTCTCACAAAACCAAGCTGGGGAACACTAACAATACTCCATTGAAGTTACTTCACATGGATCTGTTTGGATCAACTCATGTAATGAGTATGGGAAAGAAACAATATTGTTTAGTGATCATTGATGCTTTTCTCGATTCACATGGGTGTTTTTCCTACTTCATAAAAATGAAGCATCCCAAATCATTCAAGAATTTATCACTAAAATTGAAAATCAACTTGATCTCAATGTCAAAATAATAAGAAGTGATAATGGTACAGAGTTCAAAAATGAAAATATGAGTTCCTTTTGTGCAACCAAAGGCATTGCTCATCAATTTAGTGGAGCTAGAACTCCTCAACAAAATGGGGTAGCTGAAAGGCGAATTAGAACACTAATTGAAGTAGCAAGAACTATGCTAGCCCATGCTAAACTGCCAATCACCTTCTGGGCAGAAGCAGTTCACACATCGTGTTTCATGCAAAATCGAACTCTCATTGTTAAAGAAAGTAACATGACACCTTATGAACTGATATTTCATAGGAAACCATTTATTGGATTCCTCAAATCATTTGGTTGTCCAGTCTCAATATTAAACACCCGTGATCATTTGGGAAAATTTTCATCTAAGTCTGGTGAAGGATTTTTTGTAGGTTATTCTTCCGTCTCATAGGCTTATAGAGTGTTCAATCCTAGACTGAACATTATTGGTGAATCCACAAATGTTCAATTCAAGGAACATTCGTTTCCCAATCTACAAATGGTCCTGATTTGTTGTTTGATATTTACACTTTTACTAAATCATTTGACCAATTTCACTTGTCTGATGCATGAAATATACATTCAGTTGAAACTTCATCAACTGTAGAAAGAAGAGAAAATTATCCATTAATTCCACCTACATCTGATGAACATATGAATGAAGATGACCCTCTTCAAACTGATCCCATCAGACACTTGTCACAAAACCTTAGTGTTTCTTCTAAAGAAGGTCCTAGCCTGGTACCATCTCACTCAAATGACTTGTCACATGAGATCAGAAATCACAAACAGGCTTCTCATCCAGAAGAACTCAAGGTACTTCAACTGATGCAAGCAATCTCAGTGTTGCTGAAGATGTAGCAGTTACTAAAACAGAAATTGACAATCTTCCTAATTCATTAACAATACAAGATGATTATGCCTCTAACCATAATGAACTGAATGTCTCCAATCTTGATGTAACTATTGCTGGTGACACCATTCCCACCATAAGAATACACAAGATCATCCAGTTGAAACCATTATTGGTGATCTTAATGAGAGGGTGACAAGAAGCAAGTCAAGTATTGCAAACATCTATTTGTTCTCATGCTTTCTATGTCAAACAGTACCCAAAAACATCAAAGAGGCGCTTCAAGACAATAGTTGGATTGAAGCAATGCAGGAAGAATTGCTCCAATTCAAGAAACATGAAGTATGGCAGTTGGTAGATCTTCCCGAAGGACAATACCCTATGAGTACCAGATGGCTATACAAGAACAAGACTGATGATTGAGGGATAGTCATGAGAAATAAAGCAAGACTAGTGGCACTGGGATACACTCAGGAAGATGGAATTGACTACGACGAGGTGTTTGCTCCTGTTGCGGACTAGAAGCAATCAGAATCTTTCTCGCATATTCTACGTCTATGAAATTTACTGTTTATCAAATGGATGTAAAGTGTGCCTTCTTGTATGGAAAGATTGCTGAAGAAGTCTATGTAAGCCAACCACCTGGCTTTGAAGATCCAGATTTCCCTCACAGAGTGTACAAGCTTCACAAAGCTCTGTATGGTCTTCATGAAGCTCCAAGAAAGTGGTATGAGACTCTATCATCATTTCTTCTTGAACATGGGTATGAAAGAGGAAAGATTGATCAGACTCTCTTCAGATGAATAAGAGGAAAAGACATGTTGTTAGTCCAGATCTACGTGGATGACATATATTTGGCTCGACAAACAAACAACTCTGCAAAGAATTTGAAGATCTTATGCATTCAAGGTTTCAAATGAGTGCTATGGGGGAACTCACATTCTTTCTGGGGGTGCAAGTTAGCAAACAACAGATGGAATCTTCATCAATCAATCAAAATATGTAGAAACCATGCTGAAGAAATTCCACTCTGGTAACTGTCAGTCTATCAGAACTCTTATAGATACTAAATTGAAGATTGGACCTGACCCAAAAGGCAAATCAGTGGATCAAACTCACTATCGATCAATGATAGGTTCACTTATGTATTTAACAGCCAGTAGGCCTGACATTATGTTTGGTGCTTGTGTGTGTGCTGGATATCAAGCTGATCCAAAAGAATCACATGTGAATGCAATCAAGAGGATATTCAGATATCTGATGGGCAAACCATCTCTTGGATTATGGTATCCAAAGGAAGGATAATTAATCTCTATGCCTACACAGACAGTGATTATGGAGGATGCAACTTCAACAGAAAATCACTTCTGGCAGCTGTCAATTATTGGTCTCAGACTAGTATCCAGGCAATGCAAGATGTAGACAAATGTGTCTGTGTCAATAGCCGAAGTTGAGTATATTGCTTCTTGAGCATGTTGCTCTCAACTTCTCTAGATTCAAAACCAGATGCTTGATTATGGTTTTAACTTTTTGCATACACCAATTTCTATTGACAACACAGCTGCTGTCTTTATAACAAATAATCCTGTTTAGCACTCAAAAACAAAACATATTGAAATTAGATATCAGTTTGTGTTGGGTTTATTTGAAGATAAAACCGTTTTATCCTCTTGGTATTTCAGAAAAACGCAGCGGATAAATTTGTATTTAAAACATGATTTTAGATCTGAAAATCCATGTTTTATGATGATTAATATACAAATAAACAAACCATAACAATAAGGATCATTTATGTGGATTAAACAAGCTATGAACATACAAAATCGTACATAAAATCACAGCTAGAACAAGCTGTGACAACTACCTTGTTCCAGCAGCAAATGTCGACCAAAATGGGGTTTTGATGCTTGTTCTTTTGGCCAAGACTCCAATGGAGGACTCCTCAAGCTATTATACCCCAAGCTTGATGGCAACACCCTTTCTTGTTAGGTAGAATCACCCAAAATAAGCTTCAAAACCTCTTCTTTTCTTGCTTGAACCGTGAGGTTGGGAGAGAGAGAGATTGGAGCCTTTTGCATGTAATTTGTGTGGTTCTCATTTGTGGAGTGTTCAAGACAAGAGTTAAATGTGTGTTGGTACCCAAAGCAAGTTTGGTCCAATGGGGATTAAAGGGGAGGGCGGCCGAAATTTGGGTTTCAAAACCCTTTCCCCTTCAATTTGTTTATCACACATTAATATGTCTTGTGAACTAGACATATAATAAATTGTATGTACAATATATATATATATATGTATTTACATACTTATACAATTAACCATTTAATTTATAAGTTGTAATTCCCACTATTATTTGATGTCATCTAACTAATTTAAACAACACTTCAAATAATATTGATTGAACAAATTATCCTAATAAGTTGTTCCCACTCACATGCAACTTATTTAGAAAACCCATTTTCTAAATCGGTGTAAATATTTAATTGCATGATCACATCATCAATTAAAATTTAATTGGTGTTTGCCAAACTTGTTATTGGGTATAACCCGACTTGGATCATAACGTACTAACCCCATCAATATTCTAAGTGTCTTGGGCACACAGAATCCAACAATCTCCCACTTGCCCAAGATTCATAGAAGATTGATGTAAGTAGTAAATACCGCCTAACAACGGTTCACTACCCTTAATACGCATGACTTGTAGCCATTCAATAACATCATCCCTTTCAAGTACCCTACTTGAAATGATTTAGGTGAATCAATCATCTATCCTTTTGTTTCAGATGTCATGTTAAATCCAAGAACACAGAATGATCATTTCTTGTTGATTTAACTTATCAGGCCTTAGACATCTAACTCTCAACGAATAAGAGGAACAAATTCCATCTTGACTACATATGTTTCTCACAACACCTCGTGTCATACCTGAATATACCCTTATGTACTATCCACTATTTCAGGACAGTGAAGAAGAAGCTCAAGGTGTAACACTTGGTGAATATCAAAACCCAATATGTATCTCAGGTCGGAGGATACCAAATGATATTCGCCTTTACTCAAAATTACTTATGATCAATCAATAAGATTCCATGTAGTAAAATTTGAGATGCGGGTTAGTCCAATATTTGTATCCCACAAATATCTATGAACCTTGGTAGCAACCCATTGCTCTATATTCATCCTTTTGAGTATCAACCAATCCAAGTTCATAATAGTCTTACCTTCAAACTTGTTCCCACAAGTGTGAACGACTACGGACATTTAGAGTAAACATTTTACTCATGGATTAAACATGCTAAATGGAATATTATTTGAAACATTATAACCAAATAATTTTATTCAAATAATAGAAAGTTCCATATATCCAAATACAAAATTTACAGATCAAATCCACTCACTAGAATATCGAAGTCCCATGGCACAAGTATGACCTTCATGCTTTGCCTTTTCAAGGAGCTTCGTGAGGGGATCCGCAACGTTTTGATCCGTGTGAACTTTGCGAATACATATCTTCCCTTTTCAACTTCATCTCATATGTAGTTGAATCTCCGCTCAATGTGCCTAGTCTTTTGATGAGCACGGGGTTTCTTGATTTGTGCAATCGCACCCTCGTTATCACAAAAGATCTCTAGGGGGTCCTGAATGGAAGGGACAACCCCTAGATCGGCAATGAATTTCTTCAACCATGCAGCTTCTTGAGCTGCCAATGAGGCGGCGACATATTCTGATTCTGTAGTTGATAGAGCCACCACATCCTGCTTGGAGCTCTTCCAAGAGACCGCTCCTCCATTCAGAATGAAAATGTATCCCGATTGCGACCGAGAATCATCACGATCGATTTCGAAACTCGCATCCGTGTAACCTTTTACAACGAGTTCCTCGTCACCAGATCCATAGATTAGGAACATATCCCTTGTCCTTCTTAGGTACTTAAGTATGTTCTTAACAGCCATCCAATGACTGTTTCCAGGATTCTGCTGGTAACGGCTTGTCATGCTTAAGGCGCATGACACATCCGGTCGAGTGCATATCATTGCATACATGATGGATCCTATAGCAGATGCGTATGGGATTGCCTTCATGCTATCTTGCTCATCTTTTGAGCTTGGACATTGAGTCGTACTCAATATCGTTCCTCTTTGAATAGGTGCGGTACCTTTCTTAGAGTTTTCCATCTTGAACCTTTTCAAGATCTTATTAATGTATGCACTTTGATTCAAACCAATCAACCGCCTTGATCTATCCTATAGATCTTTATTCCCAGAATATAGGCGGCTTCACCAAGATCCTTAATGGAAAAACAACTTCCAAGCCAGGTTTTTACACCTTCCAAGGTTGGAATGTCATTTCCAAATAGTAGTATGTCATCAACATACAATACTAGGAAAGTTATTATGCTCCCACTAGCCTTCTTATACACACAAGCCTCATCAACGTTTTTGATGAAGCCAAATTTCTTGACCTCCTCATCAAAACGATGATTCCAGCTTCTCGATGCTTGTTTCAATCCATAGATTGATTTCTTTAACTTGCATACTTTGTTAGGATGTTTTGGATCACAAAACCTTCAGGCTGAACCATATAGACATCTTCCTCAAGATATCCATTTAGGAAAGCGGTTTTGACATCCATTTGCCAAATCTCATAATCATAATGAGCAGCTATGGCAAACAATATCCTTATAGACTTTAGCATCGCAACAGGTGAGAAAGTTTCATCATAATCAACCCCTTGAGTTTGAGTGAAACCCTTTGCTACAAGTCTAGCTTTATAAATATCCAAGTTTCCATGCATATCGGTTTTCTTCTTGAAAACCCACTTACTTCCAACTATCTTGGAGTTAAGAGGTGGTTCAACAAGTTCCCAAACTTGATTGTCATACATGGAATGCATCTCAACGTTCATGGCTTCAAGCCATTTGTCACAATCCGAATTGGACATTGCATTATGGTATGTGGTTGGTTCATCAGAATCTACCACATAGCATCCATCCATGAAAAATCCATATCTTTCTGGTGGATTACTAGTTCTACCACTTCTGCGAACGCCTTATGTGTATTGATCAACCTTGATCTTCCTAACATCCTCATGTTGAGTGCTAGTTTCAACCAACGTGTATCGGGTTGTGGTTCTTGATTCTCTTCAAGATCCACTGTTCTACTGCCAGCTCCTTCCATAAGGAACTTTGCTTCTAAGAACTCACCCTTTCTGGCAACAAACACCTTTTGTTCCAGTGGATCGTAGAAATAATATCCCATAGAATCTCTACGATATCCAACAAAGATACACTTGGTGGATCGGACTTCCAATTTGTTTGGGGTGGGAGTCTTAACATAAGCCTCACATCCCCAAACCCTTAAGTATGATAGGGATGGAACTCTTCCATGCCAAATCTCAAAAGGTGTCCTTTCCACCTTTTTGGTTGGGGCCATATTTAGAATACGGGTCGCGGAGAGCAAAGCGAAACCCCAAAATGATAGAGGTAATGAGCTTCTAGCCATCATAGATCGAACCATATCCAATAAGGTTCGATTCCTCCTTTCACACACACCATTATGTTGTGGTGTTCCAGGTGGAGTGAGTTGTGAGACAATCCCACAACTCCTAAGATGATCTTGAAAAACATCACTTAGGTATTCACCTCCTCTATGGGTACGGAGAATTTTAATTGACTTATTGAGTTGATTTTCTACTTCATTCTTGAAGATTTTGAACATTTCAAAAGCTTCATCTTTGTGCCTCAATAAGTACACATACCCATAGCGACTATAGTCGTCGGTAAAGGTAATGAAGTGTCTTTCACCATTCCTAGTCATTGGCTTAAAAGGACCACATACATCCGAATGTATGATTCCTAATAAATCTTTTGCCCTTTCGGTAGTTCCACTAAAGGGTGCCTTAGTCATCTTACCTTGTAAACAAGATTCACAAACATCAAATGAATCACATTCATTTGTTTTTAAAAGACCATTCTTTTGAAGTGTTTGTAAACGTTTCTTGTTTATATGACCAAGACGACAATGCCAAAGATAGGTATCACTCAAGTCCAACTTGAGTTTCTTGGTGTTGTTTGGTACAATGAACTATTTAAAGTATTTTCATGAACCAATTCATAAATACCATTAATTGGTATAGCTTTAAAATAGAACATACCATTTAAAGAAACATGAATATCATTTTCAATAAAGGATAATACATAATCATAATGTCTTAATTGAGATACAGAAATAATGTTCCTAGTCAAACTAGGAGCATACAAAAATTCTTCAAAATAACTTCCAAACCACTTGGAAGTCTTAGGATGTAGTCCCCACAAGCTTCAACTAAGACTTTTGTTCCATTGCCCATGAAGAGGCTAACATCCCCTTTCTTGAAGTCCCTACTTCTTGTGAACCCCTGCAACAAATTGCAAATATGAGTTCCACATCCGGTATCTAATACCCATGTGTTTGAAGATGTAACATTAAGATCAATATGTATCATGTATATGTACCTGAGGTCTGCCCGGCATCCCTCTTGCTTTCAACTCTTGGAGATGGACAGGACAATTCCTTGCCCAATGTCCTATCTCCCCACACTTGAAGCATGGGTCATTTGTAGCAACCTTTTGCTTCTTCTCTTGTGGTTTGGGTGGTACCCTTACCACCCCTTTCCCCTTCCCCACGCATGTCCCTTACCCTTGGCAACCTTTGCCTTGGGTGCGGGATGAGGCCTTTTGTTGTTCCCACCTTCATTGATGGTGAGAACGGGTAAAACCCTTTTACCCATGGCCGCCTCGGCCGTTTTGAGCATTGAGTGAAGTTCAACCAATGCTTTTGTCCCATGGCATTCATGTTGTAGTTCAACACGAATGGTTGTGTCCATACGACATGCATGGAGCGCTCGAACCGTTTCGAACCGCTCAACCCTTGCTTGCTGTTGGAACGTTTCCTTCAGCTGGGTTATCATGTCGTAAGCTCCGTGATGTTCATACTCCTTTTGGAGATCCGGAGTCATGCTCGCTAGCATGAGACAAGACACTTGGACGGAGTCCTCAGTGTATTTCAGCCAATCGTTAAAGGCCTCCTCATCATCCTCGTTAGGTTGATCGGGGATAGGGTCGTCTAAAACATATGATCTTCTCTCTTGCTTGAGAACAATTCTCAAGTTTCGATACCAATCAATAAAGTTGTTATGATTTAGACGTTCCTTTTGGAGGATCGCTCGTAGTGATTGGTTTGATGCGGACGAGTTATCGTGATTTTCATTATTGGTGGCCATCTACAAAATTTAACAAAGATCAATTTTAGTATTTTCGATATTGCTAATTTTAATATTTAATGCCTTTTAAGGTCAATTTTGTATTAAAATCTAGAACCCAACATTACATTAAATTGTGGTTAGATGACCTTTATCCCACGATTTAAATTAATAAGGTGGTCAACGATTGACGATTGCAACCATTTGCAACTTCTAGAGGTATGGGATCGACTTATTGAACATCATATGTAAAGTCGGAATGTTAATCCCATCAACACCATTTGGAAACCATATTGTAGGTGATCCATTTAACATGGTTTGCAAATCAAGACATCCTACTTACACACACGTGTGATTTTGCCAAAATGAGTGGTTAGGTGACCTTTATCCCACGAATTTTGCATTCTCACCTTAAGTCATAAGTTCCCTCAAAATGGTTAGGTGACCTTTATCCCATTAAGAGTTCCCAAGTGACTCAAGTGTCGTGTAAAAGGACGGTGTCGATCTTGTTTGAATGAAAATTGGGAGGTTCATAATATTAGTTAGAAAAACCTATGTACTTGTATTTACATGCTTCCAAATACAAGGTACCCTATGGTTCTTTGATTAAAACCAATTTTAATCTTTAAAATCATTAAACCATTTTAATAACTTTTATTAACTATTAAGAACCATCAATTTTCAGATTGTTATGATTATTAATGAGATTGTTATGCATGTCAAAACATCAACCAAACAATCAAACAATAAACAATCAACCAAGCATAAAACATAAACAACCATATGTGCATAACCATAGCTACTATTGTGACCACACTTGTTTGCCATCACAAGTGTGGTCATTAGGTCTTTCCTAAGGGTTGAATATAACACAAAATTAAAGGTCTTTATAGACCCCCACTTGAACTTGCATCCATATGCTCCAAGTCTTTCTCTTTGTGTCTTCCTCTTGTGCTTCCTTCTAGTGCATCTCCATTTACAAAACTTATATCCTAATACAAATTCTCTTGTAAAGGAAGTGCACTTAATCTATCTATTACATTTCAAATGAATGAATAGTAAATTACATCCCAAAGAAAAACACAAATGAATAATATTACAACCGAAAAGAAAAACAACCAAAATCAACCATCCATTCCAAACCAAATCAACATAGGGTCAAGGCTAGGTTATGCACATTAACAACCAATGATCATATCATCGATTCATATAATGAAAACCCCATTTAAAACCCCAAATTTCAGCCAACATAAACTGAAATTTTGGGTTTTAATCATTGTCCAAACAACCAACATTCATATATGTTTCTTTCAAGGTCTAATCACTAGCATGTGTGATATGACCTTGAAAGTTTGGGGAATCATTCATATAAACTATAACAGCCCAAAATCAGCCTATAACATGTCTAAAATCATCTTTTAAAACCAATTTCAAAAGATAAAACAAGCAAGTCATCCACATAACCGGCTCTAGATGCCATTGTTGGGTTTATTTGAAGATAAAACCGTTTTATCCTCTTGGTATTTCAGAAAAACGCAGCGGATAAATTTGTATTTAAAACATGATTTTAGATCTGAAAATCCATGTTTTATGATGATTAATATACAAATAAACAAACCCATAACAATAAGGATCATTTATGTGGATTAAACAAGCTATGAACATACAAAATCGTACATAAAATCACAGCTAGAACAAGCTGTGACAACTACCTTGTTCCAGCAGCAAATGTCGACCAAAATGGGGTTTTGATGCTTGTTCTTTTGGCCAAGATTCCAATGAAGGACTCCTCAAGCTATTATACCCCAAGCTTGATGGCAACACCCTTTCTTGTTAGGTAGAATCACCCAAAATAAGCTTCAAAACCTCTTCTTTTCTTGCTTGAACCGTGAGGTTGGGAGAGAGAGAGATTGGAGCCTTTTGCATGTAATTTGTGTGGTTCTCATTTGTGGAGTGTTCAAGACAAGAGTTAAATGTGTGTTGGTACCCAAAGCAAGTTTGGTCCAATGGGGATTAAAGGGGAGGGCGGCCGAAATTTGGGTTTCAAAACCCTTTCCCCTTCAATTTGTTTATCACACATTAATATGTCTTGTGAACTAGACATATAATAAATTGTATGTACAATATATATATATATGTATTTACATACTTATACAATTAACCATTTAATTTATAAGTTGTAATTCCCACTATTATTTGATGTCATCTAACTAATTTAAACAACACTTCAAATAATATTGATTGAACAAATTATCCTAATAAGTTGTTCCCACTCACATGCAACTTATTTAGAAAATCCATTTTCTAAATCGGTGTAAATATTTAATTGCATGATCACATCATCAATTAAATATTTAATTGGTGTTTGCCAAACTTGTTATTGGGTATAACCCGACTTGAATCATAACGTACTAACCACATCAATATTCTAAGTGTCTTGGGCACACAGAATCCAACAAGTTTTTGTGAGACTTTGCTGAAAAAGGTTTAATTAAATTGATTCAAGTACCAACAGAAAATCAATTAGCTGATTTGTTTACCAAGGCATTTAAACCTAGTAGGTTTGAATTTCCGGTTTAGTCAATTGACAAGATTAACCTTGAGTAAAAAAACATCAAAAAAATTTTAAAACATCAGAAAAACCCCAAAAAGAAATCAAGTCTTATGAAAAAAAGAATATGGGAAATGATATAATTACAGTCGTTATATCATTCACTGTGCTTAATTTTGAAATGTAAAAGACTGAAATGACTTACCAGATATGTTGGTAGGCTCAACTTGGAAGAAAAGATACATGCAGTGATGAATTAAAGACATATTCAATTACGAAACACTCATCACAAAGTATAGGTATGTATTGGCTTATTTGAATGCATGTGTGTGTAGTAACCTAAACACACCAGGTAATGATACTTTATGAATTTTTTTCACCACATCATGTTTCATCTTTGTTTTGCTGAGCAAAGACCTGATGAAACTTGCACATAGTACAGATGTCATGATCGAAAAGATTTCCAATGTGGAACACATCCAAAATTGGATGAATGAACAAAGTAATACATTCCAAGTGAATTAACAAAAGAATCCTATCATGGATCGCCTTCTAAAGTGAAGTGAAAAGAATCCCAATGAGGATCAACATGAAAAAGGATCAAATTAAAAGAATCCTAATGAGGATCAGTGAACATGAGATCTCATGACTTAAGTAACCTGGTAAGAAAAGTTATGACAAAGTTCTACCATGCATTGTATAAGGAGGGTTGATCATTCCATGCTTATGTGTGTGAGGTACACATGAATAATAAATCAACCAAAACATGATAAAAGTCATGTGCATGAAAATATCAACCATGTATTAGCTTAAGAGGACAAACATAACTTCAATCTTCAAGTTCATAATCATGTCCATTTAATCATAAAGGATGCACATGTGTAATGAAAGATTGATATGATCCCTACAAAGAGATTTTTCTCTTCATTATTAATATTAATAAAAATAATATTCAAAAGTTCTAAAATCTTTAAAGTCTCTCTCCAAATGTGACATAAACTTTAGGGGGAGTAATTTAAATTTTTTAGTAAGTTCAATTTTTTGTTTATTAACTCAATTTTGAAAAACGAAACAAAAAGAATTCAGTTGGTGTTGTTGCAAAAAGTCATACCATTATATCTCAGCTTATGCAGATTCTTAGAAGCATGATAAGCCCAAGATCTGTCAAAATTAGGAAACTTGTATTAGTTGTAACATACAAGTCAATCCAAGCAAAAATTGACACTTCAACAGCCAACTTCATAAGAAAAATCAAACAAGGACACCTCTTCATAAGATGAATAATAGATTCAATCACATTATCTTTTGATTAAGTTCAAAAGGTTATGCAGGTACATGCATTAGTTAATGCGGGTGAAGGTAACCCATACATGTAACTAATGCAGGTAACAATAATTTTTGAAGTGCAACTAATGCGGACAATGATTTTACTCTACCGTATTAGTGTGTGAAGTGAATGTGAAGTTTACTCTACCGCATTTGATACAGTTAACAAATGTGTATGAACAGGTCTCTATCGCATTTGATACAGTGGTGTTGACTTGTCAACCGCATTTGTAGTTGTACAAATGGAATTTGTTCTATCGCATTTGTTACTGTACATATTCGGATATGGTAAAACAAGCCATTCAACCGCATTTGTTACAATGTTCTTCCGCATTTACTACAACTCAAATGCAGACAACCAAAATTTCATGTTTAACTCCCGCATTTGCAACAGTACACAAATGCGGATAGAAACAAAACTTCCGCATTTGTAACAGTAGAGTAATGCGGACAGTCAGTCAAATGCGGAAGAGCAAAAGTAGTCAAATGCGGATGATCAAAAGTAGTCAAATGCGGATGATCAAAAGTAGTCAAATGCGGACCATCAATGCCAAAAGTTTGTCTTCCACATTTGCTACAACTAAAAAATGCGGATGATTAAAAGTAGTCATATGCGGACTATCAATGGCAAAAGTTTGTCTTCCGCATTTGCTACAGCCAACAAATGCGGATTATCAAAATTAAACAAATTAACCTTGAGCATTTGCTACAGTGTTGACTGTATCTGCTTGTAAACTTATAATTTTTTTTTCAAATTGTATTATTTGACTATTTAAAGGAATTCGAACAGGTCATTTAATACTTTTCAAATTGAGAGAACTTATAGTGAGACGAGCGCAATACTACAGTACACCACCATCAATCATCATCATCATTACAAACATTCAAAGTTTTGTTGTGTTTCATCTTTAAACATTCTTGTCATCGATTCAGAACCACAGTCGTTTCGAAGAAAAGGTATATCTTCAACAGATTTGAAACCAAAACCTAAGTCTCGAACTGTTACCCTAAATCGAACAATGAACCAGAAAATTATTGAAGAGCACCAAAATCAAACTCATTAATTTGATGTAATACACATTTTCGATGTCAATAAACATGTAAATTGAAAGAATTCAACTAATATTGAAAACCATGATATGTTGGATCCTGTGTGCCCAAGACACTTAGAATATTGATGTGGTTAGTACGTTGTGATCCAAGTCGGGTTATACCCAATAACGAGCTTAGAAAACACCTAAAATATTTAATTGATGATATGATCATGCAATTAAATATTAACACCAATTTAAAAAATGGGTTTTCTAGACAAGTGGCATATGAGATGGAACAATTTATTAGGATATCTTGTTCAATGAGTTATTTGTAATGTTATTTAAATAAGTTAGATAACGTTACAAATTAATAATGGGAGTAATTAGATTATACAATTAAATGGGTTAGTTGTATATATATCTAGTTAAAAGACTTGTTAACATATTTTATGTGTTGTAATTTTAAGAGGGAAAGCTCTTAAATTGAAAACTTTGGCCGCCCCTTTGCTGGTTCCTCATTGGACCTTTATGTCCTTGGAACACACAAGTCTTTTACTCATCCATCACTCCCCATTCTCACAATCAACACACATGCAACAAGACCAAAAACTCTCTCCATCTCTCTCTTAATCCACGGCTTGGACAGCAGGTTTTGAGGCCTTGGTTTTGATTTTTGGTAAACTCTCCCTAGCAAGAGTGGTGTGTACTTCACAAGCTTCGGGTATACAAGCTTGAGGACTTCTAGCTTGGAGTCTTGGCCGTGATTTCTAGCATCCAAATCCTTTAATCTTTGTGTTTTTCTGTTGAAAAAGGTATTCCGGCAGCACCTATTGTGGCTGTCATATTATGTTTGTTTTTGCTCTCATAGCTTGTCTATTCACATAATATGATCCTTGTATTATGGGTTTGTTTCATATGCTTAATGGCCACTTAAAGAACATAGTTCAGCTTTCAAAATCATTCAAAAAAACTAATATTATCCGCTGCGTTTTCTGAAAGTTTAAATGGTTAAACTACGTTTTATGTTCTTGCAAACCCAACAATGGTATCAAGAGCCGGTTATGTGGATGAATTGCTTGTTTTGTCCTTTTAAATTGGTTTTAAGGATGATTATAGTCTTCTTATAGGCTGGTTTTGGGCTGCTATGTTTTGTTTGAATGATTCCCCAACTTTCAAAGTCATATCACACATGCTAGTGATTAGATCTTGAAAGATATATATATCATGATATGTTGATTGTTTGGACAATGTTTAAAACCAAAAGTTTCAGTTTATGTTGGCTGAAATTTGATGGTTTTAAGTTAGGTTTCATTATATGTTTTGATGATATGATCATTGGATGTTAGTGTGCATAACCTAGCCTTTGACCTTGTGTTGTTTGGATGCTTGCTATGTTTGTTTTGGTTGTTTTCTCTTGGGATTGTAATATTATTCATTTGTGCTTTGTTTAAAAACGTAACTTGTCTATTTATTCATTGGGATGTAATAATAGATTAGGAGCCTTTTTTCTTTTACTAGAAATATGTATTAGGATATATATTTTGTAAAAGAAGATGCTCGGGATGGAAGCACAAATGGAAGACACAAAAGAAGGACTTGAAGCATATGGATGCAAGTTCAAGTGGGAGTCCATCAAGACCCCTATTTTGTGTTGTTTTCACCCTTAGGAAAGACCTAATGACCACACTTGTGATGGCAAACAAGTGTGGTCACAATAGTAGCTAAGGTTATGCACATTATGGTTGTTTATGCTTATGACTTGTTTGGATGTTTGTTATTTGATTGTGTGGTTGATTTTTGACATGCATTACAAACTAATTAACATACTTAACAAGTTATTAAAATGATGGTTCTTAATCATTAAACGGTAATAAAAGGTTATTAAATTGATTTAATGGTTTTAAAGATTAGAATTAGTTTTAATCAAAGGACCATAGGGTACCTTGTATTTGAAAGCATGCAAATACAAGTACATAGAGTTTTCTAAACTAATATTATGAACCTCTTTATATTCATATCAAACAAGATCGACACCGTCCTTTTACACAACACTTGAGTCACTTGGGAACTCTTAATGGGATAAAGGTCACCTAACCATTTTGAGGGAACTTGTGATTTGAGGTGAGAATGCCTTATTTGTGGGATAAAGGTCACCTAACCACTAATTTTGGCAAACTCACACGTGTGTGTAAATTGGATGTCTTGATTTGCAAACCATGTTAAAAGGATCACATACAATATGGTTTCCAAATGGTGTTGATGGGATTAACGTGCCGACATTACATATGATGTTTAAAGGTCGATCCCATACATCTAAAAGTTGCAAATGGTTGCAACCGTCAATCGTTGACCACCTTATTAATTTAAATCGTTGGATAAAGGTCACCTAACCACAATTTAAATGTAATGTTGGGTTCTAGATTTTAATATAAAAATGGCCTTAAAAGGCATTAATTATTAAAATTGGCAATATTGAAAATACTAAAATAAAACTTTGTTAAATTTTGTAGATGGCCTCACATAATGATAATTCCGATAAGTCATCCGCGTCCAACCAATCTTTACGAGCGATCCTCCAAAAGGAACGTCTAAATCATAACAACTTTATCGACTGGTATCGAAACTTGAGAATCGTTCTCAAGCAAGAGAGAAGATCGTATGTTTTAGACGACCCTATCCCCGATCAACCTAGCGAGGATGATAAGGAGGCCTACAACGATTGGCTGAAGTACACTAAGGACTCCGTCCAAGTGTCTTGTCTCATGCTAGCAAGCATGACTACGGATCTCCAAAAGGAGTATGAACACCACGGAGCTTACGACATGATAACCCAGCTGAAGGAAACGTTCCAACAGCAAGCAAGGGTTGAGCGCTTCGAAACGGTTCGAGCACTCCATGCATGTCGTATGGACGACAACCAATCTGTTTCATCTTATGTACTTAAGATGAAAAGTCACATTGACCGCCTCGAGAGGCTTAATTGTCCCATCTCGAAGGAATTGGCCACGGATTTGATTCTCAATGGCCTTACCAAGAGGTTCGAGACATTCGTGTTGAACTACAACATGAATGCTTGGGACAAAAGCATTGGTGAGCTTCACTCAATGCTTAAAACTGCCGAGGCGGCCATGGGTAAAAGGGTTTTACCCGTTCTCACCATCAAGGAAGGTGGGAACAATAAAAGGCCTCGTCCCGCACCCAAGGCAAAAGTTGCCAAGGGCAAGGGACCTGCATGGGGAAAAGGGAAAGGGGTGGTAAGGGTGCCACCCAAACCACAAGAGAAAAAGCAAAAGGATGCTACTAACGACCCATGCTTCAAGTGTGGGGAGATTGGACATTGGGCAAGGAATTGTCCTGTCCATCTCCAAGAGTTGAAAGCAAAGAGGGATGCCGGGCAGACCTCAGGTACAATATACATGATCCATATTGATTTAAACATGATATCCTCTAACACATGGGTATTAGATACCGGATGTGGAACTCACATTTGCAATTTGTTGCAGGGGTTCAAAAGAAGTAGTGACTTCAAGAAAGGGGATGTAAGCCTCTACATGGGCAATGGGGCTAAAGTTCAAGTTGAAGCCCGTGGTGACTACATCTTGAAACTTCCAAATGGTTTGGAAGTGATTTTGAACAATGTTTTGTATGCTCCTAGTTTGACTAGGAATATTATCTCTGTAGTCCTGTTAAAACAATTTGGATATGTATTATTCTTTATTGAAAATGATATTCATGTTTCTTTAAATGGTATGTTCTATTTGAAAGCCATTCCCATTAATGGTATTTATGAATTGGCTCATGAAAATACCCTAAATAGCTCATTGTACCAAACTAACACCAAGAAACTCAAGTTGGACTTGAGTGATACCTATCTTTGGCATTGTCGTCTTGGTCATATAAACAAGAAACGTATACAAACACTTCAAAATAATGGTCTTTTAAAAACAAATGAATTGATTCATTTGATGTTTGTGAATCTTGTTTACAAGGAAAGATGACTAAGGCACCCTTTAGTGGAACTAACAAAAGGCCAAATGATTTATTAGGAATCATACATTCGGATGTATGTGGTCCTTTTAAGCCAATGACTAGGAATGGTGAAAGATACTTCATTACCTTTACCAACGATTATAGTCGCTATGGGTATGTGTACTTATTAAGGCACAAAGATGAAGCTTTTGAAATGTTCAAAATCATCAAGAATGAAGTAGAAAATCAACTTAACAAGTCAATTAAAGTTCTCCGTACTGATAGAGGAGGTGAATACCTAAGTGATGCTTTTCAAGATCATCTTAAGAGTTGTGGGATTGTCTCACAACTCACTCCACCTGGAACACCAAAACATAATGGTGTGTCTGAGAGGAGGAATCGAACCTTATTGGATATGGTCCGTTCTATGATGGCTAGAAGCTCATTACCTCTATCATTTTGGGGTTTCGCTCTGCTCTCCGCGGCCCGTATTCTAAATATGGCCCCAACCAAAAAGGTGGAAAGGACACCTTTTGAGATATGGCATGGAAGGGTTCCATGTCTATCATACTTAAGGGTCTGGGGTTGTGAGGCTTATGTTAAGACTCCCACCCCAAACAAGTTAGAAGTCAGATCCACCAAGTGTATCTTTGTTGGATATCCTACAGATTCTATGGGATGGTATTTCTATGATCCACTAGAACAAAAGGTGTTTGTTGCCAGAAAGGGTGGGTTCTTAGAAGCAAAATTCCTTATGGAAGGAGCTGGCAGAAGAATAGTGGATCTTGAAGAGGATCAAGAACCACAACCCGATGCACGTTTGGTTGAAACTAGCACTCAACATGAGGATGTTGAGGATGATCAAGGGGTTGATCAATACACACAAGACGTTCACAGAAGTGGTAAAACTAGTAATCCACCTGAAAGATACAGATTTTTCGCGGATGGGTGCTATGTGGTAGATTCAGATGAACCAACCACATACCATAATGCAGAGTCCAATTCGGATTGTGACAAATGGCTTGAAGCCATGAACGTTGAGATGCAATCCATGTATGACAATCAAGTTTGGGAACTTGTTGAACCACCTCTTAACTCCAAGATAGTTGGAAGTAAGTGGGTTTTAAAGAAGAAAACCGATATGCATGGAAACTTGGATACTTATAAAGCTAGACTTGTAGCAAAGGATTTCACTCAAACTCAAAGGGTTGATTATGATGAAACCTTCTCACCTGTTGCGATGCTAAAGTCTATAAGGATATTGTTTGCCATAGCTGCTCATTATGATTATGAGATTTGGCAAATGGATGTCAAAACTGCTTTCCTAAATGGATATCTTGAGGAAGATGTCTATATGGTTCAGCCTGAAGGTTTTGTCGATCGAAAAACATCCTAATAAAGTATGCAAGTTAAAGAAATCAATCTATGGATTGAAACAAGCATCGAGAAGCTGGAATCACCGTTTTGATGAGGAAGTAAAGAAATTTGGTTTCATCAAAAACGCTGATGAGGCTTGTGTGTATAAGAAGGCTAGTGGGAGCACAATAACTTTCCTAATATTGTATGTTGATGACATACTACTATTTGGAAATAACATTCCAACCTTGGAAGGTGTAAAAACTGGCTTGGAAGTTGTTTTTCCATTAAGGATCTTGGTGAAGCCGCCTATATTTTGGGAATAAAGATCTATAGGGATAGATCAAGGCGGTTGATTCGTTTGAATCAAAGTGCATACATTGATAAGATCTTGAAAAGGTTCAAGATGGAAAACTCTAAGAAAGCTACCGTACCTATTCAAAGAGGAACAATATTGAGTACGACTCAATGTCCTAGCTCAAAGGATGAGCAAGATAAAATGAAGGCAATCCCATTCGCATCTACTATTGGATCCATCATGTATGCAATGATATGCACTCGACCGGACGTGTCATGTGCCTTAAGCATGACAAGCCGTTACCAGCAAAATCCTGGAAACAGTCATTGGATGGCTGTTAAGAACATACTTAAATACCTAAGGAGGACAAGAGATATGTTCCTGATCTATGGATCTGGTGACAAGGAACTCGTTGTAAAGGGTTACACGGATGCGAGTTTTAAAACGGATCGTGACGATTCACGGTCACAATCGGGATACATTTTCATTCTTAATGGAGGAGCTGTCTCTTGGAAGAGCTCCAAGCAGGATGTGGTGGCTCTATCAACTACAAAATCTGAATACGTCGCCGCCTCATTAGCAGCTCAAGAAGCTGCATGGTTGAAGAAATTCATTACAGATCTAGGGGTTGTGCCTTCCATTCAGGACCCCCTAGAGATCTTTTGTGATAACGAGGGTGCGATTGCTCAAATCAAGGAACCCCGTGCTCATCAAAAGACTAGGCATATTGAGCGGAGATTCAACTACATACGAGATGAAGTTGAAAAAGGAAAGATATGTATTCGCAAAGTTCACACGGATCAAAACATTGCGGATCCTCTCACGAAGCTCCTTGAAAAGGCAAAGCATGAAGGTCATACTTGTGCCATGGGACTTCGATATTCTAGTGATTGGATTTGATCTGTAAATTTTGTATTTGGATATATGGAACTCTTTATTATTTGAATAAAATTATTTGGTTATAATGTTTCAATTAATGTTCCAATTTAGCATGTTTAATCCATGAGTAAAATTTTTACTCTAAATGTCAGTAGTCGTTCATACTTGTGGGAACAAGTATGAAAGTAAGATTATTATGAACTTGGATTCGTTGATATTCATAAGGATGAATATAGAGCAATGGGTTGCAACCAAGGTTCATAGATATTTGTGGGACACAAATATTAGACTAACCCGCATCTCAAATTTTACTACATGGAATCTTATTAATTGATCATAAGTAAATTTGAGTAAAGGCGAATATCATTTGGTATCCTCCGACCTGAGATACATATTGGGTTTTGATATTCACCAAGTATTATACCTTGAGCTAATTATTCGTTGTCCGGAAATAGTGGACAAAACATAAGGGTATGTTCAGATATAACACGAGGTGTTTGTGAGAAACGTATGTAGTCAAGATGGAATTTGTTCCTCTTATTCGTTGAGAGTTAGATGTCTAAGGCCTGATAAGTTAAATAAACAAGAAATGATCATTCTGTGTTCTTGGATTTAACATGACATCTGTAAAAAAGGATAGATGATTGATTCACCTAAATCATTTCAAGTAGGGTACTTGAAAGGGATGATGTTATTGAATGGCTATAAGTCATGCGTATTAAGGGTAGTAAACCATTGTTAGGCGGTATTTACTGCTTGCATCAATCTTCTATGAATCTTGGGCAAGTGGGAGATTGTTAGATCCTGTGTGCCCAAGACACTTAGAATATTGATGTGGTTAGTACGTTGTGATCCAAGTCGGGTTATACCCAATAACGAGCTTAGAAAACACCTACTAATATTTAATTGATGATATGATCATGCAATTAAATATTAACACCAATTTAGAAAATGGGTTTTCTAGACAAGTTGCATATGAGATGGAACAATTTATTAGGATATCTTGTTCAATGAGTTATTTGTAATGTTATTTAAATAAGTTAGATAACGTTACAAATTAATAATGGGAGTAATTAGATTATACAATTAAATGGGTTAGTTGTATATATATCTAGTTAAAAGACTTGTTAACATATTTTATGTGTTATAATTTTAAGAGGGAAAGCTCTTAAATTGAAAACTTTGGCCGCCCCTTTGCTGGTTCCTCATTGGACCTTTATGTCCTTGGAACACACAAGTCTTTTACTCATCCATCACTCCCCATTCTCACAATCAACACACATGCAACAAGACCAAAAACTCTCTCCATCTCTCTCTTAATCCACGGCTTGGACAGCAGGTTTTGAGGCCTTGGTTTTGATTTTTGGTAAACTCTCCCTAGCAAGAGTGGTGTGTACTTCACAAGCTTCGGGTATACAAGCTTGAGGACTTCTAGCTTGGAGTCTTGGCCGTGATTTCTAGCATCCAAATCCTTTAATCTTTGTGTTTTTCTGCTGAAAAAGGTATTCTGGCAGCACCTATTGTGGCTGTCATATTATGCTTGTTTTTGCTCTCATAGCTTGTCTATTCACATAATATGATCCTTGTATTATGGGTTTGTTTCATATGCTTAATTGCCACTTAAAAAACATATATTTCAGCTTTCAAAATCGTTAAAAAAAACTAATATTATCCGCTGCGTTTTCTGAAAGTTTAAATGGTTAAACTACGTTTTATGTTCTTGCAAACCCAACATGATAACCCTATTTACTGTGAAAAATAGAGCAATGTGAAAAAGAAAATTGTGAAACAAATCAAAGTCACATTAACAAATCAAAGCAAACTTAAAGTCAAAATTGTTAACTAACACACATGTCTCTTGTGCAGATTACATGGCAAACCTTACATGGAGCAAATTCCATAACGTCAGCGGTTATCTAACCCTGATGTGCCTAAAGCCGAAGGTCTCAGAGATATGATAAGATTCTTATCTACCACAAGGGTAGCATATGTCATGACAGTAAGACTAACAATCTATGAGAATCCCATCAGGTCTTTCTAGGAATCAGCTGAAGTGGTTGAAGAGGATGGAGTGAAAACTCTAACTGGCAAGATCAACACTAAACTCACTCTGAGGATCACAGAAGAAACAGTTAGAAGATGTCTGCAATTCTATGATAATGCAAATGATCCTCTTGAATTGGATGATGAGGAGATAACCACATTTTTCTCTGAAATTGGTTATGAAGGGAGTTATGAAGCCAAACAGATAGTCAAAGGATTAGTGGATCTGCCTTGGAGATTCCTAATTCATACGTTCCAACATTGTCTGTCTAAAAGGAAAACAGGATGGAATGACATTCCAGTCCTCACATCTTCTGCAATCTGTGCTCTCTGCACCAAGAGACGGTTTAACATGTCTGCATATGTATTCAATGGCCTAATCTCCAACATTCAAGAAGAGTTGAGATACAAGTTTCTAATGTACCCCAGATTCATTCAATGTCTAATCAATGAATCATTTCATGACATTGTTAATGAAGGACCAGTACTTAACATTCCTTATTATCATGCAAGATCCTATAAGTACATCAAGAAGAAGGACCCAAGGAACTTCTACAGTGGTGTCCCTTCACCCCTTCTTCCTTGGACGCTTCAACAAATACACCAAGCAGGTCAAGCACAACCACCTCCACAACCAATAGCGCAACCACCTCCACAACCAATAGCTCAACCAACTCCACAACCATCACCAATACCATCAACCATCATCACTTCCATCACCACAACAAACACCACCAATGACCACTCAACCTACACATATATCACCACATTATCGATCTCCAATATCACCACACCAATCACCTATTCCTCTTTACCAACCTTTACCATCATCACTTGATCACCCTGCTAAACCAGAAGGATCAACAAGTGCATCCAATAATCCAAATCATCTTCTGATGAGGAGGATCATCATGATCAAAGCAAAGCTGTGAATGAACCTTCTGAGGCTGCTCCTTCAGAGAGCTATACTGAATCAAACATCAATAGGCTGATGAAAAAGATGAATTAATAACTAAGTTGTTACTCAAAGTTAAAAGGATGGAAAGAACATTAAACACGAGAGCAGGAATTGTAAATGATAGAATCCTCGAACTGGATGAGAAAGAATGTGAATTGAAAGATCTTAAAGAAAAATACGCAATTGAAAGAAAGGAACAAGACAAAGAGATTGAAAATTTAAAAGCTGCACTGAAACACTCAAGAGAAGAAGTGAGTAGACATATAGACACTCTTGAAATACAAACTATTGCAATGGAGGAACAAGAAAACATCATAGAAGAACAAGCTGATATCATCTCAAAACTGGAAAAGGAAATTGAGTGCAAGAACAAAAGAATATCCGAGCTTGAAATGATGATCAAAAGAACTGATGTGAAG
The DNA here is from genome assembly GCA_025506515.1 of Flaveria trinervia. Lineage (NCBI taxonomy): Eukaryota > Viridiplantae > Streptophyta > Magnoliopsida > Asterales > Asteraceae > Flaveria > Flaveria trinervia. Next base: position 55,756,655 of record CM046451.1, read on the forward strand.
GATGATAATGAGAAAGAAAAACAAGAAAAGGTTGATGATGAGGACAACAATTTAATAGATGATAATGAAGAACATGTAGATGATGAAGGTCAAACTGAGATCAATGACCAAAGCCTAGACATGGTAGTGTATTCTCGAAACACTGGTTATTCAGACTCAGAAAAGGATGAATTTGAAGAACTCTTCAGTGCTTTGGATAGTTTTACTTCTGAACAATTCAGTATTGATGATGATTTTTGAGAATTCATAAACAATCAAAAAACTAAGGCAGAGCCTATTGTCTTTATTCCCAAATCACCAGTGCCATTAGAAAAGGATTAAGTCTGCAAATTCTCTCTGCAAATTGTCTCTGCTATATCATCCATAGAAGATCTTCGAATGGATGTCTTGTAAGAAAGATAGATACAGAAGAACAAAAATGTTCATCTGTAGATGTTTCTTACAGTTACTCAATTATTGAAATTGACCAAGTATAATGTTTGTACCTACAATCATACACATAAATCAACACACATATGGGTTACCTATATACATAATGCATACATCAAATAATGAATTACAATATTCATTACAAGTATTGATTAAAGTTATAAGCCAATACAAAATGATTAGGATGTATTGTTCCTAGAACTAACAGACTTAACTTGAAAACTAAATGCACGATCGAGTTTGGTCACTCGACACAATTATAATCTCTCTAACAAACTAAGTCACATTTGGTTTCATGATACAGAATCTCTTAAGATTTGATAATAATATAACAAGTAAACAAACACATGAGAAATATTTTCAAGATACTTGAATATATTACTTCTCAACACAACGTATTACAAGATTCTTACAAGCATGACTAAATGAGTTACAATGAGAAACTATATATACTACTATCTACAACTGGTGGTAGTTTGATACTGGCTTGAAACCTACGACTTAACAAATACTACATTGCTAGAAGTAAGGTATCTAAGATAAAATACTATCTAAGATTTGGTAGTCATGATATGTTCATGACTTACCTTTTGTCACCAACTAAACTTGGTAATTGTACTAACTGATAAGGGATGAATAGTGGAATAAAGTATGGTCAACTACATGGTCGTGGGAAAGCACTATGAAGTATCTCAAAGGTTGTAACAGTGTGTCAGAGGGACCATACTTATCTCCACTGGTTCATAATAGGTTCTTCCGAAAATTAACTGGCATCGATATAACAAGTTCTTCTGAAGCCACTTGTACTTTGGAAGAGACTACTTCTTCCAAGAATTGAGTTGTTCTACAGGACTTCATGCTTCGGAAGACACTGTCTTGAATTCTTCTAAGTGTTGAACTTTGGAAGAAGGAAGACTTTGTCTTCGGGAGTCAGAGTTCCTCTCCGGAAGCACTTTCATCCTTGACCTTTGGAAGCTTATTTTTGCTTTCGGAAGCTCTTTCTCAGTTGTACCAAAATGTTCTAAGTGTTTGTTTTGGTTGCACCTGTCTTAGTTAATCCAACAAGCTTCCACTAGACTGATGCTACCAAAACCTCACTTGTTTCAACTTCTCAAAACCATCAGCACCAAAGCATGAACATACTTATCTGCCTCTTTATTCTTACCACATATGGTGCTGAGAAGTTTGTACAAGTCATTCATAGACAGAAGAACCAATCTATTTCTTTGAATGATATGAACCCTTTGTTGTGTCCCTCTGAAGAGAGTTAGTTGACGAGAGTTGTAACCATACTCCCGTCAAACTATGGGTTCCAGTTCAACGCCTTCAACCATTTGTAAGAAGGCTTTGCCTTTGGTGGTTGACCCTTCCTTTTCTTCCTTTTTTCTCAACTTCAACCCTTCTTCAATCATGGCCCTTGCAGTCAGTTCAGCCAGATGAAGACTGCTCAGATGAATTCTAATATGAGTAGCTACCTCATTGTTGGGGGGCTTAGGGAATGCTTTCTTTACTACCTTAGCAATGTCAAATATACTTAAGTGTAGCAGAGAAGAGGCATTGAGCCTATTGATTTTACCATTCTCTTTTTCCAAAATAAAGTTGTGAGAAAAGTCTTCGAACCACAACTCGACTATTTTTTTCTAAGGGCAACGGGTCGAGTTGGTAACTTGTCACCCTTCCTAGTGTCCTATAGAGTCACCAATTTTCTTCTAAGCATCTTCTCTTTTTCCCTAAGAGAGTCCAAGTTGGTTGCCGAAATTCTAAGTGCCTAGTCTAGTATTCCTCTAGGTAGATCAATAAATTGTTCTCTTATGAGGGAACATGAATAGCCATCGATAAAGGTTAGTTTGATAAACCCCTCCTCATAAGAGATATCGCTCAGAGTGATATAGTTGATGAACTTCCTCTTGATCTCCTTGAATTCTTCTAAGGAGAGAGGTTTGGATTGTCGGGAGAATGACTTGGTTAGCTGATAAGTAGATGATGGTTGGGTTCTAGGGAGTGTTTTGGGTTTACGTATGTGTAGTTCTGGTGGTTGTTATGATAGAATTAATGAGGAAGAGGGTATGGCAGATGGTCTGGGTTGAGGAGGGTATGACTTAGTGGTTGGCTTGGTTTTGATGGCAAAACTATGGGATTCATTTAGGTTGAGGTTGTGGTGTTGGTTTGGAAGGCATCCCCTGTATTCTTCTATACATCTCCTTCCTTTTTCCTGAGAATCTGAGCCTTGATGTCACTGACATGATGTTGCATGGTCTACTCAAAATGGGGCCAACTTGCCTACCAAAGAAGCCATGGGCCATAAGATAATCCTTCATCTAGGCTTTGTCACCCATCTTCTTGATAGCTACAACTTGAGCTTCTTCCTCTTTCTTCTTCTTCTCTATCAGCGTTTCCCTGGAAGCTCTCAGTCTATCTTAGTTCATTTGATCTTGTTCTTTGTTGAAAAGCTACAAAATCATCTAATTGTCATGAGGATCTAGTTCTTCAAGAGAGAATCACCTGGAGCTTAGAAATGCAATCCTTTCATTCCTTAGCTATTGCTCAGCTTCCTTGTTCATTCTCTATTCTTCCTCTTCTAAGGCTAACCTTGTTGGTCCAATTGATCGTGCAGTACAAATAAGATGTTTATTCATTCAATATCAGATATAATAAAGAGATAACAAGATGAATAACCATATGAACAACCCCAATGTTAACAATAAGAACAAATATGATCAATACCACCAATAATAACAAAAGACAAGTGTATTTCAATGAATAAACTGCTTAAAAAGGACTCCTGCAACAATGATAATCATTAGGGTTTTTGCAAGGATACCTAACAATGAAAAAAAATCAAATCTATATATAGAAGTCTTAGTTTTACAGACAGTTTCACTATTAGCGAAACTGTGCTGCCAAAACTATAGTTTCGCCCAACAGAAACAATAGTTTCGCTGGGAGAACTAATCAACAGACTATGAGCAAAACTACAGTTTCGCTCATATTTTCGCTGGACTACAAAACAAAACAAAATGATCAACATTCAAAAGTAAATAACAATAAACCTATTACAAAGTAATATAAACGTAATCTAACCTAAGTTTAGTCCAAGCTATACTTGATCTTCAATACTCACCCTAGGTTGGATCTCACCGCCTTCACCTCTTTTGATTTGTCTAGTCACCCCCAGTCTCTCCTGTTGCATCTGATGTATCTTTATATGCTCCTGCAGCTTCTTCCTCGAGAGCTTCAGCAACTGATTCACTCGCGTCACCTCGTGCTTCATTAGCTCCCTCGGGACGAGCATTAGCTTGCTTAAACTATCTTAATCAGTCCCTCACATCCATATCTAGCTCATCATGTGCTCTCACCTTCTCAACTAGCTCCTTCACCTCTTTCCTCACACCTTTAACTCTATTAGCAATAGTCATGAACAAGTTGGCTTCTTTTCTCATCACCTCCCTTGCCCTTGCTTTAATGTGGTTTTCACAAAGAACTAGCATGTCTTCATCTCAAAATCCAAATAACTCCATCAGATCAAATAGTTTGAACTCAACCCCATTCTTCACCCTGATCACAGCCTCCCCTGTGTTGTTATCAGAAAACCACTTTTCAAGTTTGGTAATTGCTGGGGGACGGGATCTGACAATCTAACCTTGTTCACTATCTTTGGGGTTTCACCCTTAGCGTAATATTTCCTTTCCGCATCTCCCAGATCTTATCCTTTTTGGATCTTCTCCTTTGAGCCTTCATAAACCCTAATTACTCAAAATTGTCAATCACTCCGTTCCTCATCACCTTTTCTAACAATTGCTTCTCTCACTTAGATGAGCATTAAGCAATGGCAACACCGTCAGCCGCCTCAACTCCCATTTAAGCAAGATCTTGAATGCCTTCCTCTTGTGTAGATAATTAATTCCTCCCCCTATCTTCTTTATCATAAACATTTTGAGGTCGGGGTTATACTTCCAGCTGATCACCCTTCTTATGATCCTCAGATTTACTCAACGCTTCCAGGTTTTGGTATATGGGAGTTAGCTCTTCAGTCGCTTTCTCTCTCACAAACCAATCTTCCTTCGCCATCTCAAACACATCTCCATCATCATCACCATTCTTAGGAACATAGGTTAGGGGCCTTTCATCAACACAACCATATAATATTAAGGTTCAAAATCATAGTCAATCAACTACTCATCATCTTCATCTTCATCAATCAATCCCTTCTTAGTAGTTTTCTAATCATTTTCAGCAACATTCTCTCTCACCACCTCTTCACCAACTAAAACTTTCTCAAAATCAAACTTTATGTTCACAAAAGTAGCCTCGAATATCTCTTCACCATTCTCCATATTCTTAGTCTCTTACCTTACTCCAGAACCTACAGCTTTCTGAACCGCTGCACCAGTTATGCCCTCTCCTGCCCAGGAGCAAGTACCCATATTTAAAAATGAGTACTTTGAAGTGTCGGTCAAAACATCTAACTCAGGTGAGTTTGCTGGTTGGGCAGGTAAGCTACAACCTTCAGTTCATTTACCTTCTCAAGCAATCTCTTAATCAACTTATTATTATCTACCAATATCTTTGTCATGCCATCAATCACCTCGTCCTTTTGCCTTTCCCTTAGCTCTTGATTCCTAAGTTTGGTTTTGATCGTACTCAACTCATTAGTCAGAGATGTATTGAGGTTTCTTAACACATCTTCATCCAAACTAGCACTCTCCTCCCTCCTTGAGGACTCAGTGAAAGATTAATGTGTGTGTTTCATCCTTCTCTCAGCTTCTCCCTCATCAGCTTTCTTTTTGGACCACTTCTCTTTCTTAACCCTAGCCTACTCAGCCATCTCATGCACTTCATCCTAAAAATCATAATCCTTTTCTTTTGCATATCTTTTCCTTTCATTTTAATAGCATGAGTTTGTTTCACACCTTTGTCTCTTCAGTCCTTTTCTCCTCATACTCATTAACCCTTCTAATATACTTCCATATCTCCTCAGGGTACACGTTTTCCCAAAGATGACTAATCTTTCCATTAAATTAATATCGAATAGCACAACAGTGAGCAAAGATACGGATGTTCATCTATACTAATCGCTTGACCTCTCCATGTCGGGGAATGTTTGGAATGAAATAATCAATAATCAACTAAAGAAATCGAGGGTAGAGAACCCACTTGTCCTTCTTCAGCGCCATAATGTTTTCAACCATACAATCAAAAAACAATGAGCAATATTGGCCTTCCTCCTTCTACAACAGATCACCATAGCTTTAGCCCAATCCAAATTCAGCTCGTCTGATCTACCTTTATAGTGATCTAAGCACATAATAAAAAATGAGATACATATCTCCATTCCTTAGAGAGGAAAGACTTCTTGATCTCCTTACTTGTCCCAAAAGGAGGTCCCTCATAACCCATCGACTGAAGAGCCTCAAATACTTCTTGATCTCACAATATCACCTCCTCCCTCGTGTCCTCATCTAGCCTTAGCACCCTTAATTAGACCTGAGTAGTAATTACCATGTCATTCTCCATCACTCTTGCCACAATCCTCTCTGAATTGGCTCTCATGTCATGATCAGCCGTCCGCCAAAAATCCTGGTATATAAGTAATATATAGTAGTCGAATGTGAGATCGCGTACGCAATTGGAGATCTTTGCAACCAGCGTATGCAATCTCTAAACCAGCAGCTTTAGGATGAGTGTCATTCAAAATAGCAGTAATGTTGTTCCTCTCATCAAACTTTAGATTTGCCATTTAATCTAAAAACCAGATGAGACGCATTAGAATGGTAAATTTAACAATAATAATTAACGAAAAATAAGAAAGTATTAAAATTAAACTAAAAATAAATTAATTTCGCTGGCCGAAATAATAGTTTCGTAGGATGAACTTTTAATTTCGTTAGGCAAAGGAGTAATTTCTGCAGCAATTAGTTATAGTTTCGGCAGCAATTAGTTATTAGTTATTAGTTTCAGCAGCAATTAGTTATTAGTTTCGGCAGCAATTAGTTTATAGTTTTGGCAAAACAGTGTAGTAAATCCGCTGGCCGAAATAATAGTCTTGGCACAACGAAACCGAAGTTCGCTCTGCAAGACTGTTAAGTTTGCGCGGATAGCATGACTACACAGTTTCGCTAAAAAACCATGAACTTGCACTCAGTTTTGCTGTACTATTGGTACTTTCGCAGTAAGAACTACGAAGGTACCCAAAAGTCTCAATCAAATAATCCTACAATGTTGCCATAAAACAAATGTTTGTTTCCACCTTTCAATCACCACCCAATCATTTTATTCGATCCTAAGTGAGAATCTCTATCTCACTACCCAGTCAATTGGTATCAAAACTTTGGCTCTTGGTTCTTTTTCAGATCTACCCAAGACCTGAATAGAACTTGATTGATCTAGTGATTGAGTTGCTAATAGAGTATTCTATCATCTCTGCTTAGTAAGAGCAGAAAATACTCTTAAGACAACCTTGTCTCAACACGTTCTCACCTTCAAGAACTATACACAAAACCTACAGATTCATACAAAAACAGAAATATAACAAAAGTTGCGACAAAAATCAAGAAAATTAACAGATCTGATTTACTAAGCATTTTTTGAACGATTTGGACTATTCGACTATTTAATCTTAAAAACTTACCTAATCTATATTTATACAAGTTGAAACACCTTGTTAAAATGGATTCACATGGTTTTTCAAAACTTGGTCATACTCCCAAACCACCAATGCTTAAACATAAATCTGAATTTATACAATGGAAAATTAGATTCATGAACTATATTAATGGTGTAGATCTAGATTATTGGATTTCAATTTGCAAGGGACCAAACAAATTCCGGTTACTCAGTCCGCAAAGCAAGCTGCCATCTACAAAACATCAAGAATCCCAATTGAAGACTTGATTCTTGATGATGATAACTATATGAAATCAAGATTGATCTCAAATATTACCCTATTCTTACTCAAGCACTCAAGATGGATGTACTAAAATGACTAGAAAAGTATGGAACTCGCCAAAACAGTATGGGATGCACTGCTGATCATGTGTGAGGGAAGCAGTGAAGTTGTTGAAATTAATAAAGATAAACTTGTTAATCAATATGACACATTTAATGACTCCAAGGGGAGTCCATCTCTAAACAAATCCACAAATTTATGCAGCTGGTGAACAACATACTGATAATAGGAGTCACCTACAAAGTCAAGGAGTTGACCAAGAAAATGTCAGCACAGTCTTCTTAAAAGCTGGAAACAAAATGTGACCATGCTGAAAAATACTCTTGATCTTGAGAGTACTATTTTGGGTATCATGATAGTCAAGATAGAAGCATTGGAGCTTGATGAAAGAAGTAGAAATCTAGGAGGACCAAGAGTGATTGAAGCATACAAATTTCCATCTAACTCTCATACTGTGGAAAATGCCTTCATTACTGAAGAAGATGATTTTCTTTCCTCAAGGGATCAAGTCAAGACCACTAGATTCAATACAGCTCCACCTATGAACAGGCCATCAACATCATCCCAATCAACAGGATCCTCAACACCTCTTCCAAACCCCCTGATGATACAAGATCTAATGAACAAAAGGCTACTTACAATGCCTTTGTTTCATGTTTTAAAGCTATTTTGGGAGGAAGACTCATATCTTCACATCTGATCCACGAAGACTTGGAGGAAATGGATCCAGATAATATGGATGAAATGGATTTTCAATGGCAAATGGCCATGATTGCTATGAGAGGAAAGTAGATTTCTAGAAAAGGTAGAAAGCTAAGCCTTAATGAAAACACAAAGCTTGGATATGACAATCCAAGGTGAAGTGCTTCAATTGTGGCATGACCAGCCACTTCTCCAGAGAATGCAATGCTCCCAAAAGAACAACAACTTCCAGAGGAATTCACACAGCCAGTCATCTTGACAACCAATTCAAGCTATAATTCTAACAATCACCAACAATAGTTTCATCTTCAACAAAAAACAGTCATACTAGACTCAACCTCAACTGACAAATCAAGCTCATGGAAGCAGTCAGTCATCTGCAAATGCTCCTGTGATCAACCAAGATGGAGTATGTGACTGGAGTCTATATGCTGAGGAAGTAAAGCCTCAATTTCAAAATAATGTACTTATGGCTCACATCAATGATGGTCCATCTCCCATGAGGTAAAATCTAACCTGTGTAGTGATAAATTGTAAGGCCCCATTCCCGGAGACCTCACAGTTGATCATTCACAACATTAAATACATTAAACGTTATAAATTCACAAACTGAAGCAGCGGAATCATTTTAACAAAACCATTCATAGCATTTCCTAAAACACTATTGTTGAGCAATACACTATTGTTTAATCGAATACAAAACAACACTGTTTAATTGCATTACAAAACAACAACAATAATAGGTATGAATGGATGTCGATCTTTCCATGTCGAGTAGCTTCACCCCGTGCCATCCTCACAATATTTACCTGCCACCTGAAAATGTATTAAAGTCAGCGTTGCTGAGTGAGTTCCTGTTTTAAAAGTAATAAATACTTTTTGTAGGTATACATATGAAAATACTCTTATTATGAAAACTTCATCTCTTTATACGTGAGCACACATTAACTATACAATCAGATAATGCTTTGTATCTTTACTGTATGCATTGATTACTCTGTAATCTTTTACATTTATATTTGACTGTCTATGTGGAGCAATGAGCAATACCTTAAACTATGTGTGTGAGGGAAATGGTGTTAGGCCCTCTTTTCCTACAAAGGGCTCTACATACTGTATACAAGGCTGGCCCAGACACCTAGGGTATGCTGCAAAGGTCCGCTAGTCTCAATTGACTGGCCCTGTGTGCATCTGAAGGTAGCTAACCCGCATCACAGTTGAGTACACGACCTCATGGTAGTGTACCTCCTGTAAGCTTGCAAGACTTGTTAACATTTTAATTAACTTCCACTTCTTCTCTTCTATTGCTCTTTCACATTATTATTATAATACTTTACGTTACGATTATAAGAACACCACGTAAAGTCACATACCAATAATAATAATAATACTAATAATAATAATATTATTAATAACAATAATAAAGAACAATCATAAAATAATATAATCATCCAGGAAACCCATCATTAATAAACCCTAGTCAAACCTCGGTCCAAACCCTCCAGCACACACTCCCAAAAAATCTGTAATAAATTCTAAGTGTTTAGGTGCTTTCACACTATTTGGGCACATGGCCCTATTTGGGCACTTCATCACCATACTGGCGCATTAGGCCAACACTTAACTACTTTAACATTTAGGCGCATGAACCATTCAGGCGCATGGACACTATTCGGGCATATGACCCATTCGGACGCATGAACACTTAGATGCATGGGCTATTCGGGCGTATGGAAACTTAGGCGCATGGGATTATTCAAACGGATGAGTACTATTGGGGCGCATGTCCCTACACTTAGTCGCTCGACTAATATTCTAGGCGCATCACGGCACTGTTCAGGCGCATGAGTACACTTAAACATTTCTAAGGCATTTCTAGGCGCATGGGCCTTATTTAGGCGCATGAACCTTCTGTTCAGCATGTTTCTAGGATATTTTCGAACCCAAGCATCAAGCCTATTAGTTCCAAGCTTACCAAAGCTATTCTAAACATGAACAACTTAATAACACCTAAGGATATCATCAAACATGCATAATACATACGTGTATACATACATAAACATTGTAAAATCGTTTTACTACACTTTCAGCCCAAGAAGAGATTAAAACTGATGGGTTTGATAGAACACAAGAAAACAAGTTTATCCTTTTAACTTTCTGAAAACACAACGGAATAACAACTTTATAACATGTTAATAAGCTAAAAAATATGTTCTTATGGTGACATATATATGTTTAAAACAAACCCAAAAACAAAGGACCATAATATTGAACAAGCAAGCTATGTATAAGCAACAAGCAACACAATATGACAACCACAAAAGGGCTGCCAAGATACCTTCTCCAACAGCTGAAAAATCGACAGAAAAGGAGGTGTATGATGCTGAAAATTGACCAAGACTTCAAGATTAGAGGTCCTCAAGCTTGTATACCCTGACACCTTGAAGTAAACACCACTCTTGCTAGGGAGAGCACACCAAAAAACCACTCAAAAACCCTAAAATTGCTGCTGCTATGCCGAGAGCGAAATGGAGAGAGAGAGAGAGGATTTTTTTTTTTGCATGTGTTAAGAGAGGTTGAATGAAGAGTGCAAGGCTAGTTATGTGTTTGTATTTTTCAAAACAAGTGAGCCACCACATTAAAAGGGGAGGTGGCCGAAAATTCAAAAGAATAGTCTTCCCCCTTTTTTTTTATCACACATTATATTGTTAACTAGTCTTCTTACTAGATATATAAAACGAACCTTTTAATTGTATAATCTATACACTCCAATTAATTTATAATGTTATCTAACTATTTAAATAACATTACAAATAATATTATTGAACAAAATATCCTAATAATTTGTACCATCCCATATGCAACTTGTTTAGAAACTGATTTTCTAATTGGTGTAAATATTTAATTGCATGATCATATTATCAATTAAATATTATTGGTTTTTGCTAGGCTTGTTATTGGGTATAACCCGACTTGGATCATAACGTACCACCACATCAATATTCTAAGTGTCTTGGGCACACAGAATCCTACAATCTCCCACTTGCCCAAGATACACTTGGTGGATCGGACTTCTAATTTGTTTGTGGTGGGAGTCTTAACATAAGCCTCACAACCCCAGACCCTTAAGTATGATAGGGATGGAACTCTTCCATGCCATATCTCAAAGGTGTCCTTTCCACCTTTTGGTTGGGGCCATATTTAGAATACGGCCGCGGAGAGCAAAGCGAATCCCCAAAATGATAGAGGTAATGTGCTTCTAGCCATCATAGATCGAATCATATCCAATAAGGTTCGATTCCTCCTCTCACACACACATTATGTTGTGGTGTTCCAGGTGGAGTAAGTTGTGAGACAATCCCACAAATCCTAAGATGATCTTGAAAAGCATCACTTAGGTATTCACCTCCTCTATCGGTGCGGAGAACTTTAATCGACTTCTTGAGTTGATTTTCTACTTCATTCTTGAAGATTTTGAACATTTCAAAAGCTTCATCTTTTTGCCTTAATAAGTACACATACCCTAGCGACTATAATCGTCGTTAAAGGTAATGACGTATCTTTCACCTTTCCTAGTCATTGTTTTAAAAGGACCACATACATCCGAATGTATGATTCCTAGTAAATCTTTTGCCCTGTCATTAGTTCCACTAAAGGGCGCCCTAGTCATTTTTCCTTGTAAACAGATTTCACATACATCAAATGAATCACATTCATTTGTTTTTAAAAGACCATTATTTTGAAGTGTTTGTATACGTTTCTTGTTTATATGACCAAGACGACAATGCCAAAGATAGGTATCACTCAAATCCAACTTGAGTTTCTTGGTGTTAGTATGGTACAATGAACTATTTAAAGCATTTTCATGAACCATTCATAAATACCATTAATGGGAATTGCTTTAAAATAGAACATATCATTTAAACAAACATGAATATCATTTTCAACAAAAGATAATACATAGTCATAATGTCTTAATTGGATACAGAAATAATGTTCCTAGTCAAACTAGGAGCATACAAAATATTCTTCAAAATAACATCCAAGCCACTTGGAAGTTTTAGGATGTAGTCCCCACAGGCTTCAACTTGGACTTTGGTTCCATTACCCATGAAGAGGCTAACAACCCCTTGATTGAAGTCCTACTTCTTTTGAACCCCTGCAACAAATTGCAAATATGAGTTCCACATCCGGTATCTAATACCCATGTGTTTGAAGATGTAACATTAAGATCAATATGAATCATGTATATTGTACCTGAGGTCTACCCGGCATCCTTCTTGGCTTTCAACTCTTGGAGATGGACAGGACAATTTCTTGCCCAATGTCCAATCTCCCCACACTTGAAGCATGGGTCATTGGTAGCAACCTTTTGCTTCTTCTCTTGTGGTTTGGGTGGCACCCTTGCCCATACGGGTCCCTTACCCTTGGCAACCTTTGCCTTTGGTGCGGGATGAGGTCTTTTCTTGTTCCCACCTTCATTGATGGTGAGACGGTAAAACCCTTTTTCCCATGGCCACCTTGGCCGTTTTCAGCATTGAGTGATGCTCACCAATGCTTTTCTCCCAAGCATTCATGTTGTAGTTCAACACAAATGTCTTGAACTTCTTGGTAAGGCCATTAAGGATCAAATCCGTGGCCAATTCCTTCGAGACTTGACAATTAAGCCTCTTGTTGGACCAAAAGAACCAATGAGCCAAGATCAGAAATACCTCTAAGTCCCACATGGTATCACAACAACTGCTGAAAGCCTCATCAGTAGTTTGACAAGTGCTGAAGACTTCAACAGCTGAAGATCAAGTGCTGAAGACCTCAACAGCTGAAGAACTAAAGTGCTGAAGTACAACAGCTGAAGAACACAAGTGCTGAAGCTGAAAGACCAAAGTACTGAAGTACAACAGCTGAAGAGTTTACAAGTACTGAAGATCAACAACTGATGTACAAAGTCTGAAGACAAAGACTGAAGACATCAGCTGATGATATCTACTGAAGTCATCAGTTGATGAAACACCTGAAGGTCAAAGTCTGAAGATCAAGTAGTGAAGCCTCAGTAGTTTGTCACAACTGCTGAAGAGTACTTCTTCAGTAGTTGTGATATCAGTAGTTTGTCACAACTGCTGAAGAGTACTTCTTCAGTAGTTGTGATATCAGTAGTTTTATCGTTGTAGTTTCAGTAGTTTTATATTTTGTACTTAACACTCTGATATGTTCTCAGTAGTGTGAACATTGTAGTTGTTAGAGTAGAGTTATTTTTGTATTAGATCTGCCAGTTGTCACTTTCCGTGATAACCAGTGATTGTTGCACTCTATATAAGGAGTGACAACCTATTGTAATTGGTGGGCATGAATGAATGGAATGAATGAATGATTTGATTAGAAATATTCTACATCTATAAACATTCCTTGAATTAGAAATATATATTCTCTCCCTATACCTATGTGCGCTCTTAATGCATACAAGTATCGATTGCTTGCTACAATTTGTCTAATTCCTGTTTGTATTCCGCTGCTTTGAATCCTAATACATCAAACTTGTGATCGCTGATCCTGTCAAATGGTATCAGAGCCAGGTTAATCATTGATCGATCTAATAATTGATCATTGAAACTGCTATTCAAGATCTAAGTTTGATTGAATTAGCTTTTGTTTTTTGCAAGAAACGGTTATAGAGATTGAATTTTCTGTATTTCTGGTCATTCATCCTGAGATCTTTTCTTGGTTTTCACTGAGTTGTTGTGGGGTCTGGTAAAACTTTTAAAAGATTGAACTAAATTGTTTTTGACTAAAAATGACTACTCCCTCCAATGACCCTCACAATACTGGTTCCTCAACCAAACCACCAATGCTGGTTAGAAATGAGTATAACATATGGCAAAGACGAATGCTCCATCACCTGTCTGTTAACAGCGCAGGTTGTTGGACATCAGTGGTACATGGTCCACACAAGCCTATGGTGAATAACCTGGAAACCAATCAAATGGTTCCGAAGAGGAGGGAGCATACTCAGATGAGGATAAAGTTGCTTGAAATTGATGCAAAAGCCCATGGAATTCTGGCCATGGCACTGCCCAATGAAATCTATTCTGGGCTAATGCATGATGAAACTGCCCATGACCTCTGGAATGCCTTGAAAGAACAATTTGGAGGAACAGATGAGGTCTTGGCAAATAATAGAGAAATTCTTGCCCAACAATATGAGACATTCTCTCATAGAAAGGGTGAGAGACTGACTCACAATATGAGTGGTTCTCTTGTTTGATCTCTGAACTAAAAATGGTCAAACTTGATACACCAATATTCAGATGATAAAGATTTCTCAGATCACTGCCTGAGAGATGGGACACATATACTATTGTCCTACGCTCCAGTGCAAGTTTGGACAAACTATCTCTCACCCAACTCCATGGGAAACTGCTCATGTTTGAGAGAGATAGAATAGAAGAGAAAGCTGTCTTCATCTGAAAGCTCACTGAAGACTTTGTACCAGGCAACACTGCCTTGGTGGGTCATGAGTCAGAATATGCTTCATCTGAATGCCAGTATGATGAGCATATTAATTTCTCTTCAAGCACTTCTGATTCTGCATTTGTGAGTGTTGATGGTCTTTACTGGGTGTAATAATGACAATCTATGCTTCATTATGGATGATCTCAAGGGGATTGCTGATGAGGACTTAGAAGAGAGGATATTTTGAGCCAAATGGCCTTGATAAATATCAGATCTCAGAAGTTCTATAAAAGAACTGGAAGAAAATTCCCAGGACTCTCTGGCAAAACCAAAGTTGGTTTTGACAAGAGCAAGTTGAGGTGTCACAAATGCCAAAGGCTTGGACACTTTGCAAGAGAGTGTAGATCAACTGGATCTAACTCCACTACACCCTTTGTGACTTTTCCTGGCAATAGTCAACACACAGAGGGCAACATCCTGTCACTTCTAGTCATCATCCTCAACAACAATCTCCAGTATATTTTGTTCCTCAGGGTCAAATGCCATATCCGTACCCTTGTTATTACATGCCACAGTCAAATCAAGTTCAAGTTCCTTTGGCACCACAACCTCATGCACTACCAGAACCTCAGCCTTCCCAATCTCATCAACAAACTCACCTCACACACAGCTTCTTCACCCCAGGAGTTGTTGACCGGAGCAGTTTACCAGATGACATGTCTGGTCATGATCAACTGTTCTCAGGTGCTGGTCAACATGGTGGTGACAGTCCTTTTGGGAATCTACCTCTTATGGCTTTGGAGTCTGCTCATACTTCATTTTCTAATGCCTCTACACCACAGGTATCACAGGTATCCTCTGAGGCAAAAGCCAAATTATGTTCTGAACCATGCATAGCAGCATTTGCTTCCATTAGAAGCAAATGTAGCTTTAATTAATAAGAACATTGAGCTAGAACAAACATTTCCAAAATAAAGCTGAGTTTGAGTCTGTGCTTAAAGATAAAAATGATGAGATTTATAAACTGAATTGCCAAATAATTGATGATAAGCTAGAGAAGAGTACTTCTAGAGAAGTACAAAGATCTCAAAGAAACCCTTGCAGTTACCCTGGTCGAGTGTGATAGATGGGTACAATCATGCAAAGGTTTTGAAATGCTTCTTAGTAAGCAATCTGCTTCAAATGTGAAGTTTGGAATTGGTTACAATCACACTGCTCCACCTACAGATTTTACCCCAAGAGCAGAGGTAGAATCTGATGGTGAGAGTAATAACCAATCCATCACATCATGTGATCTACCTTCTGATACAGCACAATCATTAAAGTAGCAGTCAGCATCAAGCCCTCTTTGAACCTATCAGCTGATGCTGATGGTTCAAATGCTGACATTCACATGATTAATGAGTTGATCAACTCAGGAGTTAATTCTGAAGGTCCTGAAAGAACTAGAGAGCAGGATTTAACACCTGATGTTCAAACTTCAACTGCTGTCAGTACTGAAGAGAAGAAAACTGGCAGTAGAAAGAGTTTGAAGACTACTAAAGAGGCTGTCAAGAAAGCAAACAATGCTTCCAAAGCATTGAAGAACAAGTCTTCAGTTGCTTCACCCTCTTTAGTTGATGATCAACCTAAGATGAAGAAGAAACCATGTGAAGTATGTGGTTTGTTCAATCATCTTACAGATGATTGTTGGTACAAAAGAGGTTCCAAACTCAAACAAAGAAGAAATTAATGAGAAAATGGTAAAAATGAAAACTGAGTTTGAGACCACATTTGTATCAGCAACATCAAATCCTGTAACCCTTAAGTCCTCAAAGAAATCCAAAAAGGAAGGGGTTAAACAGGTGACAGCTGAGGGTGCTCAGAAGAAGAGGTGCGACATAGGAACTTATCAAACTCCACTAGCAATGTGTCTGATGAGCTGAAAGCTTTATCACAAAATCAGACACAGCTGGTTATGATGGTTCAACATCTGTTGGGTAGAGTTAACCAACTAGATGCTCCTATGTTGAAACCACAGAAAAGGAGGTCCAAGCCAAAGGACTCCTCTTCTACACCATTTTCTTTCTCTCAAGTTGTTGTTTCAGATAAACCTGTTAGTTTACCATCTATTGATGAGACCAGCCCAAACCAAAAAGTTTTGGGTCTCTAAAACTAACTAAGTTATTTTTTGCAGGGTTCTTCAACATGCCAAAGTAGCATCTGGTATGTAGACAGTGGGGGATCTATGCACATGACTGGGAACAGCTCTCTTCTTCATGACTACTCTCAAGGAAAGAAGGGATTTGTTTCTTTTGGCAATGATGCTAGGGGTACATCATTGGTAAGGGTTTTGTCTCCAATGGAGAAATCAAATTTGATGATGTTAATCATGTGGAAAATCTCAAGTACAATCTCTTGAGTGTCAGTCAAATGTGTGATAAAGGCCATGTTGCTCTTTTCACCAGTCAAAACTGTAGGATTCTGTCATCCAAAGTTTTGCACTTGATTGACAAGGTGTTGGATGATCACACTCTCCTGAGAGCCAACAGGATAGGAAGAGTGTATGCCTTAGATCTTTCCAAGAAATAGATCTCAAAGGCAATCCTTGCCTATTTTCCAAAGCCTCTTCTCAAGAATCTAAACTGTGGCACAGAAGGCTTGGTCATGTTAATCTCAAAAACATGAATCAGCTTACCCACAATAGTTTAGTCAGAGGCTTACCAATAAAGGAGTTTCATTGTGATGAAACCTGCACTGCTTGTTTAAAAGGAAAACAGCACAAAGTCTCATTCCCTCCTATTGAAGTGCCTAAGTCCACTCTGCCTGCTTGCAATTACTGCATATGGATCTATTTGGTCCTGTGAGAGTAATGAGCATGGCAAAGAAGAAATACTGTCTGGTAATTATAGATGATTACTCCAGATTTGTATGGACTTTCTTTCTACATTCAAAGGATGAGTTGCTCAGAAGATTATTCACTTTGTGCTGTATATTGAGAAGCAGTATTCCCTTCCAGTCAAGTGTATTAGGAGTGACAATGGAACTGAGTTCAGAAATCATACACTTGATGACTTCTATCTTTCAAAGGAATCAAAAGGCAGTTCAGCATTCCAGGACTCCAGAACAAAATGGAGTAGTGGAGAGAAAGAACAGGACCCTCATTGAAGCTGCAAGGTCCATGCTGGCTGACTCAGGTTTGCCACTGACCTTTTGGGCTGAAGCTGTCAACACAGCTTGCTATGTGCAAAATAGAGTTTTAGTAAATCAGAGGTTGATGAAGACTCCATATGAAGCTCTCCATCATTTGGCTCCTCTGATTTCATTTTTCAAAGCATTTGGGTGTCCCTGTTTTATTCTCAACACAAAGGATCAACTCCATAAATTTGATCCTAAGGTGGATGCAGGGTACTTTGTTGGTTATTCATCTACTTGCAAGGCATACAGAGTCTTCAACTGCAGAACAAAGATGGTTGAAGAAACTCTACATGTTAAGTTCATGAATCTCCAAAGGACAAGATTCCACAAAGCCCGGTGGAGTTATTTGATTTGGACATACTGCATATGTTCCTTATCAAACTCCTGCTGTTGCTTCCTGTCAACAGTTCACCACCTGGTGGTACTGAGACTGATGATGATGATTGCAGTACTCACCTCTTCAGGTTTATGTGATCAGCTGCCTGACTCAGCTAGACCTGATGTTCCTGTAGCTCCAGTAGCACCATCCACAACAAATGCTGATGAGATCTCTTCGAATTCAACTTCCTTTGAATTACCATCCACTGATTGGTTTCAAGGAAATGATTCACCATCACCATCTGTTGCTGCTGAGCCTGCTACAAACACTTGCACAGATCTCATTGTGTATCAGATCTGAAGAATCACCCTATGTCTCAAATCATTGGTGATATCACGGCTGGAGTATCAACAAGAAGTCAATTGTCAAATTTCTGCTTCTATGCTCTCTTCATCAGTCAGCAAGAGCCAAAGAATTATCACATTGCTTTAAAGGACAATGGATGGGTTGATGCCATGCAGCTTGAGCTTCTTCAGTTCAAGAAACACAAGTGTGGGAACTGGTTCCTCTACCTCCAGGTAAGTGTGCAATAGGCACTAATGGGTGTTTAGGAACAAAACTGATGAAAATGGGCTTATTGTTAGGAACAAGGCAAATTGGTTGTTCAGGGGTTTGCACAAGAAGAAGGTATTGATTATGATGAAACTTTGCCCCTGTAGCCAGACTGGAAGCAATTCGATTGTTTTTTAGCTTATGCTGCTTATCAAAACTTTAAAGTTTTTCAAATGGTTGTCAAAAGTGCATTTTTGTATGGAAAATTAAAGAAGAAGTTTTATGTATGTCAACCTCCAGCTTTGAGGACAATAAACATCCTAATTGGGTGTATAAGCTTGATAAGTTTCTTTATGGTTAAAACAAGCTCCCAGAGCCTGGTATGAGACATTATCAAACTTTCTTCTGGAAAACAATTTCACTAGAGGCTCCATAGATAAGACTTTATTCATTAAGAAAGTTGGGCAGCATAATCTACTTGTTCAAATTTATGTAGATGATATCATTTTTGCATCCTCTGATCCAAAGTTGTGTGATGCTTTACAAAGTTGATGCAACAGAAGTTTGAAATGAGTGCCATGGGAGAATTACAGTTCTTTCTGGTTGCAAATCAAACAAAAGCTGATGGAATTTTCATTCATCAGTCCAAATATACAAAAGATCTTTTGCAAAAGTTTGATTTACAAAACTGTAAGTCCTGTTCTACCCCCATGTGCAGCACCACACAACTGGATACAGATCAAAAAGGTAAAGTGGTTGATGAAACACTTTACAGATGTATGATTGGGTCCTTGATGTATTTAACAGCTTCTAGACCAGATATTATGTTTGCTACATGTGTTTCTGCTAGATTTCAGGCTGCACCTAAGACTCTAATCTGATTGCAGTCAAGAGGATCCTTAGATATCTGCAAGGCACTCCATCTCTAAGTTTATGGTATTCTACTGGACATTCTGGTAAATTAGTTGCTTTTTCTGACAGTGACTATGCAGGGTGTAAGTTGACCAGGAAATCAACTTCTGGTGGATGTCAATTCCTAGGCAACTGCTTGATTTCTTGGCAGAGCAAGAAACAGACCTCAGTTGCGACATCAACTGCTGAAGCAGAGTACATTGCGGCTGCAAGTTGTACATCTCAGGTACTCTGGCTTCAAAACCAACTTTTGGATTATGGCATTACAGAGACTAAGACTCCATTGTTAATGGATAGTGCTTCAGCTCTTTGCATTGTCAAAAATCCAGTCCAGCACTCTAGGACCAAACATATAGAGATCAGACATCATTTTATAAGGGATTGTTTTGAAAAAGGTCTGATTGATCCTAAGTTTGTGCCTAGTGCTGATGAGCTTGCAGACATTTTTACTAAGCCTTTGGATAGTTCAACTTTCCAAAACCTGGTGTTAAGGCTTGGTGCTGCAGCTAGAATAGTGACAACTACTGATGATATTAGTAATAAGTACTGATGATCATTAGTACCTATGTCCATATAAGTACTGATGAGCTCTTTTACCCTCAGTAGTTTTTTTATAACTACTGAAGGCTAAATGTCTCACAAGTACTGAAGTACTTCATCTGTTCTAAACTACTGATGTAGTTACAACTACTGATGCAGTTACAACTACTGCAATCAGTAAAACAGATAAGTACTGATGTCCTATGAAACAACTGAAATCAGCTAAAAAGACTGATGAATGTGTTGAGGATAGTATGAAACAGCTGAAAAGCTAAGATTGACGAAAACAGCTGAAGAGAACTTTCCTTCTTCGTCTTGTTGTACAACTGTGTTTCATTCTAAACAACTGAAGCAAAACCACGTCTTCAGTAGTTTTTATAACTACTGATGACTAATACCAAGTCTTCAGTTGTTTACAACAGCTGATGACAAAACCACTGTCTTCAGTAGTTTCATAACTACTGATGACAAACACCAAGTCCTCAGTTGTTTCAATCATCTGAAGTCAAAACCACGGTCTTCAGTAGTTTTCTAAACTACTGATGCCTAACACCACGACTTCAGCTGTTTCAACGTCTGAAAGGATAATACCATGTCAACGGTCGTTTAAAACTATTGATGACTAACACCACATCCTTCAGTCGTTTTCTTACCTGTACCCTATATATATCCCTCACCTAATCCTTTAATGCTTCATCTTCTTCAAACTTAACGTTCCTCTCCAAAACTTCCCTCTTCTAATGGCGTCCATGCAAATTAACCATGACACAACTGTGTTGCCTACCTCACTAAATCGCCTATCTGGACTAAGTTCGATACTGCTATCGATCTTATGGTTCAGTCCCAATACATACGGCATTTCTTCTGAATGCCATACTACATGCCGAATCCCTTCAACAATTTTGGATGAACGTTACTATTACCACTGGGGAGACAACACACCATCTCTCCAGTCGGTCGTCAACAACAAAGAAGTAGTCATCACTCCTGCAATAATCCGCCAATTCTTCAACTGAATGATGCTAGTTCTCCTGCTGGATATCCGAAGGGCACCATAGATCTATCCTTTGCTCAACATGGATATCAAGGCAATCTCAGTGCCTCCACTATCATGAAGAAACCTTTAATGACGCTGAGCGCCTGATTTTTCACATGGTGAATGTATGTTTGGCCCCTAAGACGTCGTCTTGGGATCAAATGTCGACAAAATGGCAGCAGGTAATGTATTCTATTCTTGAGCAACACCACTAAATTTTTCAGAAATAATATTTTTAGAGCTCAAGGATATGGCTCAAAAACTAACTGCCAACCGTTGGATACTATATCCACGTTCATAATGGCCATCATTACAAACCAGCTTAATGCTGAGGGACTTGTTGGCTTGGGAGTCCCTGCTACGGCTGTTCTGCCGGAAGTATACTCCCGGCACAACTCTGACCAGACACTCAACATGGCTGCCAAGCTGCGAAAACCCACACAGCTGGAACCCCAGCCACCACCTCCAGATCCAAAGTCCCCACCAAACCCACCAAAAGAAACCCAAACGGCTACTCAGGGATTGAGTCCCCTGAGGATGCCCCTGCAACACAAACGCAGGATATATCCACTAGTCCAAACCCCCTAGTGGATACAATGACTCTTCTAGCCATAGCCGCTCAGGCTTCCTCTCAACAGGAGCCTACAGCAACCACACAAGGGGTACCTACATATCTGGGATCTTCCTCACTTGAGGAGATTGCCATTGAAGAGCACCAACCTCCCCAGGTGCACACTGCTTCTATCCCTTCACCCCAAACAACCGCCCCTCACAGCCCAACTTTAATAGTTGCACAAGTGCTGACTGAACTGCACTCCTCACCCCCTCCCCAGAAACCACTTACTACTGGGAATACCTCTACAATTGAGGGGGAGGAACACAGTGCACTTGAGAACCCACAGCACAGGGGTTTACCACTTCTATCTCCTGGTGTAGACAAGGAGCTTAGAATATCTAGTGAGGCTGCCACCTCCTCTGACTCAGCACATGATCAGAGTGAGGCTGGTAACATTGCTAAGACCTCACTAGAGGCAACAGCTGATGATGGACACTGTCCTGAGGCTGGAAGTCCCCAGTACCAAGCACAAGGGGCACATGCACCAACTGGTCTACACCCAGTGCATGTAAATCCTGCTCTAAGCAGGAGGTCAGATGATTCAGTTTCGGCTGATATGACCTGGGCTTTTTCTATGATGTTCTTGCCCAGAACACAATCCTTGAAGAGAAAGTCAGTAGGCTGCAAAACCTACTTGACCAACTCTCACAAGAAGAAAGACCATCTGCCTCTACCCACCCACGGATGGCACCTTCACTTGAAGGTTCCTCAAACACTGAGCCACTCCAAACTCAACCACCTGCCTCTGCTTCAGGCTCTACTTTTCAGGAACAACCCTCCTGAGCAAATAGGTGCTGTACTTCAAAATTCCCTCCCTCTCATCACACCCATAATCACTGATATTGTGACTATTCCATTGATGAGAGGCTTTCCTCAACTTTACAGCCCTGGTTGATGCTGCTGTACAAAAGACTCTTTCTGCGGTACAAACCTTTCCTCCAATGCAACCAAAAAGGGGGAGAGTACTGCAGTGAAAAAAGAAGAGGAAAAGAACAGAGGAGAAGAAGGAAGAGAGCAAGCCCAAGAGGAGGAGAACGAAAAGCAACCTCTGCTCACTTACAAGCGAAAGAGAAGTGCTGATGATCACACTGCTGAAGACAAATCCTTGTAGGAGCTGGTCAAAGAAGCTGACACTACACCAGCCGATCCATGGATAAAATAATTGAACAACTCTTCAGGCTGGGGTTTGACATAGCCACACTGGATAGTGAGATCAGAAGGTTGGAAGTGCAAGAGATACAAACCCGATGGGCAGGGTATGATGCTCTTGAGAAAGAGAGATTGGAAATAATGATCCGCTTCATTGCAAAATACTTAGGAAGATCGTTAGTGGAGATTCGCGCATGGACCAGGGACAGCATTCTGGCTATAGCCACCAGAATCTGTCTGTCTGAGCAATTCAAAAGGGATTATTGTGGAAGCCCTTGATGAGGCTGGGGCTGGTAAAAGGTTAGAGATGGCTAAACTCACAAAGGCGAAACTAACTACAAAGATGCTGGATCAACCTTCCCTTCCACCCACTCAAACAGATCCTATCCCTCAAATCTCCCAACCAATCTCTAAGCCAAAATCCAAACATCCTCATTCTTCAAAACCAATTCCTCACCAACCCAACCATCATCCAGTGATGTACCCAGAAGGAGGAGAAGGGTGCTGAGGATGGAAGAAGAAGAAGAGGAGGATGAAGATGATAGTCTGCCACTCTCTGCTGCTCTGAAGCTACCAAACCCCGAAGTCAACCCATGATCACACCTGAGTCTCAAAGGGAAATGGTCAGAGTCAAGATAGAAGAAGAAGAACAACAGAAACAACACGATGAGCAACTGTTGAAGATGGTTGACAAGGAATTTCCTCAGTCATCATCTATTCAAGCCATGAAAGGGCATGCTCAAAGGCTGTACACTCTCAGGCACACCTTTCAGTATCAGAAGGAGAGAGTGAGAGTATGGCCAGACCCCAGGGTGAGTTCTAGAATCCATAAAAGAACTATTCCACACAGATACAACGGCCAGGTACGAAAAACAATAGAGTCTACCATCATGTTGGCCATTGTAGTCTCACCTTGGGAAATCATTGATGAATTCAAGAAAGCTCACCAGCAAAAGAAGACCCTCAAGCTTTACTAGAAAACAAGATGATAAAGAAGGGGTTGCTATATAAGAAGCTTGAAGACATCCAGAAGAGTGAACTCCAGTTACTCCTTGAAGGCAACCATCCTGATGAATTTGTATATAGGGAGGTAACTACGGTGGAGCTGAAAAATGGCAGGACCATGAAGTACTTATGAGAGTACTATGGTCCAGAGTTCTTCTTTGAAGGAGGACAGAAGAACTCTCTCAGGAGGAACAAGTTGTTCTCCTTGAGGCCTATGTTCGTGAGTCATACAGACTCATTATGGGGAAGTAAATCTCAAGAATGGGATAACAACTCTGTGTCCAGTTCCCCAAAACAGAGTTCCCATTCATACTCTGCCAAACAAATATCTGAGATTTCTTCCAGGCCGGAGCTTACATGGGTCATCTTCTCTACTGATCAAGAAGGAAAAAGACCAACATTTTGCCACAATAAGTGGGATAATAAATAAGTTAGAGGTTTTGGCTGCATTGGTTCAGGGGAGTTTGTTGGACCAAAAGAACCAATGAGCCAAGATCAGAAACCTCTAAGTCCCACATGGTATCACAACACTGCTGAAAGCCTCATCAGTAGTTTGACAAGTGCTGAAGACTTCATAGCTGAAGATCAAGTGCTGAAGACCTCAACAGCTGAAGAACTAAAATGCTGAAGTACAACAGCTGAAGAACACAAGTGCTGAAGCTGAAAGACCAAAGTACTGAAGTACAACAGCTGAAGAGTTTACAAGTACTGAAGATCAACAACTGATGTACAAAGTCTGAAGACAAACTGAAGACATCAGCTGATGATATCTACTGAAGTCATCAGCTCATGAAACACCTGAAGGTCAAAGTCTGAAGATCAAGTACTGAAGCCTCAGTAGTTTGTCACAACTGCTGAAGAGTACTTCTTCAGTAGTTGTGATATCAGTAGTTTTATCGTTGTAGTTTCAGTAGTTTTGTATTTTGTACTTAACACTCTGATATGTTCTCTGTAGTTGTGAACATTTCAGTAGTTTGTTAAGAGTTAGTTATTTTTGTATTAGATCTGCCAGTTGTCACTTTCCGTGATAACAGCAGTGATTGTTGCACTCTATATAAGGAGTGAAAACCTATTGTAATGTGGGCATGAATGAATGAAATGAATGAATGATTTGATTAGAAATATTCTACATCTATAAACATTCCTTGAAATCAGAAATATATATTCTCTCCCTATAACCGTATGCGCTCTTAATGCATACAAGTATCGATTGCTTGCTACAATTCCTTCGAGACTGGACAATTAGCCTCTCGAGGTGGTCAATATGACTTTTCATCTTAAGTACATAAGATGAAACAAATTGGTTGTCGTCCATACGACATGCATGGAGTGCTCGAACCGTTTCGAAGCGCTCAACCCTTGCTTGCGTTTGGAACGTTTCTTTTAGCTGGTTATCATGTCGTAAGCTCCGTGATGTTCATACTCCTTTTGGAGATCTGGAGTCATGCTCGCTAGCATGAGACAGGACACTTGGAAGAGTCCTCAGTGTACTTGAGCCATCGTTGTAAGCCTCCTCATCATCCTCAGTAGGTTGATCGGGGATAGGGTCGTCTAAAACATATGATCTTCACTCTTGCTTAAGAACGATTCACAAGTTTTGATACCAATCAATAAAGTTGTTATGATTTAGACGTTCCTTTTGGAGGATCGCTCGTAATGGTTGGTTGGACGTGGATGAGTTATCGTGATTTTCATTGTTGGTGGCCATCTAAAAAATTTAACAAAGATCTATTTTAGTATTTTTGATATTGTTATTTTTAATAATTAATTTCTTTTAAGTTCATTTTTATATTAAAGTCTATATCCCAACATTACATTAAATTGTGGTTAGGTGACCTTTATCCCACGATTTAAATTAATAAGGTGGTCAACGATTGACGATTGCAACCATTTGCAACTTCTAGAATATGGGATCGACTTGAAACATCATATGTAAAGTCGGCATGTTAATCCCATCAACACCATTGGAAACCACACCATAGGTGATCCATTTGACATGGTTTGCAAATCAAGATACCCTACTTACACTACGTGTGATTTTACCAAAATAGGTGGTTAGGTGACCTTTATCCTACAAATAAGGCATTCTCACCTCAAATCGCAATTTCCCTCAAAATGGTTAGGTGACCTTTATCCCACTAAGAGTTCCCAAGTGACTCAAGTGTTGTGTAAAAGGACAGTGTTGATCTTGTTTATAATTTTAGAGATTTCATAATACAAGTTTTAGAAAACTCTATGTACTTGTATTTGCATGCTTTCAAATACAAGGTACCCTATGGTCCTTTGATTAAAACCAATTTTTTAATCTTTAAAATCATTAAATCAATTTAATAACCTTTTATTAATTTTAATGATTAAGAACCATCAATTTTCAGCTTGTTAAGTTTGTTAATAAGTTTGTAATCCATGTCAAAATTTCAACCATACAATCAATAACAAACATTCACACAAGCATAAACATACAAACATGAGTGCATAACCATAGCCACTAAGTGACAACACTTGTTTGCCATCACAAGTGTGATCATAAGGTCTTTCCTAAGGGTTGAAATCAACACAAAATGAGGTCATCATAGACCCCCACTTGAACTTGCATCCATATGCTTCAAGTTCCATGTCTTTGATGTCCATCTTTGGGTCTTGATCTTGTGCATCTTCCTTTTACAAAATTGTATCCTAATACATTTTTCTAATAAAAGAAATGCACCTAATCTATTAATTACATAACCAAATGAACAAATAATTACAACCCAATAATAAACATAAAATTACAACCCATTGAATGAATAAAAACCAACCATTCCAATCATCAAATCAAGAGGCCAAAGGCTAGGTTATGCACACTAACATCCATGATCATATCATCCAAACATATAATCAAACCCCACTTAAAACCACCAAATTTCAGCCAACATAAACTGAAATTTTGGGTTTTAAACATTGTCCAAACAATCAACATTTCATAATATATATCTTTCAAGGTCTAATCACTAGCATGTGTGATATGACCTTGAAAGTTTGGGGAATCATTCATACAAAATATAGCAGCCCAAAATCAGCCTATAATAAGGTGAATAATAATCCTTTCAAACCGATTTTAAAGAACATGAACAAGCAAGTTATCCACATAACCGGCTCTTGATGCCATTGATGGGTTTGATAGAACACAAGAAAAAGTTTAACCTTTTAAACTTTCTGAAAAACGCAGCGGAATAACAACTTTATAACATGTAATAAGCTGAAAAATATGTTCTTATGGTGACATATATATGTTTAAAACAAACCCAAAAACAAAGGATCATAATATGTGAACAAGCAAGCTATGTATAAGCAACAAGCAACACAATATGACAACCACAAAAGGGCTGCCAAGATACCTTCTCCAACAGCTGAAAAATCGACAGAAAAGGAGGTGTATGATGCTGAAAATTGACCAAGACTTCAAGATTAGAGGTCCTCAAGCTTGTATACCCCAAGCCCTTGAAGTAAACACCACCCTTGCTAGGGAGAGCACACCAAAAAACCACTCAAAAACCTCAAAAGTGCTGTTGCTATGCCGAGAGCAAAATGGAGAGAGAGAGAGGAGTTCGTTTTGTTGAATGTGTTAAGAGAGGTTGAATGAGGATTGCAAGGCTAGTTAATGTGTTTGTATTTTTCAAAACAAGTGAGCCAACCACATTAAAAGGGGGAGGTGGCCGAAAATTCAAAAGAAATAGTCTTCCCCCTTTTTTTATCACACATTATATTGTTAACTAGTCTTCTTACTAGATATATACAACTAACCTTTTATTTGTATAATCTATACACTCCCATAATTAATTTATAATGTTATCTAACTAGTTTAAATAACATTACAAATAATATTATTGAACAAAATATCCTAATAAATTGTACCATCCCATATGCAACTTGTTTAGAAAACCCATTTTCTAAATTGGTGTAAATATTTAATTGCATGATCATATCATCAATTAATATTAATTGGTGTTTGCTAGGCTTGTTATTGTATATAACCCGCCTTGGATCATAACGTACTAACCACATAAATATTCTAAGTGTCTTGGGCACACAGAATCCTACAAAAACAAGTAAAATCGGGGTCTAGAAACTCACCTGGTGCAACTTTGGGTGTTTCTTCCTTCTAACCCGCTTGCAAATGAGTTCGAACACCTAAAAACACACCAAAACACACACACACGGATACACACACAAGCACATAAGCACATAAGCATGTAACTGAGGCAAAACCCAACATGAACACTTAAAACCTTGAATTCTTACCTTGAATTCAATCTTCTTCTTCTTCTTTTTTCTTCAACCGAGAGTTTCTCTGCTCTCTCTCTCTAACACCGATGAAAAAGGTGATGTGAAGAGAGGGTGGGTGGCTATGCCCACCTTTACACCAACTTATTTGTACTTCTGTCCTTTTTACACATTTAACCCCTTGACTTGAGTTTATTGACAGTTCCTTTCTTTATTCTTCAACTCTTATTTTTTCTTTTCTTTCTAAGGAATAACCAAGTGTTACAAGTCCACCCCCTTAAAAAGGTTTCGTCCCCGAAACCTGTTATTCTTCAAACAGACGAGGGTAATGCTGCCTCATCTCTTCCTCTCTCTCCGATGTAGATTCGGAACCCTTCGTGTGCTTCCACTATACATGCACAAGAAGAACCACTTTATTTCTCAATCTCTTCTCTTTTCTATCGATGATTGTCACTGGTTGCTCCACATAATGAGCCTTTCGTCTACTTCGATATCCTCTAGTGGAACAATCATGTCTTCACCAGCTAAGCATTTTCTCAAGTGAGATACATAGAATGTCGGGTGAATTCCACTTAACTCCTCTGGTAACTTGAATCTATAGGTCACCTCTCCTACCCGAGCAATGATTCGGAAAGGTCCTATGTACCTCGGGCTTAGCTTACGTCATTTCTTGAATCGGATGATACACTTCCAAGGTGAGACCATCAACAAAACTCGGTCACCCACCTGGAACTCAATCGGTCTGCGTCGTTTATCAGCATACGACTTCTGCCTATCTTTGGCTGCCTTCATGAAGGCTTTAATCTTCTCAAGCTTCACAGTTGTAGCCTCAATTACCTCGACGCTCCCCAATTCCTTCTGACAATATCACCCCAACAAATGGGTGTTCTGCATCTCCTACCGTATAGCATCTCATATGGTGGCGTGCCAATGCTAGCATGATAGCTAGTGTTGTATGAGAATTAAGCTAACGGTAAGTGGTCATCCCAACTTCCCCCAAAATCAATCACACATGCCCGAAGCATGTCTTCCAATGTCTGAATGGTCCTTTCTGATTGACATCAGTTTAGCGATAATATGCTATGCTAATATGTAACCTGGTCCCTATGGTGTCGTTGAATTTCTTCCAAATTTAGATGTAAACCGAGAGTCACGATGAGACACAATAGACACCGGCACAGCATGACGAGTTACAATTTCCTTGACGAATAGATCCGCTAACCTCTGAGATGAGTATGTCTCACGGATCGGTAGGAAGTGAGTACTCTTCGTCAAATGGTCGACAATCACCCATATGGCGTGGTACCTTTTGTAGTACGCGACAGCTTTGTAATGAAATCCATGGTGATGTGCTCCCACTTCCATTCCGGTATATCCAAAGGTTGGATTTTTCCATATGGCTTCTCATGTTCGGCCTTCACCTGTAAGCAAGTAAGGCACTTACTCACATACCCCACCACATCACGCTTCATACCCGGCCACCAATAATCTTTCTTCATATCTTGATACATTTTTGTGGCACCAAGATGAATGGAATATTGAGTCTTGTGAGCTTCATCCATAAACTTCGCGCATAGATCCCCAAAGCAAGGAATCCACACCCGTTCGTATCGCGTTCTAACACCAAGTGTGTATTCACCCAATTCTGTTGGAGCATATATAGTCATATATAGTGTGTCTGTCGCTTTTCGAATAGTCTAGGCTTAATGTTATACACCTGATATGTTGTAAACACATGAAACTGGGTCATTCGTAGGAGCATATGCGAATGAGACTCAGTCATACGACCGAGCCATGCTAATGGACTAGCCGTGCGACTGAGAGATGCGATTGGGACATTCGTAAGACTGAACCATAAGTATGGTCCAGTCGTACGATTGAACCATACGCATGCTCCAGTAGAGATAGTGCCTCCAAATCTTCAATGCAAAGACCACGGCTGCTAGCTCCAAGTCATTAGTGAGATAATTAACCTCATGAACTTTCAACTTTCGGGATGCATAGGCTATAACCTTGCCTCTCTACATTAACATGCACCCCACCCCCAAGTAGGAAGCATCTGAATCGACCACCAAATCCTCGCTTCCTTCGGGTAATGACAGGACAGGAGCTTGAGTCAACCTTGCCTTTAACTCCTAGAATGCTTTTTCTTGAGCTTGACCCCATATAAACTTTACATCCTTTTGGGTCAACTTGGTTAATGGAGAAGCGATCTTGGAAAAGTCTAGAATGAACCTTCGATAATATCCCGCCAACCCCAAGAAACTACGAATCTCGCATGGCGTCTTGGAGACTTCCATTGCATCACTGCCTCCACCTTTGCGGGGTATACCATAATGCCCTCGGGATTTATCACGGACCTAAAAATTGAACTTTGCGCAACCAGAACGCGCACTTGGAGAATTTGGCATACAACTTCTCTATTCTTATTGTGTCCAACACCTCCCGAATGTGACCGGCATGCTCTTCTTCGCTCTTCGAGTAGATCAGAATATCATCAATGAAAACAATCACTGATCTATCTAACATCGGCCGGCACACTCGATTCATCAAATCCATAAAGGCAGATGGTGCGTTAGTTTGACCAAAAGACATAACGAGGAACTCGTAGTGTCCATAACGCGTACGGAAAGCTGTCTTAGGAATGTGTTGTTCCTTCACCTTCAATTGATGGTAGCCAGATCGTATATCTATTCTCGAGAACCAACTGGCACCTTGGAGCTGGTCGAACAAGTCATCAATCTTTGGTAATGGGTACCGATTCTTCACCGTCAACTTGTTCAGCTCTCGATAGTCGATGCACATTCACATAACTTCGTCCTTTTTCTTTACAAACAATACGGAGCACCCCACAGAGAGATACTAGGTCAAATGAATCCCTTATCCATTAACTCCTGCAATGGCTCATGAGTTCTTTCATCTCAGTCGGAGCTAATCGATATGGTACTTTGGCAACGGGTTGAGCACCAGGTGTCAAATCGATTTAGAACTCAATCTCGCAATCCGGTGGCACGCCGGGTAAGTCTTCCGGGAATACGTCCGAAAGTCGCATACCACTGGTACCTCAGTTAATTGCGGTACCGACGCATCCACATCTTTCGTGTACGCCAAGTAGGCACTACATCCCCGTTTTATGCACTTCCTTGCCACCGCCATTGAAATCACCTTCGGGATCGTAGTATCGCGATCTCCATAAATCGTAACAAAACTCGCATCGGGCCTAACTAATCGAATCATCTTCTTTTGACATATGATGTTTGCTTCATAGGTTGCTAACTAGTCCATCCCTAGTACTACATCAAATCCACCAAGGGGCATCATGTGTAGCCTAGCAGCAAACCTATGACCTTCTAGTTCTATAGAACAGTCCTCTATCACATCAGTAATTCTTGTGGACTTGCCAATGTGGTTTCAACATCGAATGGTTCACTGACATTTCTACTAGTAATCGGCAACTTAGCACAGAAAGTAGTGGAAATGAAACTCCTACTAGCACCGGAATCAAACAATACAAACGCACAAGTTTGGTTTACTAGAAACATACCTGACACAACATCGGGATCAGCTCTGGCTTCCTCCCGAGTCATGGTGTAAGCTCTAGCACATGCCCTCTGCCCTCCTCTCTCCGGCTTCTTCTTCGCTCCAGAGCTCTCCACCCTCGGCTTCTTACAATCTTTGGTCGTGTTGCCCTCCCCACCACAGTTATAGCACTTTGGCACCCTATAGTCTCTAGCGATGTGGCCAGGCTTGCTAAATCTGAAGCATACATTCATTCCCATCTTGCACTCACCAGTATGCTCCCTTCCACAACTACCACACTTATTCCGCCCTGATTTTGATGACACCCCGCGGTCGTACACCTTCATCTTCTTGTTGTTTGGAGTGAAACCACCATGTCCAAACCTCTTCCCATACCAGTTCCTACAATCCCCACTCGTTTTCTTCACCTCCACCACAGTCTCCTCTCGCTCATCATACAATCTACCCGCCCAATCCACCACCGATCGAAAGGTACCTGGCTGAGCAGCAATCAGGTGCCAATGAATATCAGCTGCCAGTCCCTGGATGTACCTCTTGATCTTTCTTGACACCGGCGTCATGGCACCAGCCTCGCCATCTCGTGTAATTTAGTGGTGTACGGCTGGTGGGTCATGGTTCCCGCTTCAAGTTGCAAGAACCCCCTCTCAATTTTATCGAGTTCCTTGTAAGGAAAGAATTCCTCGATCCCCAACTGCTTAAACTCCTTCCTTCGCATTTTCCCGATGGCTGTAGCACCCTCAGCGTAAACAACATTGTCCCACCAACATAACAATGAGTCAACGAAAGAGTGAGTTGCGAAGTTCACCTATTGGTCCTCGCGGCACTCACTGATCTCCAAAACTACCTCCATTTCCCTCACTCAGTGGTGAGCAGCAGCAGCATTGCCATTGCCATCATAAGTCAGAGGCTTACACCTTTGGAACTCCCCATAACTGCATCCTCTGGTTGCTACCCCCACTACATCCTCCTCCTCCTCCTCGGACAACACAGTCTCAGGCTCCGGTTGTTCCTCCTCCCTTCTGCTTCCCTTGCTTATTGATCCCTTTCTATTTTCCTTCTCCTTCCTCTCCTCGCTTCTCACAGCCCTCATGACTTCAGTCACCACAGAGGGTAAGACTGTCTGCATGACCTGGTGTACTTCATCAGCAATCGCCTCCTAGCTGAGGCATTCAAGCTAGCATTCTCATTCACTTAACTCCGGCCATGAACCTCAGGGTTCTCATGGGTCATCTCAGGAGCCTTAGCACTAATCCTAGTCACACGTGGACGGCCTCTGCCTCTAGGAGTCTTGGAAGATTTCCGACCAACCATCCTCTAACACGCTATAAGATTCAAACACGAACACGGTCATTCAAGGTAACAACTCAGTTTATGTCAAGTATAGTAAGTCCCTAATTATAGTGGCCAGTTGTGATTAGCCACTTACTTTACTCTTCATACCCCAAATTTCCTATCCTGACTTAATCATTATCTAAATCTACTAAGGGCACATAAATCAAATAGCATGCGCACATAATACAGGTTAACATTAAGAAAAGACATACTTGATGGCACGTAGCTACTCGGGCTGACATCCTCCAATTGTCCCATTTTCAGTTTAAGTTTAGGTTTGAGAAATTATTTAACCCAATTCTCTTAAACTTTGGCTCTGATACCAACTTATAAGGCCCCGTTCCCGGAGACCTCACAGTTGGCTAGTCACAGCATTAAATACGGTAAACGTTATAATTTCACAAACTTAAGCAACAGAATCATTTTAACAAAAACCATTCATTGCATTTCATTAAAACACTCTTGTTGAGCAATACACTATTGTTTAATCGAATATAAAAGAACTATTTAATTGCATTACAAAACAACAACAATAATAGGGATGAATGGATGCCGATCTTTCCCGACCGAGTAGCTTCACCCTCATGCCATCCTCAACAATATTTACCTGCGAACTGAAAATGTATAAAAGTCAGTGTTGCTGAGTGAGTTCTAGTTTTAAAAGTAATAAAATACTTTCTGTAGGTATACATATGAAAATACTCTTTTTATGAAAACTTCTTCTCTTTATACGTGAGCACGCATTAACTATACAATGAGATAATGCTTTATCTCTTTACTGTATGCCTTAATTACTCTGTACTCTTTTATATTTATCTTTCACTATCTATGTAGACCAATGAGCAATACCCTAAACTATGTGCACGAGGGAAATGGTGTTGGGCCCTCTTTTCCCACAAGGGGCTATATATACTATATAAAAGGCTGGCCCAGACACCTAGGGTATGTGCCAAGGTTTGCCAGTCTCAATTGACTGGCCTCGTGTGCATGTGAAGGTAGCTAACCCGCATCACAGTTAAGCTGACGACCTCATGGCCGTGTAACTCGTGTAAGGTTGCAAGACTTGTTAACTTTTTAATTAATTTCCACTTCTCCTCTTCATTGCTCTTTCACTTTATTATTTGTAATACTTTACGTTATGATTATAAGCACACCACGTAATGTCACATACTAATAATAATAATAATAATATTAATAATAATAATATTATTAGTAACAATAATAAGCAACAATCATAAAATAATCGTATGTTGGACCTCATATGCCCAAGACACATACAAGATTGATGTGGTTAGTATGTGATGATCCAAGTCAGGTCATACCCAATAACAAGCTATACAAACACCAATAATTTTTGTTTGTTGATGAGATCATACAAATAAACATTAACACCAATTTAGAAAATGAGTTTACTAAAACATTGCTTTGTGGTTGAACAACATTATATGGATAATTTGTTCATGTGATATTATTTGTTTCATTATTTAAATTGGTTAAATAATAACAAATAAAAATGTGTTGTGCTTATAAAATTAAAAGGTGTTTTAATTTTATAAAATCTTATGGTTGAAAGAGTATTTTTATAAAACTTTCAAATGGGAGGGAAACCCATTTGATATTGCATTTTTCGGCCGCCCTTATGGGTGGTTGGTTGCATGTGTTTTTGTCTTGTTATTTGCAAGACTTAACTCCTTCTTTCACCCACCATTCTACACACTTTTCTCTCACACACACAAAAGAAAAACCTCTCTTTAGAACAACCAAAATTCGTTCAAAGGAAAGAAAACAAAAGGGCTGAAAATCGGTTTTGTTGGCAGCACTTCAGGATTTTCTTGGCTCATTTGGTTTGTTCAAAAGGAAGCACATCTTGGTGTTCTTCTACCTAACAAGATTAGGTGTTTGTTTAGGCTTGTGGGTATACAAGCTTGAGGTCTTCTCCCTTTAAGGATTGCTGCTCAAAAACATCATCATCTTCAAAGATTTCGACCCTTTTGAGCTGCTGAAAGGTAGTTTATGGCAGCCTCTATATGGCTGTCCATAATACTAATTTTATGTTTACATAGCTTGCTTATTCACGTAATATGATCCTTTGTAATATGGGTTTGTTTTATACATATATTGTCACCTAAAGAACATGATTTTTTAGTATTATAATTGTTGATACATGTATGTCCCTAGATCATGATATGTGATGTAATAGATCTTGTTGGTATGATTAATGAAATGATGTTGATAGTTTGTTAGTTATACTGTTTAATGTTTCATTAATGTGTCGACATTGAATTGGTTAATTAGGTTAGTGATTGCTTGAATGATTACATATAATGTTTATTAATTAATACATTCAAACTTAACATAATGAAGTTCTCATGCGAATGGCTCATGGGAATGAACCATACGCATGAATAACTTCACACGATTGACTCAGTCGCATGACTAAACCAGGAGACTGGATCAGTCGTACGATTGTAACATAAGATTGGCTCAGTCGCACGACTGAACACTCAGTCGTACGAATGAATCAACCGCATGGTTCAATCGCACGACTGAACCAAACTAATGGTTCAGTCGCACGATTGGATAGTACCAACCTATAAATACAACTCAATTCCTGAAAAACGCGACTCTCGATTATTTTACGATTCCAGACGTACCCTAGCCGTCCAGAAACCTCTCAATTCGTTCTCCAAGTTCATAGAACACATTAGATCGATTCCCAATCGATTTCTAACGTTAGTTTCAATTCTTGATTGATTGTTCGTGTGTTCTCACTGATTGGATCGCCAATCAAATAGGATTCCGCACTATTTGATCTGGTTTACACGTTAATCTCTAGGTATTTCGGTCAAATACCAGGTCCTAACAAGTGGTATCAGAGCCTTGACTCTTGATTACGTGTTGATTCAATCAAGATTGCATAAAAGTTTGTGTTTTTGCACTAAAAACGCAATCTTTGGCATCAAAAGTTATCTTGGAAGTTCCCTGCTCATCGAAGTTTGGTTTCTACGGACTTAGGTGATTAGAACTTGTGAAATTTCGAATCTTTACGGCTGAAACCCATCAAACCTAGAAATTTTCGCAAAACAGCAGCTTCAGTCGCACGAGTGACTCATTCGGACGACTGGACTCCATTCGCATTGCTCATACGCATGATTGGACGCCGTTCGGCCGACTGAACCGTTCGTTCGCATAACTCATACGCACCAGATTCATTCGCACGACTGAACCAATCGCCCAGTTCAGCCGCACGATTGAACCAGTCGCAGAGTTTATACGCACGATTAGATCATTCGCATCCTTCAGTCGCATCAGTGAAAGTTTGTTTGATTAGATTATAAGTTTATTAGTCATGGAAGATCAGATGTCAGCCTTTACTGCTGGGAAGGACTCAAGGATACAGAACCTGCTGTTGCTTGAGAGTGAGGTAGGGAATCACAATAAACCACCAAAGCTTTTGACTTTAGATGATTTTCCCCACAGGAAACAACGTTTTGAGATCTACCTTAATGGAGTAGATCCTAATCTGGGGAGGCCATTGAGATTGGTTATAGTACACCGGTGGGAGCTGATGGAGTTAAGCTAACATTAAGCGGGATGACAGACGCACAGAAAGTAAAGTACAATGCAGAGAAAAGAGTTTATGCATTGATCACTCAGTCTATCCCCAAAGACATATTCCACCAGTATTCAGAGAACAAGCAGTCCAAGAAACTGTGGGATGAGCTAGAGAAGAGATATGATGGGAATGTGTCATTGAAGGCAATCAAGGCAAAGGAGTTAAAGAAGGAATTTGATAACTTCTCATCAATTGGTAATGAAAGTTTAGACAAAGTCATAGACAGATTCTACCACTTGATGAGCGAATTGCATACACATGGAGTGGCTACTACCATGGAAGAGAAAGTAAGCAACTTCGCAGACGGATTGCTTGATAAGTGGGTTACATTCGTGTCTAAACTGAGACAGAATGGAATGCTTGTAAAGCTGGATATAAATGACTTCATTCTTAAGTTGCGAAAAGAAGCACTAAGGATGAAGTATAGAGCTCAGAAGTCTTCGTACACACAAATCCAGCTTTATACAACGCCACGCCTCAAGCTAAGACATCTAGAGCACCACTCCAAACTGCTTTTGTGTCTAGCTCGTCAGGTCCTTCATATGCTTCTCCTTCTGGATCAGACACGTCTGGGTCATCATGTACCCATTATATTGGATCTGAAGCAAGTGCTACCAAACTGAAGATCGAGAACCTTGGTAATGAACCCGTGGAAATAGCTCGAGAGCATATGGATCTTTTAGCAGCAGTGGTTCATTCATATGATGGACTTGTTGCCGGGAAGATTGGAAACTGCCATCTGGCAGATGAGGACTACGACCAGGTGGATGAAATGGAGCTTGAGAGAATGGATATATTGTGGGCCTTAGCAAGTGTTGTCCGGAGGGCGAAGAAGTTTTTGAAAAAGACTGGACAGAACTTGGTTGCTACTAAGGATACCACCTTTGGCTTCGACAAGAGTAAAGTGACCTGCTTTAATTGTGGTGAGAAGGGGCACTTCAAAAGGGAATGTGTCAAGCCAAAGAAGACGGGTAATGGGAACCCGTTCTCGTCCTTTACTCGCCAAGACAAGCAAGCCTCTAGTTCTACTTCATCAAACAAGGATCCAAAAGCCTTTACTGCTCATGATGATGAAGGACAGGATTGGAGTTTTAGGTTTGTCTCACCAGGAGAATCTAACATTGCCAGTGTTGAAGATATTGATGATGATTCTGCGAGTGAAGGTGATCTAGCAGTTGAGATAGCAATGTCACATAGTGAAGAAACAATTGCAGCCGAGGTCGGTTACAAGCCAAATGAGGAAGTTTCCACGTCAGAGATAGAAAAGTCAGAATAATCAGAACCAGAAACATCTGATGCTGCACTCATGGCTAACTCTTCTTAACCAACCCAGGTGAGTACCACTGACCAAATTTTTAATAATCATGCTTGTTCTGATTGTGATACTTTTAGGAATAGCATAGATGAAAAATTTGCTAGGTTATTAGATCATAATGATAACTTAGTAAAAGATTTACGTCTGTCCACTGAGGCTAATAGAGTACTAAAACAAAATGAGCATAGTTATAAAAAAAATAGACCTATTGACTAAAAAACTTAGGGAAACCAAAGTAGTGGCCTTTAACCAAGCAAATGACATTAGGTACTATCTAAACTCCCTAGAAGACACTAAGAAACAAAAGGCAGTTCTAGAAGTAGAAGTAAATTCACTAAAACAGAAACTGCATAGTTGGACTAGTTCGTCGCACATAGTCCAACACTTATTAAAAGAAAGGAACAACGGGGAGGGACAGGGCTACAAAGTTGTTCCACCACCACCTGAGACCTTGATGAACACTAAGTCTAGACCTTTAAGTAGTAATCCCATCAAGGATCATGTAGTGACTACTCCTCTTGTGAGTGATCCAGATTCCCTATGTTCATCTATTGACACTAGAAACAAACAAAAGGAGACCACTTCAAAGGCAAAGGGAAAATTGCCTTGTGTTAATCTGGAAAAGAAGTTTGAAAAGGTTAACTTAAAGTCAAGTTCTAACAAAGTCAAATCAGAACCTAAAAGGACTTCAAATGTTACTTTCTCACACGATTCAAGTCAAAAACTAGTTAACCAAAAAGTGGAACATGTTAAATAGGTTAAAACAGTAAATTTTGTTAAACCAGAGAAAACATCAAACATACAAGAGTCAAAACCTAAAGTGATTGATGTTACTAGAGTGTCACGCACCTCTCCACAAAGAAAGTTTAATCATAAAGTTGATAGCAGAGCGTGCTACAACTGTGGAGAATATGGACACATTGCTTCCTACTGTACTTTTTATCAGACACCTAGGAAGAAGATTGAATTTCAGGACTCAAAACCTAAGTCTTCTAAGAGGAGCTCTTTAACTCCACCTAGAAGAGCTAGTGAACCTAAAGTCAAACTTGCAAGCCAGACGACTGTTTATCATAAACAGGCAATGCACAAATCTGGCTTATGGAAAGAAAAGTCAACCTACGTGTCTGATACTGATGACAAGAAGGAACCTGAGCTACCCTCACCCTCTAAGGGTCAATGGGTGGAGTTTATGATGTGTGATGCCTCTGGGAAACCCAAGACAGTCAAAGCTTGGGTTCCTAACCTAAACTAATTCATTTACTTTGTATGTGCAGGGTGTTCGATACAGTGCTGAGACTAACACGTGGATTATAGACAGCGGAGCATCCAGGCACATGACAGGAAATAGAGCCCTTTTATCTAACGTCAAACAAATAAAAGGAGGGCATGTTTCCTTTGCAGGAAACATAGGATGCTATATCACAGCACAAGGAGATGTGGGAAATGACAATGTTAAATTTGATAAGGTGAACTACGTTCAACAACTTCAGAACAACTTACTTTCTGTTTCCCAAATCTGTGATAAAGGATCTAAAGATGAGCCTCTGAAGATTAAAGAGGGAGATGGTGATGATAGTGCTGATGATGATGTGGATGAAGATGAAGAGAGTGACGATAATGAAGAAGCAGAAAGAGGGGATGCACTTGCATCGGCCACTGCTACAGGTCAAGAGAACAGGACTAAGAATAGACAAGATCAATCAGCCTCTACCTCTGCCCCTACAAGTGATGAAACCTTGATACAAGAAAAAAGTAAAGATTAGATGATTATGTATTATCTTTTTTGTATTTGAATCATGTAATTGAACACAATGTACTTAATGTTTATATACTTTAATGCCTTTTCTGTTGATAAATTACTAATGATTTGAGCGTGAAATGTGTAAATCAAACATATCCAAAGTACAAAAGAGATGAGTTTGATATTGCTCCCCT
Source organism: Flaveria trinervia (assembly GCA_025506515.1). Classification (NCBI taxonomy): domain Eukaryota; kingdom Viridiplantae; phylum Streptophyta; class Magnoliopsida; order Asterales; family Asteraceae; genus Flaveria; species Flaveria trinervia. Next base: position 55,796,486 of record CM046451.1, read on the forward strand.
TCAACAGGTCAAGTCTCAACTCACAATGATTCTTGATCTGCAAGGGATTGTCACAAGGTCAGTGAGTTATAACCCTGAAGAAGGGGAAATAATTCATGATCTATCAAACGAGCAACCGGTAGAAATTTTCAAGCTCAATCCTGATGAAATAGTGAAAGATGCTCCAACATGTAATGCTACCTCTGATGACGAGCTAAATGACATTGATGAAATAGAGATAGAAGATATCACTGCAGAGTACTATCCTCAGTATGCTGACAATGAGGGTAATGTGGTCCCCATTTGGGTGAATCCCTGGTCGGTGATACATTTGAGATGTTAGACAAAATGGAGCAAGAGTCAGAAAAAACAGAGGGAATGGCCGAAGCTGCAAAGGATGATGTTGATATCCGTAAGGCTGAATGGGCTGAATGTTTTAAAGAAGTTAGAGCCCAACGTGCTGCACCGAAGAGGGATGCCTACACCAAGTTCTACAGCATCAAGAAACATCTTAAGGTGTGAGGCAGGATTATAGCATGGGCATATTTTGATGATCTTAACGTTTATGCCGTTAAGAGGGAGAAGGGCATAGAGTAATTTAGATTTCCACATGATCTAAAGACTCTACCAGGTTTTGAGCTCAACCAGCTGGCCAAATTGAAGCTGTTGTATGCTCACCCGAGAAAGATGTCAGGCTGGTTTGAGGCTGCCCTAAAGAAAGAGTGCCACACTAGGTGGATTAACTTCAGACCTCAACAACCTACAAGGTATATTAGAAGGTCTGAGATGGATGCCATTACTGGAAAACCAAAGATTGTGTTGAGGTGGAATCCTCCGCGCACAATGTCAAGAATCCCACTTCGAAAAATGACAAAGGATTTCACACCACACTTTAAGTGGTGGTACTACCATTGGAGAATAGCAGAAGCGGTCAAAGTCCTAGATAAAGAGGGCCAAATGGATACAATCAGAGTATTCGATCCAATGTGGCTTACCAACTTGTCGGAAAATGATGTTTATACACTGTACAAGTGGCCTCTGTTCTATGATACGCAAGATATTGTACAGGCACTTCAGTTCCAAAATGTCATAAGACTTTGCTTCGCATTTGATATTCACGCGGGAGTCACACAAGAGGACAAGTACAAGAAGTATGAGGAGGTAATGAAGAAAACAAGACATTAGAGAGATCTAGGTCCAAGGGGAAGTTTGTTGATACATGTATGTCCCTAGATCATGATATGTGATGTAATAGATCTTGTTTGGTATGATTAATGAAATGATGTTGATAGTTTGTTAGTTATAATGTTTAATGTTTCATTAATGTGTCGACATTGAATTGGTTAATTAGGTTAGTGATTGCTTGAATGAGTACATATAATGTTTATTAATTAATACATTCAAACTTGACATAATGAAGTTCTCATGCGAATGGCTCATGCGAATGAACCATACGCATGAATAACTTTACACGATTGACTCAGTCGCACGACTAAACCAGGAGACTGGATCAGTCGTACGATTGTAACATAAGATTGGCTCAGTCGCACGACTGAACACTCAGTCGTACGAATGAATCAACCGCATGGTTCAATCGCATGACTGAACCAAACTAATGGTTCAGTCGCACGATTGGATAGTACCAACCTATAAATACAACTCAATTCCTGAAAAACGCGACTCTCGATTATTTTACGATTCCAGACATACCCTAGCCGTCCAGAAACCTCTCAATTCGTTCTCCAAGTTCATAGAACACATTAGATCGATTCCCAATTGATTTCTAACGTTAGTTTCAATTCTTGATTGATTCTTCATGTGTTCTCACTGATTGGATCGCCAATCAAATAGGATTGCGCACTATTTGATCTGGTTTACACGTTAATCTCTAGGTATTTCGGTCAAATACCAGGTCCTAACAATAATCATGTTTCAAAATATATATCCGCTGCGTTTTTAAGAAAGTTTAAGAGGTTAAAGTTTGATTTTATCTTCTAACAAATCCTTCAATGGCATCAAGAGCCGGTTATGTGGATAGCTTGATTGTTCTTGTCCTTTAAAAATTGGTTTTAAAGGATGTTTATCAACTCATTAGAGGCTGTTTTGGTTGATTCAATAAACCCCATGTCTTTCAAAGTTATATCTTCATGCTTATGATTAAACTTTGAAAGATAGGAATGTCAATTGGTTGATATGTTTGGTTGTTGTTTGTTTGGACAAACAAACCCTAATTTTCATTTTATGTTGGCTGAAAATTTGGGGTTTGATAGGGTTTATTTTGTTTATTGTATGATGTTTGTAATTGTTCATTTGGTAGTGCATAACCTAGCTTGACCTTGTGTTGTTTGGTTTGAAAGAATGTATTTATTTGATTATATTCATTCAATTGGGTTGTAAAGTTTTGTGCTTGTAATTTATCTATTTATTCATTGGGATGTAATAATAGATTAGGAGTATTTTTCTTTTACTAGAAAATATGTATTAGGATATATATTTTGTAAAAGAAGATGCTCGGGAAGGAAGCACAAAAGGTAGACACAAAGTGGACTTGAAGCATACGGATGCGACATCAAGTGGGAGATCCATTGTAATCTCTATTTTGTTTTTTTTGGTAACCCTTAGCAAAGACCAAATGACCACACTTGTGATGGCAAACAAGTGTCGTCACAATAGTAGCTATGGTTATGCACATGCGGTCTTTTATATTATGCTTGTTTGATTGTGATTTTGTGAATGATTGTGTGATATTTGGATCTGATAAACAATCTTAATAAAAATGATCTTAACAAGCTAATATAAAAATGGTTCTTAATCATTAAGTGTTAATAAATGGTTATTAAAAGGATTAATGATTTCATAATAAAATGGGTTTTATTAAAAGAACCATAGAGTACCAAGTATTTGTAAGCATGCAATTACAAGGTACATAGAGTTTTAAAAGTCTAGAATTAATGAAAACTTTAAATTCTTTACCAACAATTTAACACCGTCCTTTTGCACAACACTTGAGTCATTTGGAAACTCTTAATGGGATAAAGGTCACCTAACCATTTAGAGGGAACTTGTGACTTAAGGTGGGGATACCATATTGGTGGGATAAAGGTCACCTAACCACTTATGTTGGTAAACTCACATGTGTGTGCAAGTAGGGTAACTTGATTTGCAAACCATGTTAAATGGATCACCTACAATATGGTTTTCAAATGGTGTTGATGGGATTAACAAGCCAACTTTACATATGATGTTTAAAGTCGATCCCATACCTCTAGAAGTTGCAAATGGTTGCAACCGTCAATCGTTGACCACCTTATTAATTTAAGTCGTGGGATAAAGGTCACCTAACCACAATTTAAATGTAATGTTGGGTTCTAGATTTTAATATGAAAATGACCTTATAAGGCATTATTTATTAAAAAATAGCAATATTGAAAATAGTAAAATAGATCTTTGTTATATTTTGTAGATGGCCATCAATAATGATAATCATGAAAATTCATCCGCGTCCACCCAATCATTACGAGCGATTCTCCAAAAGGAACGTCTAAATCATAACAATTTCATTGATTGGTATCAAAACTTGAGAATATTCTCAAGCAAGAGAGACGACCATATATTTTAGATGACCCTATCCCCGATCAACCTACTGAGGATGATGAGGAGGCCTATAACGATTGGCTGAAGTACACTGAGGACTCCGTCCAAGTGTCTTGTCTCATGCTGGTGAGCATGACTCCGGATATCCAAAAGGAGTATGAACATCATGGAGCTTATGACATGATAACCCAGCTGAAGGAAACGTTCCAATAGCAAGTGAGGGTTGAGCGCTTCGAAACGGTTCGAGCACTCCATGCATGTCATATGGATGACAACCAATCGGTTTCATCTTATGTACTTAAGATGAAAAGCCACATTGACCGCCTCGAAAGGCTTAATTGCCCTGTGTCGAAGGAACTGGCCACGGATTTGATCCTCAATGGCCTTACCAAGAAGTTCGAGACATTCGTGTTGAACTACAACATGAATGCTTGGGATAAAAGCATTAGTGAGCTTCACTCAATGTTCAAAAGGGCCGAGGCGGCCATGGGTAAAAAGGTTTTACCCGTTCTCACCATCAATGAAGGTGGGAACAAGAAAAGGCCTCATCCCACACCCAAGGCAACGGTTGCCAAGGGCAAGGGACCCATATGGGGAAAAGGGAAAGGGTGGTAAGGGTGCCACCCAAACCACAAGAGAAGAAGAAAAAGGTTGCTACTAATGACCCATGCTTCAAGTGTGGGGAGATTGGACATTAGGCAAGATATTGTCCTGTCCATCTCTAAGAGTTGAAAGCAAAGAGGGATGCTCGGCAAACCTCAAGTACAATACACATGATCCATATTGATTTAAACATGACATCCTCTAACACATGGGTATTAGATCCCGGACGTGGAACTCACGATTGCAATTTGTTGCAGGGGTTCAAAAGAAGTAGTAACTTTAACAAATGGGATGTTAGCCTCTACATGAGCAATGGGGCGAAAGTTCAAGTTGAAGCCCGTGGTGACTACATCTTGAAACTTCCAAATGGTTTGGAAGTAATTTTGAACAATGTTTTGTATGCTCCTAGTTTGACTAAGAATATTATTTCTGTAGCCCTATTAAAACAATTTGGATATGTATTATGATTTGTTGAAAAAGATATTCATGTTTCTTTAAATGATATGTTCTACTTTAAAGCTATTCCCATTAATGGTATTTATGAATTGGTTCATGAAAATACTTTAAATAGTTCATTGTACCAAACTAGCACCAAGAAACTCAAGTTGGATTTGAGTGATACCTATCTTTGGCATTGTCGTCTTGGTCATATAAACAAGAAAAGAATTCAAACACTACAAAAGAATGGTCTTTTAAAAACAAGTGAATGTGATTCATTTGATGTGTGTGAGTCTTGTTTACAAGGTAAAATGACTAAGGCACCCTTTTGTGGGACTAACGAAAGGGCAAAAGATTTGTTAGGAATCATACATTCAGATGTATGTGGTCCTTTTAAGCCAGTGACTAGGAATGGTGAAAGATACTTCATTACCTTTACCGACGACTATCGTCGCTATGGGTATGTGTACCTATTAAGACAGAAAGATGAAGGTTTTGAAATGTTCAAGATCTTTGAAAATGAAGTACAAAATCAACTCAACAACTCGATTAAAGTTCTCCGCAGCGATAGAGGAGGTGAATACCTAAGTGATGCTTTTCAAGATCATCTTAGGAGTTGTGGGATTGTCTCACAACTCACTCCACCTGGAACACCACAACATAATGGTGTGTCTGAGAGGAGGAATCGAACCTTATTGGATATGGTCCGATCTATGATGGCTAGAAGCACATTACCTCTATCATTTTGGGGTTTCGCTTTGCTCCCCACGACCCATATTCTAAATATGGCCCCAACCAAAAAGGTGGAAAGGACACTTTTTGAGATATGGCATGGAAGAGTTCCATCCCTATCATACTTAAGGGTCTGGGGTTGTGAGGCTTGTGTTAAGACTCCCACCCCAAACAAATTGGAAGTCCGATCCACCAAGTGTATCTTTGTTGGATATCCTAGAGATTCTATGGGATATTATTTCTATGATCCACCGGAACAGAAGGTGTTTGTTGGTAGAAAGGGTGAGTTCTTAGAAGCAAAGTTTCTTATGGAAGGAACTAGCAGTAGAACAGTGGATCTTGAGGAGGATCAAGAACCACAACCTATTGCATGTTTGGTTGAAGCTAGCACTCAACATGAGGATGTTGAAGATGATCAAGTGGTTGATCAATACACACAAAACGTTCATAGAAGTGGTAGAACTAGTAATCCACCTGAAAGAAATGGATTTTTCATGGATGGATGCTATGTGGTAGATTCAGATGAACCAACCACATACCATGATGTAGTGTCCAATTCGGATTGTGACAAATGGCTCGAGGCCATGAGCGTTGAGATGCAATACATGCATGATAGCAAGTATGGGACTTGGTTGTACCACCTCTTAACTCCAAAGTAGTTGGAAGTAAGTGGGTTTTCAAGAAGAAAACCGATATGTATGGAAACTTGGATACTTATAAGGCTAGACTTGTAGCAAAAGGTTTCACTCAAACTCAAGGGGTTAACTATGATGAAACCTTTTCACCTGTTGTGATGCTAAAATCTATTAGGATATTGTTTGCCACAGCTGCTCATTATGATTATGAATTTGGCAAATGGATGTCAAAACCGCTTTCCTAAATGGATATCATGAGGAAGATGTCTATATGGTTCAGCCTAAAGGTTTTCTCGATCCAAAACATCCTGATAAAGTATGCAAGTTAAAGAAATCAATCTATGGATTGAAACAAGCATCGAGAAGTTAGAATCACCATTTTGATAAAGAAATAATTAAATTCGGATTCATCAAGAATGCTGATGAAGCTTGTGTATATAAGAAAGCTAGTGGGAGCATCATCACTTTCCTAGTATTGTATGCTGATGACATACTACTATTTGGAAATGACATTCCAACCTTGGAAGGTGTAAAAACCTGGCTTGGAAGTTGTTTTTCCATCAAGGTCTTGGTGAGGCCGCCTATATTCTAGGTATAAAGATCTATAGGGATAGATCAAGGCGGTTGATTGGTTTAAATCAAAGTGCATACATTGATAAAATCTTGAAAAGGTTCAAGATGGAGAACTCTAAGAAAGGTACGGTACCTATTCAAAGAGGAACGATATTGAGTACGACTCAATGTCCTAGCTCAAAGGATGAGCAAGATAAAATGAAAGCAATCCCATACGCATCTGCTATTGGATCCATCATGTATGCAATGATATGCACTCGACCGAACGTGTCATGCGCCTTACGCATGACAAGCCAATACAAGCAAAATCCTGGAAACAGTCATTGGATGGCTGTTAAGAACATACTTAAGTACCTAAGGAGGACAAAAGATATGTTCCTAATCTATGGATCTGGTGATGAGGAACTCGTTGTAAAAGGTTACACGGATGCGAGATTCCAAACCAATCGTGATGATTCACGGTCATAATCGGGATATATTTTCATTCTGAATGGAGGAGCGGTCTCTTGGAAGAGCTCCAAACAGGATGTGGTGGCTCTATCAACTACAGAATTAGAATACGTCGCCACCTCATTGGCAGCTCAAGAAGTTGCATGGTTGAAGAAATTAATTGCCAATCTAGGGGTTGTCCCTACCATTCAGGACCCCCTAGAGATCTTTTGTGATAACGAGGGTGCGATTGCCCAAATCAAGGAACCTCGTGCTCATCAAAAGACTAGGCACATTCAGCGGAGATTCAACTACATATGAGATGAAGTTGAAAAGGGAAAGATATGTATTCGCAAAGTTCACACGGATCAAAACATTGTGGATCCTCTCACGAAGCTCCTTGAAAAGGCAAAGCATGAAGGTCATACTTGTGCCATGGGACTTCGATATTCTAGTGATTGGATTTGATCTGTAATTTTGTATTTGGATATGTGGAACTTTTTATTATTTGAATAAAATTATTTGGTTATAATGTTTCAATTAATATTCCAATTTAGCATGTTTAATCCATGAGTAAATTGTTTACTCTAAATGTCCATAGTCGTTTAGACTTGTGGGAACACGTATGAGGGTAAGATTATTATGAATTTGGATTGGTAGATATTCATATGGATAAATATAGAGCAAAAGGTTGCTGCCAAGGTTCATAGATATTTGTGGGATGCTAATATTGGACTGACCTGCAGCTCAAATATTACTACATGGAATGTTCCTGATTGATCATAAGTAATTTTGAGTAAAGGCGAACATCATTTGGTATCCTCTGACCTGAGATACATATTGGGTCTACCAAATATTATACTTTGACTCAGTTCTTCGCTGTTCTGAAATATGGCAGTACAAAAGTCTGAGTTCAGGTATGATATAAGTTAATTGTGAGAGACGTATGTAGTCAAGATGGGATTTGTCCCTCTTATTCGTTGAGAGTAAAATGTCTAAGGCCTGATAAATTTAAATCAATGGAGAATGATCACTCTGTGTCTCTAGGATTTAACATGACATCTGTGATAAAAGGATAGATGATTGGTTCACCTAAAACATTTCAAGTATGGTACTTGAAGGAGATGATGTTATTGAATGGCACTTAGTCATACGTATTAAGGGTAGTAAACCATTGTTAGGCGGTATTTACTGCTTGCATCAATCTTCTATGAATCTTGTGCAAGTGGGAGATTGTTGGACCTCATATGCCCAAGACACATACAAGATTGATGTGGTTAGTATGTTATAATCCAAGTCAGGTCATACCCAATAACAAGCTATACAAACAACAATAAATGTTTGTTTGTTGATGAGATCATACAAATAAACATTAACACCAATTAAAAAATGAGTTTTCTAAAACATTGCTTTGTGGTTGAACAACATTATATGGATAATTTATTCATGAGATATTATTTGTTTCATTATTTAAATTGGGTAAATAATAACAAATAAAAATGTGTTATGGTTATAATATTAAAAGTGGTTTTAATTTTATAAAATCTTATGGTTGAAAGAGTATTCTTATAAAACTTTCAAATGGGAGGGAAACCCATTTGATATTGCATTTTTCGGCCGCCCTTATGGGTGGTTGGTTGCATGTGTTTTTGTCTTGTTATTTGCAAGATTAACTCCTTCTTTCACTCAACCATTCTACACACTTTTCTCTAACACACACAAAAGAAAAACCACTCTTTAGAACAACTGTTGATACATGTATGTCCCTAGATCGTGATATGTGATGTAATAGATCTTGTTTGGTATGATTAATGAACTGATATTGATAGTCTGTTGGTTATAATGTTTAATAGTTCATTAATGAGTCATGACTAAATTGATTGGGTTTATAATTACTTGAATGATTACATATAATATTATATAAATTAACTAAAACATTCAAACTTAACTTAATGAAGTTCCCATACGAATGGCTCATGCGAATGAACCATACACATGAAGAACTTCACACGATTGACTCAGTCGCACGACTGGACCAGGAGACTGGACCAGTCGTACGACTGTAACATAAGATTGGCTCAGTCGCACGACTGAACACTCAGTCGCCGAATGAACCAACCGCATGGTTCAATCGCACGACTGAACCAAGCTAATGGTTCAGTCGCACGATTGAATAGTGCCAACCTATAAATACAAATCAATTCATGAAAAACGAAGAGATTCGATCAAGTACAATTCCATACGAACCCTAGCCGTCCAGAAACCTTCCAAATCGTTCTCCAAGTTCATAGAACGCATTAGATCGATTCCTTATCGATTTCTAGCGTTAGTTTCAATCCTTGATTGATTCTTCGTTTGTTCTCACTGATTGGATCGCCAATCAAATAGGATTCCGCACTATTTGATCTGGTATACACGTGATCTCTAGGTATTTCAGTCGAATACCAGGTCCTAACAAGTGGTATCAGAGCCATTGGCTCGTGATTACGTGTTGATTCAATCAAGATTGCATAAAGTTTGTGTTTTTACACTAAAAACGCAATCTTTGGCATCAAAAGTGATCTTGGAAGTTCCCTGCTCATCGACGTTTGGTTTCTACGGACTCAGGCAACTAGAACTTGTGAAATTTCAAGTTTTTACGGCTGAAACCCGTCAAACCTAGGAATTTTCGCAAAACAGCAGCTTCAATCGCACGACTGACTCATTCGTACGACTGGACTCCATTCGCATTGCTCATTCGCACGATTGGACCTAGTCGCACCTTCATTCGTCCGATTGAACCGTTTGTTCGCATAGCTCATACGCACCAGATTCATTCGCACGACTGAACCAATCGCCCAGTTCATTCGCACGATTGAACCAATCGCAGAGCTTATACTCATGATTAGCTCATTCGCATCCTTCAGTCGCATCAGTAAAAGTTTGCTTGATTAGATTATAAGTTTATTCGTCATGGAAGATCAGATGTCAGCCTTTACTGCTGGGAAGGACTCAAGGATACAGAATCTGTTGCTGCTTGAGAGTGAGGTGGGGAATCACAATAAACCACCAAAGCTTTTGACTTTAGATGAGTTTCCCCACTGGAAACAACGTTTTGAGATCTACCTTAATGGAGTAGATCCTAATCTGTGGGAAGCCATTGAGATAGGCTATGGTACACCGGTGGGAGCTGATGGGGTTAAACTAACATTAAGTGGGATGACAGACGCACAGAAAGTAAAGTACAATACAGAGAAAAGAGTCTATGCATTGATCACTCAGTCTATCCCCAAAGACATATTCCACCAGTATTCCGAGAACAAGCAGTCCAAGAAACTGTGGGATGCGCTAGAGAAGAGATATGATGGTAATGCATCATTGAAGGCAATCAAAGAAAAGGAGTTAAAGAAGGAATTCGATAACTTCTTATCAATTGGTAATGAAAGCTTGGACGACGTCATAGATAGATTCTACCACTTGATGAGCGAATTGCATACACATGGAGTGGCTACTACCATGGAAGAAAAAGTTAGCAACTTCGCAGACGGGTTGCCGGATAAGTGGGTTACATTCGTGTCTAACCTGAGACAGAATGGAATCCTTATAAAGCAGGATATAAATGACTTCATTCTTAAGTTGCGAGAAGAAGCACTAAGGATGAAGTATAGAGCTCAGAAGTCTTCGTACACACAAAATCCAGCTTTATACAACGCCACACCTCAAGCTAAGGCATCTGGAGCACCCCTCCAGACTGCGTTTGTGTCTAGCTCGTCAGGTCCATCACATGCTTCTCCTTCTGGATCAGACACGTCTGGGTCATCATGTACCCATCATATTGGATCAGAAGCAAACGCTACCAAACTGAAGACCGAGAACTTCGGTAATGTGACCGTGGAAGTAGCACGAGAGCATATGGATCTCTTAGCAGCAGTGGTTCATTCATATGATGGACTTGTTGCTGGGAAGATTGGAAACTGCCATCTGGCAGATGAGGACTACGAGCAGGTGGATGAGATGGGGCTTGAAAGAATGGATATAATGTGGGCCTTAGCAAGTGCTGTTCGGAGGGCGAAGAAGTTTGTGAAAAAGACTGGACAGAACTTGGTTGCTACTAAGGACACCACCTTTGGCTTCGACAAGAGTAAAGTGACCTGCTTTAACTGTGGTGAGAAGGGGCACTTCAAACGAGAATGTGTCAAGCCAAAGAAGACGGGGAATGGGAACCCGTTCTCATCCTTTACTCGCCAGGACAAGCAACCCTCTAATTATACTTCATCAAACAAGGACCCAAAAGCACTAACTGCTCATGATGATGAAGGACAGGATTGGAGTTTCAGGTTTGTCTCACCAGGAGAATCTAACATTGCCAGTGTTGAGGATATTGACGATGATTCTGCGAGTGAAGGTGATATAGCAGTTGAAATTGCAATGTCACATAGTGAAGAAACAACTACAGCCGAGGTCAGCTACAAGCCAATGAGGAAGTTTCCACCTCAGAGACAGATAAGCCAGAGTCGACAGAACCAGAATCATCTGATGCGGCACTGATGGCTAATACTTCTGAACCAACTCAGGTAAGTACCACTGACCGAATTTTTAATAACCATGCTTGTTCTAATTGTGACACGTTTAGGAATAGCATAGATGAAAAATTTGCTAGGTTTTAGATCATAATGATAACTTAGTAAAAGATTTACGTCTGTGCACCGAGGCAAATCGAGTACTAAAACAAAATGAGCATTGTTATAAAGAAAAGATAGACCTATTGACAAACAACTTAGGGAAACTGAAGTAGTGGCTTTTAACCAAGCAAACGACATTAGGTACTATCTTAACTCCTAGAAGACACTAAGAAACAAAAAGCAGTTTTAGAAGTCGAAGTTAATTCATTAAAACAGAAACTGCATAGTTGGACTAGTTCTTCTCACATAGTTCAACACTTAGTGAGAGAAAGGAATAACGGGAAGGGATTAGGCTACAAAGTGGTTCCACCACCACCTGAGACCTTGATGAACACCAAGTCTAGACCAGTAAATAATAACCCCATCAAGGATCATGTGGTGACCACTCCTCTTGTTACTGATCCAGACACCTCATGTTCATCTACTGAATCTGGTAAGAAACAAAAGGAGGCCACTTCAAAGGCAAAGGATAAATTGCCATGTGTTAACCTGGAAAATGAATTTGAAAAATTAATTTAAAGTCAGGGTCAAATAGAGTCAAATCAGAACCTAAGAGGACTTCAATTGTTACCTTTTCACATGCTACAAGTCAAAAACCAGTTAACCAAAAAGTAAAACAGGTTAAATCAGTAAAGTTTGTTACACCAGAGAAAACATCAAACATCTAACAGTCAAAAACTAAAGTGATTGATGTTACTAGAGTGTCACGCACTTCTCCACAAAGAAAGTCTACTCATAAAGTTGATAGCAGGTCATGCTACAACTGTGGAGAATGTGGACACATTGCTTCCGACTGTCATTTCTATCAGACACCTAGGAAGAAGATTGATCTTCTGGCCTCTAGACCTAGGTCTTCTAAGCGGAGTTCTCTAACTCCACCTAGAAGAGCTAGTGAACCTAAAGTCCAACCTGTAAGCCAGACGACTGTTTATCATAAACAGGCACTGCACAAATCTGGTTTATGGAAAGAAAAATCCACCCTCGTGTCTGATACTGATAACAAGAAGGAACCTGGGCTACCCTCACCTTCTAAGGGTCAATGGGTGGAGTTTATGATGTGTGATGCCTCTGGGAAACCCAAGACAGTCAAAGCTTGGGTTCCTAACCTAAACTGATTCTGTTACTTTGTATGTGCAGGGTGTTCGCTATAGTGCTGAGACTAACACGTGGATTATAGACAGCGGAGCATCCAGGCAGATGACAGGAAACAGCGCCCTTTTATCGAACGTCAAACAAATAAAAGGAGGGCATGTTTCCTTTGCTGGAAACAAAGGAGGCTATATCACAGCTCAGGGAGAAGTGGGAAATCAGAAAGTTAAGTTTGATAAAGTGAACTACGTTCAACAACTTCAGAACAACTTACTTTCTGTTTCCTAAATCTGTGATAAAGGATTTAAAGTCGTCTTCGATAATCAGAAGTGTTACGTGCTGAAGAAAGAATATATGATCCCAGAGGACCAAGTTCTGATGACTGCTTCAAGATATAAAGACTTGTTTGTCTTGGATCTGTCAACAGCTGCCACAACGGATCATGAGGTTCAGTGTTTCTGATCTAAAGCTACTGAGAGGGACTCCATCTCCTGGCATCGGAGAATGGGACACATAAGTCAACGGAAGATGAATCATTTGATTCAGAAGGATCTAGTTAGAGGAGTGAATGCCAAGAACTTCCAACTTCCTGACTTTTGTGTAGCTTGTAAGAAAGGCAAACAGACAAAGAAGGCTCATAAGGAAAAGAAAGTTCATTCAATAGAACTTCCTTTTGAGCTTCTTCACATGGATCTGTTTGGTCCAGTTAGTACAAGGAGCATTGCAGGCGACGCGTACTGCTATGTGGTCACTGATGACTACTCAAGGTTCACTTGGGTAATGTTTCTGAAATCAAAATCAGAAACTTTGGAGACATTCAAGGAATTAGTAACCACACTGAAATCCCTCTACAAGCTCAAAGTTCGACAAATACGCTCAGACAACGGGACAGAATTCAAGAATCAAGGGATGGAGGCATACTGCAAGGAAAGGGAATTGTGCATCAATTCACTTCTGCCTACACACCTCAGATTAATGGCGTTGCTGAGAGAAAGAATAGGAGTTTGATGGAGACTGCCCGGACTATGCTGGCAGACTCGAAACTGCCTATCCAATTCTGGAACGAGGCAGTGGCAAATGCGTGCTCTACACTGAACCGAGTTCTAATAGTCAAGCGCCACGGAAAGACATGTTATGAGCTACTTCAAAGACGCAAACCGAATTTGGAGTATCTTGAACCTTTTGGCGCACCGTGTACACTTCTGAAGAAGACACAAGAAGGAAAATTCAGCGAGAAGGCAGTTGAAGGAATTTTTCTAGGATACAACATACCGAACAAGCGAGTTTACAATAACTCAATGGGTCTTGTAGAAGTGTGGTGTAATGTCGACGTTCAGAGATATACCACACCACCTACAGGCAAAGGACCTGCGTACTTCTTCGATTATGATGGATTCTTCAAATCCTTCAACATCCCTCTCTCTCCCTCGGATGATGCGTTAGCCACTAGGATGATGTATGATATTCTAATACTCCATCCAGCACACAGGGAGAGTCATCTACCCAGTCAGAAGGGGTAGTCGATGAAAGTGACTCCTCCTCTGAAGATGAAACTGAAGCAGATGACCAGAACGGTCAGGAGGAACAGGTTCCAGTTCCTGAAAGTCCTCAAGCATCCACAAGTGATGCACCCTCGACTTCGGAACCTCAAACTCCAACCTCCTCAGATGCAGACCAAAATGTTCACAATCTTGGTTCGGAGGTGACTGTGCCGACTACTCCAGGATCACGACTAAACGTCTATCATCCCCTTGACAATGTTATTGGAGATGTCTGATCAGGAGTAGAAACCCGAAATCAGTTATACTCAGCTGATTACGCCTCAGTTATGGAGAAGGGTTACATTCATGATGGTGCTTATCGATGTTTTGTCTCGCAGGTTGAGCCAAAATATGTCAGTGAAGCACTAAATGATGAGGCGTGGGTGAGTGCCATGCAAGAAGAAGTTCTGCAGTTTAAGAAGTTAGGAGTATGGACTCTGGTTGATAGACCTAAAAGTGCTAAAGTCATTGGCACCAAATGGGTACTAAAATGTAAGAAGGATGACCAAGGAGTCATTATAAGGAACGAGGAATGGAGATAGCACCTGCTGCTGGGACTCCACTTGCTACGAATCATGATATAGCACCTGATGAGAATGGAGATCTTGTAGATGCCACTATGTACGAGGAATGATTGGATCTCCCATGTATCTCACTGCCTCAAGACCTGATATCATGTATGCTACATGTTTATGTTCTAGATATCAGGCTAAACCTAAGGTCAATCATCTGATGGCGGTCAAAAGGATCTTTCGCTATCTAAAGGGTACACCCACACTAGGGTTGTGGTATCCTCATGATGACGATTTTGAGCTCACCGCGTATAGTGACTCGGACTATGGAGGCTGCAAAATGAACTACAAGTCTACATCAGCAGGCTGTCAATTCTTTGGGAGAAGATTAGTTACATGGCAATGTAAGAAGCTGACATCGGTTGCATTGTCAACCTGTGAAGCCGAATATGTTGCTGCTGCAAGTTGCTGTTCCCAAATCATTTGGATTCAACAGCAAATGCGGGATTACGGTTTGCAATTCTCGTCTACTCCTATTTTTGTTGATAACTCTGCTGCAATTGCAGTAACCAAAAATCCGGTTCAACATCCTAAGACCAAACACATCGGTATTAAATACCACTTCATAAGAGACTATTTTGAAAAACCTTAATAGATGTGGTTAAAATTAATACTGATTTTCAACGTGCTGACCTCTATACAAAAGCCTTTTATAAACCACGTTTTCAATACTTGCTAGAGGTCAACGGCGTTAAAGAAAAGTGAGGTAATTCTTGATGAGAATAATGTGTAGTCCGATGTAGTTCGTTTAAGTTTATTTTATTTTATGTTATCTGTTTTTTCTTTTCTTTTGTCTGTTATATTAACTTCATGTTACCTTGCTGTTTATTAAAATCCAAAAATAATTAAATCCGAAATGATTTTAGTATTTTAGGGGGAGAATATGTCAGCAAGTTAATATTAAAAAAAATAATAATAAAAAAAATAAATAAAAAATAAAAAAAAAATAAAATAAAATGAGGGAGAAGGGGTAACTAGCTGAAATAAAGTAGAATGTGTCTGTGATACCGATTCAATACCTTTGGAATATGATAGTACACAGGAACAAATCAAGAGGGATTTAAAATTTAAGGTTTGAAAAGATGCAAAAGTTCAAAGTATAAGTCTGTGTAGTCTAAGCAATATAAAAAGGGAAAATGATAGAAAACTGGCAACTCCTAAGGTGACACAAAGAAAGTAGACTTAGAGGCTGCTAGACCACAAATGATATGTTGGTAGATTCAACACAATAGACAATTAGACCTGATTGGTGATTTCAAGATCAAACTAAGTTGTTCAACTGACTGTGGACTTCCATCTTATCACTGGTTAACACAATCAAATATATTCCAATAAGGGGTAATGAGCATTTAAACGCCACAAAAGTGTGCGGATGACCAAATTAGAGCAAAGCAAGAAAAAATGAAAGACAAATGCAATAAAGCTAATGACTCATGTTGTTGGTGCATTTTGTGTCAAATAAAGTAAGCTGCTCTAACAAGGAGATAGGTTGTGTGCCTCTCTGCTGTGCGCTGGCACTGACCTGAGGATAAGCATAACCTAGATATTCTAGAATTCATTGTTGTTTGCCGCCTCTCTGCTGTGCGATGGCACTGACCTGAGGACAGGCTTCTCTTTGAAAGCTCTAAGAATAGTCTCTTCTTGTAATAATACCGTAGACCGCTCAAAACCTCTGAGGAATGTTGATTACCATATAAGTGTGGGATCCACAAATGTTAGCTGAAATAATTAAACCTAAATCAGTCACCAGTCTGCGTCAAAAGTCTGTGTATGGATTTAAGTGGACAAATATACTGACAATCTTAGTGGCTACATTCTCAAAAGTTCAACTCAATGTGAAAATCTAAGAGTTTCAGTATGATTTGCTTAAGTTGCTAACGACTCTGGATGAACACCGAGAATTTAAGCATCAAAGAGCTTTAATAACAAGTCCCAAAATGATTTGATATTCTTGTATGATTCCAAAATTGAGTTGGTCCAGATATGATCAATCTAAGTTAAAGTTGTCTACTCCTAATCAAATCCCTTAGATTTTCATCTTAGGGTTTTATCTCTCACGAAAAGTCCATACATAAACTTTAGTTGTGTAGTTAGTTTAAGTTACTATGTTTATCTTTTAATTTGTGTCTGTCGGACTACATTAGGGAAATCAAAAGGGAATTAACTTACCTAAAAAGGGTCATGTCTAGATGGCCACATGGTTTTAAAATTAAAAGGTCACGTCTGAAGTGACTGAATGGTTAAGAGCTTACAATGTTATTATCAAAAGTGAAAAGGGTCTGAATAGTAAATGTTAAAAATGACTGTAAACTCACAAAGTGTGACCCATTCGCACTAGTGGATCATGGTTATCGACCAACTATGCGGATGGCTTCCAATCGGCCGAATGGACATGAAATTGATCCATTCGACCGAATGGAAGGGGGAGAATGAAACAGTAGACCGACTGAGGCTCAGTCGGTAACTAAAGGGGCGAATGAAGGAGACCGAATGAGTCAGTCGACCGACTGAGACTCAGTCGGCCGACTGAATGCGATTGACTAGGCCAATCGTACGACTGAACCTCAGTCGCCCGATTGAACTGGGCAAATGAGGCCAGTCGGCCGAATGAACCCAGGTTCAGTATTTAAGGGACTGAGTCGATCGCATCTCACTCATCACTCCCAAAACACCCGAATCGTGTTCATTACCGTTACCCTGTCGAAATTGCCACCGATTCTGATATACATTGCGGTTAAGATGCTTACATTCCAGTGACGTTTTACAGGTACACTACTCCTTGAATCCTACCAAAATCAGTACATCACCGAACTACAATAGCGACATTGGATTAAATCAAGAACCGAACTGCGAATCGACCTAATCACCTATGTAAATGAAGCAAAATGTTAAAATTGAGTTTAATAGGTTATTAGTGACAAGTATACGAGACTAATGGACCATTACACACTGTTAAAAGACTTAGATTGGTCAAGATTCGACCCACAGGTGATCGAACAGTGAGGCAAGCGACTGGTCGTTCGAATGAACTCCAATCGCATGATTGAACCTTGCGATTGGATCATTCGACCGACTGAACCACCCGAATGTGTCCAGTCGGCAGATTGAACTCAATCGCATGTCTCAGTCAGCCGATTGAACTCAATCGCATGCATCAATCAGCCAATTGAACTCAATCGCATGCCTCAATCAGCCGATTGAACTCAATCGCATGACTCAAACAGGCGACTGACTTCAGTCGCATGATTCATTCGCACGAATGAATCAAAATGACTTTCAACATTACACTTAGAACAGAAGTTTTCATGTCTTATGTATTAATAGTTCTACGTCTTGTGTGTTACGGATAAATGGCAGAAAAGTGGACCATAAATCCCAAGCACAACATCTGTGCCCACTTGGATCACACCACCAGGAACGGGGCTGAGTTCACCGACATTATAGCATTTCTTAGACGGTCCCGGATCTATAAGGCGATCTCCACTCCTTGCACACCTTATAGATCACTCCATCAGGCATTCTGGGAAAATGCCTTGGTGGACCGCTCTCGTGAGCGGTACTGTATCAGGAGCTCCATACTGGGCCAGGATATTGAGATCTCTGCCGCCGACATTCAGAGGGTCCTAGAGTTCGGGGAGGACGCTGATCATCCTACAAAACTACATCCATTGACAGTGCGAGGATGCTTCCTAAGGCTAAAGTACGCTGGGGATATCAACTCAGGTGTGCTCAACAAGAGCAACCTGAGCCCCCAGTACAAGTACTTAGCACACGTGATCCTCAAGTGTGTAGCATCAAGGAGGGGTGGGTTTGACGACCTCTCAGACCAGATTCAAAATGCCTACATGGCACTGGTTCTGAACCACCCCTTTAGTTTTTCCAGCATGATATTATCCTACTTGGTGGAGAATTTGGAGGTAAAGGGAAAAGAGGGGTTTTGTATGTACCCCAGATTCTTACAGCTCATCTTCAACGAGAAGCTGCCACAGTTGCCCAAAGAGAGTCATGACGCAGTGGCCTTAGAGATAATGGATGATACTACTCTGGGCAGGATGAGAGTTTACAGGGGAAAGCAGATTAAGCCCCAAGTGAAGAGAATGATTCGCCACTTAGCAGATGAAAGCTATGTGGCACCGGGGAGACACCAATGGCGTCACGAGGACAGTGACTCCGACGTGGAGCCAATTGTCCTCCCTACTGATGATTCTGAGGAGGATGACAGTGAGGATGATGCTATTCCATCCAGAGGCACTGAGTCTGACTCGGTCCCTCGGTGTCTGTCTCACCTGCTGAGGTAACTGAGTCAGCAGGATTTCACCATGATTTTGTTCTTACCGTGGAAGATGAGGATGAATCTGATGAGGAGCCATTGACCCGGACTGTGGGAAGGAAAGTGGTTCCACAGAACACGGTTGAGGGTTGTGGTGAACAACCGAGAGGCTCCAGAGATACAGAAACTGATCCATCATATGCTCCGGGGTCCTCAGGCGGGATTGAAGGGGGAGCATCCACCTCGAAGGGAACGAGGAAAAAACGGATGGCTCAACCCCATGGCCAGAAAAAGAAAAAGCGAAAGGTAACCTTCATCACCACCATATCCCCCATACCTTCCACCACTACCACCTCTGCAAACACACCTGACACCACCATACCTCTCCCCACAGCAACCACAGACACCACCATACCGACCACCACAAGCCAGACCCCTGCCACCACTACATCATTCACCCCACACTCACCACCACTATCATCCAGATCTGACCCGATATTCACCACCTCCACCACCACCACTAGCCACCAAACCGAGCCCTCAGCCGACCCCTCACACACCTATATATCTCCTCTACCTCCAATCGGGGTAGAGGAACAACTGTCAGCCTTGAATAGAATGGTGTTACGATTGCTGGCGGCTGATGAGGAAAAGACCTCTCAGATCCGCCAGCTTACCGAACTGACTGCTGCACAATCGCTTAAAATTGCAGAGCAGGATCAAGCTATTGAGGAGCAGGCCCAGAAATTGGCTGCTCAGAACACTCAGTTGGACCAACTCCGAGCGCAAAGCGTCACGGCAGGTAAGCAGATAGAGGAGTTGGAAAAGGCTAAGAGGACCATTCTGCTAAAAATTGAAAGGATCAAAGGCGGAAACTCTAAAGATAAAGGATGGAGACAGAGATGGTGAAGATGATGATAATGATGATGAGAGTGACTCTGATGAAGAGAAGAACGAAGAGTGGTGCGCAGATGACGAGACTGAAGAAGGAGAGAAGCAGCTGAATCTGTCTCAGCTCCTGATCAAGAGAGAAACTAAGAACGACAGGACCAGTCAGCTTCTGTTTCTGCACCTTCACATGAAGAGACTAGCATACAGGATAAAAGTAAATAGTGGATGTTTATGTATTTAATTACTTTTGTACTCTGTATTGAAAAACCATGTACTGAATGTTTATATTAACTTAATGCATTTTGTTTGATATATTACTAATGATTTGAATGTGAAATGTGTAAATCAAACAGATCCAAAGTACCACAGAGATGAATTTGATATTGCTCCCCTTCAACAGGTCAAGTCTTAACTCACAATGATTCTTGATCAGCAAGGGATTGTCAGAAGGTCAGTGAGTTATACCCCTGAAGAAGGTGAAATAATTCACGATCTATCTAACGAGAAACTGGCAGAGATGTTCAGACTCAATCCTGATGACATTGTCAAGGATGCTCCAACAGTTGATTCAACCAGTGACGACGAACTACACGACGTTGATGAAGTTGAGGTTGAAGATATTGCTGCTGAAGAGTACACTCAATACGCTGACAACGAGGGTAATGTGGTCCCCAATCTGGGTGAGTCCCTAGTCAGTGATATGTTTGAGGTACTAGACAAGATGGAGCAGGAAGCAGGAAAGACGAAGGAACAGTCCAAGCCTCAAACAATGACGTATACATTCGAAAGGCTGAGTGGGCTGAATGTTCTAAAGAAGTCAGAGCCAACGTGCTGCACCGAAGAAGGATGCCTACACCAAGTTCTACAGCGTCAAGAAACATCATACGGTGTCAGGCAGGATTATAGCATGGGCATATTTTGATGATCTTAATGTTTATGCCGTTAAGAGGGAAAAGGGCATAGAGTACTTTAGATTTCCACATGATCTAAAGACTCTACCAGGATTGAGCTCAACCAGCTGGCCAAATTGAAGCTGTTCTATGCTGACCCGAGAAAAATGTCAGGCTGGTTTGAGGCAGCCTAAAGAAAGAGTACACACCAGGTGGATTAACTTCAGACCTCAACAACCTACAAGGTATATTAGAAGGTCTGAGATAGATGCCATTACTGGAAAACCTAAGATTGTGTTGAAGTGGAGTCCTCCTCGCACTATGTCGAGAATCCCTCTCAGGGAAATGCCACAGGATTTCACTCCACATTTCAAATGGTGGTACTATGATTGGAGAACTGCTGAAGCTGTCATAGTTCTGAACAAAGGGGATCAAATGGATACTGTCAGGGTATTCGACCCAATGTGGCTAACCAACTTGTCTGCTAATGATGTCTATACATTATACAAGTGGCCATTGTTCTATGACACACAAGACATTGTACAAGCCCTCCAGTTCCAAAATGTCATACGACTTTGCTTCGCGTTTGATATTCACGGGGAGTCACAACAGAGGACAAGTACAAAAAAAAAAAACGAGAAGGTAATGAAGAAAACAAGACATTAGAGAGATGTTGTTGGACAAAAGAACCAATGAGCCAAGATCAGAAAACCTCTAAGTCCCACATGGTATCACAACAACTGCTGAAAGCTTCATCAGCAGTTTGACAAGTGCTGAAGACTTCAACAGCTGAAGATCAAGTGCTGAAAACTTCAACAGTTGAAGAACTAAAGTGCTGAAGTACAACAGCTGAAGAACACAAGTACTGAAGCTGAACAGCTGAAGAACACAAGTACTGAAGCTGAACAGCTGAAGAACACAAGTGCTGAAGCTGAAAGACCAAAGTACTGAAGTACAACAGCTGAAGAGTTTACAAGTGCTGAAGATCAACAACTGATGTACAAAGTCTGAAGACAAAGACTGAAGACATCAGCTGATGATATCTACTGAAGTCATTAGCTGATGAAACATCTGAAGTTCAAAGTCTGAAGATCAAGTACTGAAGTTTCAGTAGTTTGTCACAACTGCTGAAGAGTACTTCTTCAGTAGTTGTGATATCAGTACTTTTATATTTTTAGTTTCAGTAGTTTTGTAAAACGACTGAAGAGCTTGTTCTTCAGTCGTTGTAGTTTCAGTAGTTTTATGTTTTTCAGTATTATAACAACTGATAAACTTAGCATTTTTTTAAGGAGATGTCAGCTGTTTGACATCTTCAGTAGTTGTGTTTCAGTTGTAATAAATCTGTTAGATGTCACTATCAACTGACATCAACAGACGTCACATCTCTTATATAAGTGGTGTCGACCTATTGTAATGGTGGCATTCTGTTACCACGAAAGCGATATTGAATGAAATATATTTGCACATATTCTCTCACTCTATAACCGTCTTGTTCTTTATTTAATATCATTTTGTTCTTGTGAATCGACTATTCATTGTTTGAATTCCGCTGTAATACTCTTCAATCAATCAAACATAGATCACTGATCCTAACAAGTGTATCAGAGCGAGGTTAATCATTGATCGATCTAACAATTGATCATTGAAACTGCTAATTGATATCTGTGTTTGATTGAATTAGCGTATTTGCAAGAACTGGTTATATAATTGAATTTCTGCGCTTCTTCTGGCCGTTCATTTATTTTGAGATCTTCTGGTTCAATTGGTTGTTGCGTTGTCTGTTCTAAATCTGTTTTAGTTTAACTGAATTTGATTGAATCCAAAATGACGACTCCTTGTAGTGATCCTCACAATACCGGTTCCTCAACCAAGCCTCCGATGCTGGTTAGGACCGAGTATAACATATGGCAACGAAGAATGCTTCATCACCTGTCTGTTAACAGTTTAGGTTGTTGGACATCTGTGGTACATGGACCACATAAGCCTATGGTGAACAATCCGGAAACCAATCAAATGGTTCCGAAGAAGAAGGAACAATACTCTGATGAAGATCGGAAACTATTTGAGATTGATGCTAAAGCCCATGGAATTCTGGCCATGGCACTGCCTAATGAAATCTATTCAGGGCTTATGCATCATGAAACTGCTCATGATCTCTGGATGCCCCTGAAGGAACATTCGGTGGCACTGATGAGGTCTAAGCAAACAATAGAGAGATCCTTGCCCAACAATATGAGACATTCTCTCATAGAAAGGGTGAGACACACTGACTCAACAGTTTGAGCGTTTTTCCTGCTTGATATCTGAGCTGAAAATGGTGAAACAGGAATACACCAATAGCCAGATGAACAACAGATTTCTCAGATCACTGCCTGAGAGATGGGACACTACACTATTGTCCTACGCTCCAGTGCAAATCTAGAAGGCCTATCTCTCACCCAACTTCATGGGAAACTGCTTACATTTGAAAGAGAGATAGAGCAGAAGAGGAAATTGTCCTCATCAGGAAAGCTCACTGATGACTTTGTACCAGGCAATACTGCCTTGGTTGGTCATGAGTCAGAATATGCTGCATCTGAAAGCAATTATGATGAGCATATAGATTTCTCTTCAAATAGTTCTGATCATGCATTTGTTGGTATTGAGAGTCATTCTGGCAGTAATAGTGACAATTTTGCTTCATCATGGATGATCTGAAAGGAATAGCTGATGATGATCTAGAAGAGATGGATATTCTGAGCCAGATGGCATTGATTAATATCATCTCAGAAGTTCTACAAGAGAACTGGCAGGAAATTTCCTAGACTCTCTGGCAAAACCAAAGTTGGCTTTGACAAGAGTAAGTTGAGGTGTCACAAATGCCAAGGCTAGGACACTTTGCAAGAGAGTGTAGATCAACTGGATCTAACTCTTCTGCACCCTTTGTCACTTTTCCTAGTACTAGTCCACAAAACAGAGGGCAACATCCTGCTGGTTCCGGTCATTATTCACATCCTAGATCTCCTGCATACTTTGTTCCCCAGGGTCAAATGTCATATCCTTATCCTGCTATTATGTGCCTCAACCAAATTCTGTTCAAGCTCCAATTGCACAACAACCACAAGCATTGCCTGAACCACAGCCTTCCCAATCTCATCAACAAAGTCAACCTCAACACACAGCTTCTTCACCCCAGGAGTTGTTGACTGGAGCAGTTTACCAGATGACATGTCTGGTCATGAACAACTGTTCTCAGGTGGTCACACGGTGGTGACAGTCCATTTGGAAATCTAGCTCTTATGGCTTTGGATTCTGCTGATACTTCATCCTCTAATCCTCTACACCAAAGGTGTCACAGGTATCCTTTGAGGCAAAAACCAAATTATGTTCTGACACATGCATAGCAGCATTTGCATCTATTAGAGAAGCAAATGTAGCTTTAATCATCAAGAATATTGAGCTAGAACAAATAATTTCCAATAACAAAGCTGAATTTGAGTCTGTGCTTAATGATAAAAATGATGAGATTTACAAACTGAAATGCCAAATAACTGATGATAAGGCTAGGGAAGAGATACTTCTAGAGAAGTAAAGATCTCAAAGAAACCCTTGCAGTTACCCAGGTAGAGTGTGATAGATGGGTACAATCATGCAAAGGTTTTGAAATGCTTCTTAGTAAGCAATCTGCTTCCAATGTGAGTTTGGCATTGGTTACAATCACACTGCTCACCTACAGATTTTACTCCAAGAGCAGAGGTAGAATCTGATGGTGAGAGTGATAACCAATCCATCTCATCATGTGATCTACCTTCTGATACAGCACAATCAGAAGTAACAGTCAGCATCAAGCCCTCTCTGAACCTATCAGCTGATGTGATGGTTCAAATGCTAACACTCACATGATCAATGAGTTGATCAACTCAGGAGTTAATTCTGAAAGTCCTGAAAGGACAGAGAGCAAGATTTAACACCTGAAGTTCAAACTCCAACTGCTGTCAGTACTGAAGAGAAGAAAACTGTCATTAGAAAGAGTTTGAAGACTACTAAAGAGGCAGTCAAGAAAGCAAACAATGCTTCCAAAGCATTGAAGAGATCAACCTAAGATGAAAGAGAAATCATATGATGTGTGGTTTGTTCAATCATCTTACAGATGAGCTGGTACAAAAGAGGTTCCAAACTCAAACAAAAAGAAGAATTAAAGAGAAAATGGTAAAAATGAAAACTGAGTTTGAGACCACATTTGTATCAGCAACATCAAATCCTGTAACCCTTAAGTCCTCAAAGAAATCCAAAAGGAAGGGGTTAAACAGGTGACAGCTGAGAGTGCTCAGAAGAAGAAGGTGCAACATAGGAACTTATCAAACTCCACTGGCAATGTGTCTGATGAGCTAAAGCTTTATCACAAAATCAGACACAGCTGGTTATGATGGTTCAACATCTGTTGGGTAGAGTTAACCAACTAGATGCTCCTATGTTGAAACCACAGAAAAGGAGATCCAAGCCAAAGGATTCCTCTTCTTCACCATCTTCTTCTTCTCAGGTTGTCGTGTTCAAATAAACCTGTTAGTTTACCATCTATTGATGAGACCAGGCCCAAAACCAAAAAGGTTGGCTATCTAAAACTAACTGATTGTTTATTTTTGCAGGGTTCTCCAACATGCCAAAGTAGCATCTGGTATGTAGACAGTGGGGGATCTATGCACATGACTGGGAACAGCTCTCTTCTTCATGACTACTCTCAAGGAAAGAAGGGATTTGTTTCTTTTGGCAATGATGCTAGGGGTTACATCATTGGTAAAGGCTTTGTCTCCAATGGAGAAATCAAATTTGATGATGTTAATCATGTGGAAAATCTCAAGTACAATCTCTTGAGTGGTCAGTCAAATGTGTGATAAAGGCCATGTTGCTCTTTTCACACAGTCAGAACTGTAGGATTCTGTCATCCAAAGTTTTGCACTTGATTGACAAGGTGTTGGATGATCACACTCTCCTGAGACCCAACAGGACATGAAGAGTGTATGCCTTAGATCTTTCCAAGAAAATAGATCTCAAAGGCAATCCTTGCCTATTTTCCAAAGCCTCTTCTCAAGAATCTAAACTGTGGCACAGAAGGCTGGGTCATGTTAATTTCAAAAACATGAATCAGCTTATCCACAATAGTTTAGTCAGAGGCTTACCAATAAAGGAGTTCCACTGTGATGAAACCTGCACTGCTTGTTTAAAAGGAAAACAGCACAAAGTCTCATTCCCTCCTATTGAAGAACCTAAGTCCACTGCCTGCTTGCAATTACTGCATATGGATCTATTTGGTCCTGTGAGAGTGATGAGCATGGCAAAGAAGAAATACTGTCTGGTAACTAGGATGATCACTCCAGATTTGTATGGACTTTCTTTCTACATTCAAAGGATGAGGTTGCTCAGAAAGTTATTAACTTTGTGTTGTATATTAAGAAGCAGTATTCCCTTCCAGTCAAGTGTATCAGAGTGATATGGAACTGAATTCAGGAATCATACACTTGATGAATTCTATCTCTCAAAGGGAATCAAAAGGCAGTTTAGCATCCCCAGGACTCCAGAACAAAATGGAGTAGTGGAGAGAAAGAACAGGACCCTCATTGAAGCTGCAAGGTCCATGCTGGCTGACTCTGGTTTGCCACTGACCTTTTGGGCTGAAGCTGTCACACAGCTTGCTATGTGCAGAATAGAGTTTTAGTAAATTAGAGGTTGATGAAGACTCCATATGAAGTTCTCCATCATTTGGCTCCTCTGATTTCATTTTTCAAAGCATTTGGATGTCCCTGTTTTATTCTCAACACAAAGGATCACTCCATAAATTTGATCCTAAGGTGGATGCTGGGTATTTTGTTGGTTATTCATCTACTTGCAAGGCATACAGAGTCTTCAACTGCAGAACAACAGATAGTTGAAGAGACTCTGCATGTGAAGTTTAATGAATCTCCTTTGGACAAGATTCCACAAAACCCTGTGGAGTTGTTTGATTTGGACATACTGCAATATGTTCCTTATCAACCTCCAGCTGTTGCAGATCCTGTGGCTTAATCATCTTCTGCAGCATGTCTTCCACCTGGTTGTATTGATGATGATGATGATAATATCAATACTCACCTATTCAAGTTTAGTGACCAACTGCCTGTGTCTGCTAACCTTGATGTTCCTGTACCTTCAGCAGTTCCATCCATAACTGCTGATGAGATCTCTGTTTCCTCTGCATCTTTTGAGTTACCATCAAATTCTTGGTTTCCAGAGTCTACATCAACATCTGCTGCTGCTGAAGGTTCTACAAACACTTGCACAGATCTCATTTTTTATCAAGAACTGAAGAATCACCCCATGTCTCAGATTATTGGTGATATCAATGCTGGTGTTTAACCAGAAGTCAATTGTCTAATTCTGCTTCTATGCTCTCTTCATCAGTCAGCTAGAGCCAAAGAACTACCATGTTGCTTTGAGAGACAATGGATTTTGAAGCTATGCAGCTTGAGCTACTTCAGTTCAAGAAACAGCAAGTGTGGGAACTTGTTCCTCTTCCCCCAGGTAAGTGTGCTATAGGCACTAAATGGGTGTTTAGGAATAAAACCGATGAAAATGGATTATTGTTAAGAACAAGGCTAGACTGGTTGTACAGGGGTTTTCACAAGAAGAAGGTATTGATTATGATGAAACCTTTGCCCCTGTAGCCAGACTAGAGGCAATCAGATGTTCTTAGCCTATGCTGCATTCCACAATCTTAAAGTTTTTCAAATGGATGTTAAAAGTGCATTTTTATATGGTAAAATAAAGGAAGAAGTTTATGTGTGTCAACCACCAGGCTTTGAGGATAATAAACATCCTGAATGGGTGTATAAACTTGATAAGGCTCTTTATGGGTTGAAACAAGCTCCTAGAGCCTGGTATGAGACACTCTCTCTACTTTTCTTCTTAAGAATAATTTCACTAGAGGCTCCATTGATAAAACTTGTTTATTAAGAAGGTGGATCAGCATAAGCTACTTGTTCATATTTATGTTGATGATATTATTTTTGCATCCTCTATCCCCAGTTGTGTGATGATTTTACAACATTAATGAAAAAGAGGTTTGAAATGAGTGCAATGGAGAATTACAGTTCTTTCTAGGCTTGCAAATCAAACAAAAGGCTGATGGAACCTTTATTCATCAGTCAAAATATACAAAAGATCTTTTGAATAAGTTTGATTTACAAACTGTAAGCCCTGTTCTACTCCCATGTGCAACATCCACACAACTAGATGCTGATCAGAAAGGTAAAGCTGTTGATGAAACGCTTTACAGATGTATGATTGGGTCCTTGATGTATCTAACAGCTTCTAGACCAGATATTATGTTTGCTACATGTGTTTGTGCTAGATTTCAGGCTGCTCCTAAAGAGTCTCATTTGATTGCAGTCAAGAGAATCTTTAGATATTTGCAAGGTACACAATCTCTAGGTTTATGGTATTCCACTGACACTTTTGCAAATTAGTTGCTTTTTCAGATAGTGACTAGGCAGGTGCAAGTTAACTAGAAAGTCAACTTCTGGTGGTTGTCAATTCCTAGGCAACTGTTTGATTCTTGGCAGTGTAAGAAAAAAAACATCTGTTGCTACATCAACTGCTGAGGCCGAGTACATTGCGTTGCAAGTTGCACCTCTCAGGTACTCTGGCTTCAGAACCAACTTCTGGATTATGGCATTACAGAGACTAAGACTCCATTGTTAATGATAGTGCTTTAGCTCTGTGTATTGTAAAAAATCCAGTCCAGCACTCTAGGACCAAACATATAGAGATCAGAAATCATTTTATTCGGGATTGTTTTGCAAAAGGTCTGATTGATCCTAAGTTGTGCCTAGTGCTGATGAGCTTGCAGATATTTTTACTAAGCCTTTGGATAGTTCTACTTTCCAAAACCTTATGTTAAGGCTTGGTATGCTGCAGCTAGAATAAGTGACAACTATTGATGATTCAGTAGTAATTACCAATGATCATTGGTACCCATGTCACATATAAGTACTGATGAGTCCTTTTCCCTTCAGTAGTTTTATAACTACTGATGGCTAAATGCCTCACAAGTACTGAAGTACTTTATCTATTCCAAACTACTGATGTAGTTAAAACTACTAATATAGTTACAACTACTGAATCAGTATCAACAGATAAGTACTGATTCCCTATGAAACACCTAAAATCCGATGCAAAGTCTGATGAGTAAGTCTTGAGGACAGCGTGAAACAGCTGAAAGGCTATGAATTGACGACAACTACTGAAGAGAACTTTCTCTTCAGTTGTTTCAACAACTGCTGTTTCATTCTAAACAACTGAAGCAAAACCATGTCTTCAGTAGTTTTATAACTACTGATGACTAATACCAAGTCTTCAGTTGTTTACAACAGCTGATGACAAAACCACTGTCTTCAGTAGTTTCACAACTACTGATGACAAACACCAAGTCCTCAGTTGTTTCAATCATCTGAAGTCAAAACACGGTCTTCAGTAGTTTTCTAACTTCTGATGCCTAACACCACGACTTCAGCTGTTTCAACGTCTGAAAGGATAATACCATGTCAACAGTCGTTTAAAACTACTGATGACTAACACCACATCCTTCAGTCGTTTTCTTACCTGTACCCTATAATATCCCTGACCTAATCCTTCAATGCTTCATCTTCTTCAAACCTACCGTTCCTCTCCAAAACTTCTCTCTTCTCAATGGCGTTCATGCAAATTAAACCGCGACACAACTGTGTTGCCTACCTTACTAAATCACCTGTCTGGGCTAAGTTCGATACTGCTATCGATCTTATGATTCAGTCCCAATACAAAACGGCATTTCTTCTGAATCCCATACTACATGCCGAATCCCTCCAACAATTCTGGATGAACGTTACTATTACCACTGTGGGAGAATAACACACCATCTCTCCAGTCGGTCGTTAACAACAAAGAAGTGGTCATCACTCCTGCAATAATCCGCCAAATTCTTTCTCTGGATGATGCTATTTCTCCTGCTGGATATCCCAAGGGCACCACAGATCTATCCTTTGCCCAACATGGATATCAAGGCAATCTCAGTGCCTCCACTATCATGAAGAAACACTTCCATGACGCTGAACGCCTAATTTTTCACATGGTGAATGTATGTTTGGCTCCTAAGACTTCGTCTTGGGATCAAATGTCGACAAAAGTGGCAGCAGGTAATGTATTCTATTCTTGAGCAACAACCGTTAAATTTTCAGAAATAATATTTTCGGAGCTCAAGGATATGGCTCAAAAACTAACTGTTAACGTTGGATACTATATCCACGGTTCATAATGGCCATCATTACAAACCAGCTTAATGCTGAGGGACTTGTTGGCTTGGGAGTCCCTGCTACGGCTGTTCTGCCGGAAGTATACTCCGGCACAACTCTGACCAGACACTCAAATTGGCTGCCAAGCTGCGCAAACCCACGCAGCTGGAACCCACAGCCACCACCTCCAAATCAAAAGTCCCCACCAAACCCACCAAAAAGAAACCCAAAACGGCTACTCAGGGAATGAGTCCCCTGAGGATGCCCCTGCAACACAAACGCAGGAGATATCCACTAGTCCAAACCCCCTAGTGGATACAATGACTCTTCCAGCCATAGCCGCTCAGGCTTCCTCTCAACAGGAGCCTGCAGCAACCACACAAGGGGTACCTACATATCTGGGATCTTCCTCACTTGAGGAGATTGCCATTGAAAAGCACCAACCTCCCCAGGTGCACACTGCTTCTATCCCTTCACCCCATCAACCGCCCCTCACAGCCCAACTTTAATGGTTGCACAAGTGCTGACTCAACTGCACTCCTCACCCCCTCCCCAGAAACCACTTACTACTGGGAACACCTCTACAATTGAGGGGGAGGAACACAGTGCAATTGAGAACCCACAGCACAGGGGTTTACCACTTCTATCTCCTGGTGTAGATAAGGAGCTTAGAATATCTAGTGAGGCTGCCACCTCTTCTGAATCAGCACATGATCAGAATGAGGCTGGTAACATTGCTAAGACCTCACTAGAGGCAACAGCTGATGATGGACATTGTCCTGAGGCTGGAAGTCCCCAGTACCAAGCAAAAGGGGCACATGCAACAACTGGTCTACACCCAGTGCATGTCAATCCTGCTCCAAGCAGGAGGTCAGATGATTCAGCTTCGGCTGATGATGACCTGGGCTTTTTCTACGATGTTCTTGCCCAGAACACAATCCTTGAAGAGAAAGTCAGTAGGCTTCAAAACCTACTTGACCAACTTTCACAAGGAGAAAGACCATCTGCCTCCACCAACCACAGATGGCACCTTCAGTTGAAGGTTCCCCAAACACTGAGCCACTCCAAACTCAACCACCTGCCTCTGCTTCAGGCCCTATTTCTCAGGAACAGAACCCTCCTGAGCAAATAGGTGCTGTACTTCAAAATTCCCTCCCTCTCATCACACCCATAATCACTGATATTGTGACTAAAGCCATTGATGAGAGGCTTTCCTCAACTTTACAACCCTTGATTGATGCTGTGCAAAAGACACTTTCTGCGGTACAAACCCTTCCTCCAATGCATCCCAAAAGGGGGAGAGTACTGCAGTGAAAGAAAAGAAGAGGAAAAGAACAGAGGAAAAGGAAGAGAAGCAAGCCCAAGAGGAGGAGAAAGAAAAGCAACCACTAGCTCACTTACAAGCGCAAGAAAAGTGCTGAGGATCAACCTACTGAAGACAAATCCTTGGAAGAGCTGGTAAAAGAAGCTGACACTACACACAGCCGATCCATGGATAAAATAATTGAACAACTCTTCAGGCAAGGGTTTGATACAGCCACATTGGATAGTGAGATCAGAAGGTTGGAAGTGCAAGAGATTCAAACCCGATGGGCTGGGTATGATGCTCTTGAAAAAGAGAGATTGGAGATAATGATCCGCTTCATTGCAAAATACTTAGGAAGATCGTTAATGGAGATTCGCGCGTGGACCAGGGACAGTATTCTGGCTATAGCCACCAGAATCTGTCTGTCTGAGCAATTCCACAAGGGGATTATTGTTGAAGCCCTTGATGAGGCTGGGGCTGGTAAAAGGTTGGAAATGGCTAAACTTACAAAGGCGAAACTTACTACAAAGATGCTGGATCAACCTTCCCTTCCACCCACTCAAACACTGCCTACCCCTCAAATCTCCAAACCAATCTCTAAGCCAAACACCAAAACCTCTTTCTTCAAAACCAATTCCTTACCAACCCAACCATCATCCAGTGATGCACCTAGAAGGAGGAGAAGGGTGCTGAGGATGGAAGAAGAAGAAGAAGAAGAGGATGAAGATGATAGTCTGCCACTCTCTGCTGTTCTAAAGCTACCAAAACCAGAAGTCAACCCATGATCACACCTGACTCTCAAAGGGAAATGGTCAGAGTCAAGATAGAAGATGAAGAACAGCAAAAACAGCACGATGAGCAACTACTGAAGATGGTTGACAAGGAATTTCCTCAGTCATCATCTATCAAGCAGCCATGAAGGGCATGCTCAGAGGCTGTACACTCTCAGGCACACTTTTCAGTATCAGAAGGAGAGAGTGAGAGTATGGCCAGACCCCAGGGTGAGTTCTAGAATCCATAAAAGAACTATTCCACACAGATACAATGGCCAGGTTAGAAAAACAATAGATTATACTATCATGTTGGCCATTGTAGTCACACCTTGGGAAATCATTGATGAATTCAAGAAAGCTCATCAAGCAAAGATGACCCCTCAAGCTTTATTGGAAAAAAGATGATCAAAAAGGGGTTGTTATATAAAAAGCTTGAAGACATCCAGAAGAATGAGCTCCAGTTACTACTTGAAGGCACCCATCCTGATGAATTTTTCTATAGGGAGGTAACTACAGTGGAGCTTAAAAATGGCAGGACCATGAAGTACTTATCTGAGTACTATGGTCCAGAGTTCTTCTTCGAAGGAGGAGTAGAAGAACTCTCCAAGGAGGAACAAGTTGTTCTCCTTGAGGCCTATGTTCGAGAGTCATACAGACTCATTATGGGGAAGTAAATCTCATGAATGGGATAACAACTGTGTCCAGTTCCCCAAAACAGAGTTCCCATTCATACCTTGCCAAACAAATATCTGAGATTTCTTCCCAGGCTGGAGCTTACATGGGTCATCTTCTCTACTGATCAAGAAGGAAAAAGACCAACATTTTGCCAACAATAAGCGGGATAATAAATAATTTAGAGGTTTTGGCTGCATTGGTTCAGGGGAGTTTGTTGGACCAAAAGAACCAATGAGCCAAGATCAGAAAACCTCTAAGTCCCACATGGTATCACAACAACTGCTGAAAGCTTCATCAGCAGTTTGACAAGTGCTGAAGACTTCAACAGCTGAAGATCAAGTGCTGAAAACTTCAACAGCTGAAGAACTAAAGTGTTGAAGTACAACAGCTGAAGAACACAAGTACTGAAGCTGAACAGCTGAAGAACACAAGTACTAAAGCTGAACAGCTGAAGAACACAAGTGCTGAAGCTGAAAGACCAAAGTACTGAAGTACAACAGCTGAAGAGTTTACAAGTGCTGAAGATCAACAACAGATGTACAAAGTCTGAAGACAAAGACTGAAGACATCAGCATGATGATATCTACTGAAGTCATCAGCTGATGAAACATCTGAAGTCCAAAGTCTGAAGATCAAGTACTGAAGTTTCAGTAGTTTGTCAAAACTGCTGAAGAGTACTTCTTCAGTAGTTGTGATATCAGTAGTTTTATATTTTTAGTTTCAGTAGTTTTGTAAAACGACTGAAGAGCTTGTTCTTCAGTCGTTGTAGTTTCAGTAGTTTTATGTTTTTCAGTAGTTATAACAACTGATAACACTTAGCATCTTTTGTAAGGAGATGTCAGCTGTTTTGACATCTTCAGTAGTTGTGTTTCAGTTGTAATAAATCTGTTAGATGTCACTATCAAGTGACATCAGCAGACGTCACATCTCTTATATAAGAGGTGTCGACCTAATGTAATGGGACATTCTGTTACCACGAAAGCGAATATTGAATGAAATATATTTGCAGATATTCTCTCTCTCTATAACCGTCTTGTTCTTTATTGAATATCGTTTTGTTCTTGTGAGTCGACTAATTCATTGGTTGAATTCCGCTGTAATACTCTTTAATCAATCAAACATAGATCACTGATCCTAACAAGTGGTATCAGAGCGAGGTTATCATTGATCGATCTAACAATTGATCATTGAAATGCTAATTGATATCTGTGTTTGATTGAATTAGCGTATTTGCAAGAACTGGTTATAGATATTGAATTTCTGCCGCTTTCGTTCATTTATTTTGAGATCTTCTGGTTCAATTGCTTGTTGCGTTGTCGGTTTTAAATCTATTTTAGTTTAACTGAATTTGATTGAATCCGAAATGACGACTCCTTCTAATGATCCTCACAATACCGGTTCCTCAACCAAGCCTCCGATGCTGGTTAGGACCGAGTATAACATATGGCAACGAAGAATGCTTCATCACCTGTCTGTTAACAGTTCAGGTTGTTGGACATCTGTGGTACATGGACCACCTAAGCCTATGGTGAACAATCCGGAAACCAATCAAATGGTTCCGAAGAAGAAGGAACAATACTCTGATGAGATCGGAAACTATTTGAGATTGATGCTAAAGCCCATGGAATTCTGGCCATGGCACTGCCTAATGAAATCTATTCAGGGCTTATGCATCATGAAACTGCTCATGATCTCTGGAATGCCCTGAAGGAACAATTCGGTGGCACTGATGAGGTCTAAGCAAACAATAGAGAGATCCTTGCCCAACAATATGAGACATTCTCTCATAGAAAGGGTGAGACACTGAATCAACAGTTTGAGCGTTTTTCCTGCTTGATATCTGAGCTGAAAATGGTGAAACAGGAATACACCAATAGCCAGATGCCCAACAGATTCCTCAGATCACTGCCTGAGAGATGGGACACATACACTATTGTCCTACGCTCCAGTGCAAATCTAGAAGGCCTATCTCTCACCCTACTTCATGGGAAACTGCTTACATTTGAAAGAGAGATAGAGCAGAAGAGGAAATTGTCCTCATCAGGAAAGCTCACTCATGACTTTGTACCAGGCAATACTGCCTTGGTTGGTCATGAGTCACAATATGCTGCATCTGAAAGCAATTATGATGAGCATATAAATTTCTCTTCAAATAGTTCTGATCATGCATTTGTGGTATTGAGAGTCATTCTGGCAGTAATAGTGACAATTTATGCTTCATCATGGATGATCTGAAAGGAATAGCTGATGATGATCTAGAAGAGATGGATATTCTGAGCCAGATGGCACTGATTAATATCAGATCTCAGAAGTTCTACAAGAGAACTGGCAGGAAATTTCCTGTACTCTCTGGCAAAACCAAAGTTGGTTTTGACAAGAGTAAGTTGAGGTGTCACAAATGCCAAAGGCTAGGACACTTTGCAAGAGAGTGTAGATCAACTGGATCTAACTCTTCTGCACCCTTTGTGACTTTTCCTAGTACTAGTCCACCAAACAGAGGGCAACATCTTGCTGGTTCTGGTCATTATTCACATCCTAGATCTCCTGCATACTTTGTTCCCCAGGGTCAAATGTCATATCATTATCCCTGCTATTATGTGCCTCAACCAAATTCTGTTCAAGCTCCAATTGCACAACAACCACAAGCATTGCCTGAACCACAGCCTTCCCAATCTCATCAACAAAGTCAACCTCAACAACACAGCTTCTTCACCCAGGAGTTGTTGGGAGCAGTTTACCAGATGACATGTCTGGTCATGAACAACTGTTCTCAGGTGCTGGTCAACACGGTGGTGATACTTCATCCTCTAATGCCTCTACACTAAAGGTATCACAGGTATCCTCTGAGGCAAAAGCCAAATTATGTTCTGACACATGCATAGCAGCATTTGCATCTATTAGAGAAGCAAATGTAGCTTTAATCAACAAGAACATTGAGCTAGAACAAATAATTTCCAATAACAAAGCTGAATTTGAGTCTGTGCTTAATGATAAAAATGATGAGATTTACAAACTGAAATGCCAAATAACTGATGATAAGGCTAGGGAAGAGATACTTCTAGAGAAGTATAAAGATCTCAAAGAAACCCTTGCAGTTACCCAGGTAGAGTGTGATAGATGGGTACAATCATGCAAAGGTTTTGAAATGCTTCTTAGTAAGCAATCTGCTTCCAATGTGAAGTTTGGCATTGGTTACAATCACATGCTCCACCTACAGATTTTACTCCAAGAGCAGAGGTAGAATCTGATGGTGAGAGTGATAACCAATCCATCTCATCATGTGATCTACCTTCTCATACAGCACAATCATACATTCAGATGTATGTGGTCCTTTTAAGCCAGTGACTAGGAATGGTGAAAGATACTTCATTACCTTTACCGACGACTATCGTCGCTATGGGTATGTGTACCTATTAAGACACAAAGATGAAGGTTTTGAAATGTTCAAGATCTTTCAAAATGAAGTACAAAATCAACTCAACAACTCGATTAAAGTTCTCCACAGCGATAGAGGAGGTGAATACCTAAGTGATGCTTTTCAAGATCATCTTAGGAGTTGTGGGATTGTCTCACAACTCACTCCACTTGGAACACCACAACATAATGGCGTGTCTGAGAGGAGGAATCGAACCTTATTGGATATGGTCCGATCTATGATGGCTAGAAGCACATTACCTCTATCATTTTCGGGTTTCGCTTTGTTCTCCACGACCCATATTCTAAATATGGCCCCAACCCAAAAGGTGGAAAGGACACTTTTTGAGATATGGCATGGAAGAGTTCCATCCCTATCATACTTAAGGGTCTGGGTTGTGAGGCTTGTGTTAAGACTCCCACCCAAACAAATTGGAAGTGCGATCCACCAAGTGTATCTTTGTTGGATATCCTAGAGATTCTATGGGATATTATTTCTATGATCCACCGGAACAAAAGGTGTTTGTGGTAGAAAGGGTGAGTTATTAGAAGAAAAGTTTCTTATGGAAGGAACTAGCAGTAGAACAGTGGATCTTGAGGAGGATCAAGAACCACAACCTGATGCATGTTTGGTTGAAGCTAGCACTCAACATGAGGATGTTGAAGATGATCAAGTGGTTGATCAATACACACAAAACGTTCGCAGAAGTGGTAGAACTAGTAATCCACCTGAAAGAAATGGATTTTTCATGGATGGATGCTATGTGGTAGATTCAGATGAACCAACCACATACCATGATGTAGTGTCCAATTCGGATTGTGACAAATGGCTCGAGGCCATGAGCGTTGAGATGCAATACATGCATGACAGCAAGTATGGGACTTGGTTGTACCACCTCTTAACTCCAAAGTAGTTGGAAGTAAGTGGGTTTTCAAGAAGAAAACCGATATGTATGGAAACTTGGATACTTATAAGGCTAGACTTGTAGCAAAAGGTTTCACTCAAACTCAAGGGGTTAACTATGATGAAACTTTTCACCTGTTATGATGCTAAAATCTATTAGGATATTGTTTGCCACAGCTGCTCATTATGATTATGAAATTTGGCAAATGGATGTCAAACCGCTTTCCTAAATGGATATCATGAGGAAGATGTCTATATGGTTCAGCCTAAAGGTTTTCTCGATCCAAAACATCCTGATAAAGTATGCAAGTTAAAGAAATCAATCTATGGATTGAAACAAGCATCGAGAAGTTAGAATCACCGTTTTGATGAAGAAATAATTAAATTCGGATTCATCAAGAATGCTGATGAAGCTTGTGTATATAAGAAAGCTAGTGGGAGCATCATCACTTTCCTAGTATTGTATGCTGATGACATACTACTATTTGGAAATGACATTCCAACCTTGGAAGGTGTAAAAACCTGGCTTGGAAGTTGTTTTTCCATCAAGGTCTTGGTGAGGCCGCCTATATTCTAGGTATAAAGATCTATAGGGATAGATCAAGGCGGTTGATTGGTTTAAATCAAAGTGCATACATTGATAAAATCTTGAAAAGGTTCAAGATGGAGAACTCTAAGAAAGGTACGGTACCTATTCAAAGAGGAACGATATTGAGTACGACTCAATGTCCTAGCTCAAAGGATGAGCAAGATAAAATGAAAGCAATCCCATACGCATCTGCTATTGGATCCATCATGTATGCAATGATATGCACTCGACCGAACGTGTCATGCGCCTTACGCATGACAAGCCAATACAAGAAAAATCCTGGAAACAGTCATTGGATGGCTGTTAAGAACATACTTAAGTACCTAAGGAGGACAAAAGATATGTTCCTAATCTATGGATCTGGTGATGAGGAACTCGTTGTAAAAGGTTACACGGATGCGAGATTCCAAACCAATCGTGATGATTCACGGTCATAATCGGGATATATTTTCATTCTGAATGGAGGAGCGGTCTCTTGGAAGAGCTCCAAACAGGATGTGGTGGCTCTATCAACTACAGAATTAGAATACGTCGCCACCTCATTGGCAGCTCAAGAAGTTGCATGGTTGAAGAAATTCATTGCCAATCTAGGGGTTGTCCCTACCATTCAGGACCCCCTAGAGATCTTTTGTGATAACGAGGGTGCGATTGCCCAAATCAAGGAACCTCGTGCTCATCAAAAGACTAGGCACATTCAGCGGAGATTCAACTACATATGAGATGAAGTTGAAAAGGGAAAGATATGTATTCGCAAAGT
Source organism: Flaveria trinervia (assembly GCA_025506515.1). Taxonomy (NCBI): domain Eukaryota; kingdom Viridiplantae; phylum Streptophyta; class Magnoliopsida; order Asterales; family Asteraceae; genus Flaveria; species Flaveria trinervia. The sequence continues at coordinate 55,835,082 of CM046451.1, forward strand.
TCACACGGATCAAAACATTGTGGATCCTCTCACGAAGCTCCTTGAAAAGGCAAAGCATGAAGGTCATACTTGTGCCATGGGACTTCGATATTCTAGTGATGGATTTGATCTGTAATTTTGTATTTGGATATGTGGAACTTTTTATTATTTGAATAAAATTATTTGGTTATAATGTTTCAATTAATATTCCAATTTAGCATGTTTAATCCATGAGTAAATTGTTTACTCTAAATGTCCGTAGTCGTTTAGACTTGTGGGAACACGTATGAGGGTAAGATTATTATGAATTTAGATTGGTAGATATTCATATGGATAAATATAGAGCAAAAGGTTGCTGCCAAGGTTCATAGATATTTGTGGGATGCTAATATTGGACTGACCTGCAGCTCAAATATTACTACACGGAATGTTCCTGATTGATCATAAGTAATTTTGAGTAAAGGCGAACATCATTTGGTATCCTCTGACCTGAGATACATATTGGGTCTACCAAATATTATACTTTGACTCAGTTCTTCGTTGTTCTGAAATATGGAAGTACAAAAGTCTGAGTTCAGGTATGATATAAGTTAATTGTGAGAGACGTATGTAGTCAAGATGAGATTTGTCCCTCTTATTCGTTGAGAGTAAAATGTCTAAGGCCTGATAAAGTTAAATCAATGGAGAATGATCACTCTGTGTCTCTAGGATTTAACATGACATCTGTGATAAAAGGATAGATGATTGGTTCACCTAAAACATTTCAAGTATGGTACTTGAAGGAGATGATGTTATTGAATGGGACTTAGTCATACGTATTAAGGGTAGTAAACCGTTGTTAGGCGGTATTTACTGCTTGCATCAATCTTCTATGAATCTTGTGCAAGTGGGAGATTGTTGGACCTCATATGCCCAAGACACATACAAGATTGATGTGGTTAGTATGTTATAATCCAAGTCAGGTCATACCCAATAACAAGCTATACAAACAACAATAAATGTTTGTTTGTTGATGAGATCATACAAATAAACATTAACACCAATTTAAAAAATGAGTTTTCTAAAACATTGCTTTGTGGTTGAACAACATTATATGGATAATTTGTTCATGAGATATTATTTGTTTCATTATGTAAATTGGGTAAATAATAACAAATAAAAATGTGTTATGGTTATAAAATTAAAAGTGGTTTTAATTTTATAAAATCTTATGGTTGAAAGAGAATTTTTATAAAACTTTCAAATGGGAGGGAAACCCATTTGATATTGCATTTTTCGGCCGCCCTTATGGGTGGTTGGTTGCATGTGTTTTTGTCTTGTTATTTGCAAGATTTAACTCCTTCTTTCACTCAACCATTCTACACACTTTTCTCTCACACACACAAAAGAAAAACCACTCTTTAGAACAATTGTTGATACATGTATGTCCCTAGATCGTGATATGTGATGTAATAGATCTTGTTTGGTATGATTAATGAACTGATATTGATAGTCTGTTGGTTATAATGTTTAATAGTTCATTAATGAGTCGTGACTAAATGATTGGGTTTATAATTACTTGAATGATTACATATAATATTATATTAATTAACTAAAACATTCAAACTTAACTTAATGAAGTTCCCATACGAATGGCTCATGCGAATGAACCATACACATGAAGAACTTCACACGATTGACTCAGTCGCACGACTGGACCAGGAGACTGGACCAGTCGTACGACTGTAACATAAGATTGGCACAGTCGCACGACTGAACACTCAGTCGCCCGAATGAACCAACCGCATGGTTCAATCGCACGACTGAACCAAGCTAATGGTTCAGTCGCATGATTGAATAGTGCCAACCTATAAATACAACTCAATTCGTGAAAAACGAAGAGATTCGATCAAGTACAATTCCATACGAACCCTAGCCGTCCAGAAACCTTCCAAATCGTTCTCCAAGTTCATAGAACACATTAGATCGATTCCTTGTCGATTTCTAACGTTAGTTTCAATCCTTGATTGATTCTTCGTGTGTTCTCACTGATTGGATCGCCAATCAAATAGGATTCCGTACTATTTGATCTGGTATACACGTGATCTCTAGGTATTTCAGTCGAATACCAGGTCCTAACAACAACCAAAATTCGTTCAAAGGAAAGAAAACAAAAGGGCTGAAAATTGGTTTTGTTGACCGCACTTCAGGATTTTCTTGGCTGATTTGGTTTGTTCAAAAGGAAGCACATCTTGGTGTTCTTCTACCTAACAAGATTAGGTGATTGTTTAGGCTTGTGGGTATACAAGCTTGAGGTCTTCTCCTTTGAAGTATTGCTGCTCAAAAACATCATCATCTTCAAAGATTTTGACCCTTTTGAGCTGCTGAAAGGTAGTTTATGGCAGCCTCTATATGGCTGTCCATAATGCTAATTTTATGTTTACATGGTTTGCTTATTCACATAATATGATCCTTTGTAATATGGGTTAGTTTTATACATATATTTCCGCTGCGTTTTTTAGAAAGTTTAAGAGGTTAAACTTTCATTTTATCTTCTAACAAACCCTTCATCATAATCATGCATGAAACCCATCATTAATAAACCCTACTTGAACCTCGGTCCAAACCCTAAAAGCACACACTGCTAAAAATTTTGTAATAAATTCCAAGTGTTTAGGAGTTTTGACACTATTTGGGCACATGGGCCCTGTTTTGGCGATTCATCACCATAGAGGCGCATCAGGCCAACACTTAACTGCTTTAACATTTAGGCACATGAACCATTCGGGCGCATGAACCATTCAGGCGCATGGACACTATTCGGGCCAATGACCCATTCAGACGCATTGAAACTTAGATGCATGGGCTATTCTGGCGTATGGAAACTTAGGCGCGTGGGATTATTCAGACGCATGAGTATTATTGGGGCGCATGTCCCTACACTTAGTTGGTCGACTAATATTCTAGGTGCATGAGGGCACTGTTCAGGAGCATGAGTTACACTTCAACATTTCTAAGGCATTTCTAGGTGCATGAGCCTTATTTAGGCGCATTAACCTTCTGTTCAGCATGTTTCATGGATATTTTCGAACCCAAACATCAAGCCTATTATTTCGAAGCTTACCAAAGCTATTCTAAACATGAACAACTTAATACACCTAAGGAACATCATGAAACATTCACAAGACATACGAGTATACATACATAAACATTGTAAAATCGTTTTAATACATTTTCAGCCCTAACAAGAGTTTAAAACAAGTAAAACCAGGGTCTAGAAACTCACCTGGTGCAACTTTGGGTGTTTCTTCCTTCTAAACCACTTGCAAATGACTTCGAACACCTAAAAACACACCAAAACACACACACACACGGACACACACACAAGCACATAAGCACATAAGCATGTAACTGAGGCAAAACCCAACATGAACTCTTAAAAGCATGAATTCTTACCTTGAATTCAATCTTCTTCTTCTTTTTTTTTCTTCAACCCAGAGTTTCTCTGCTCTCTCTATCTCTAAAACCAATGAAAAAGGTGATGTGAAGGGAGGGTGGGCGGCTATGCCCACCTTTACACCAACTTATTTGTACTTTTGTCTATTTACACATTTAACCCCTTAACTTGGGTTTATTGACATTTCCTTTCTTTATTCTTCAACTCTTATTCTTTCTTTTCATTTTAAGGAATAACCAGGTGTTACAAGTCCACCCCCTTAAATAGGTTTCGTCCCCCAAACCTGTTATTCTTCAAACAGACGAGGGTAATGCTGCCTCATCTCTTCCTCTATCTACCATGTAGATTCGGATCCCTTCGTGTGCTTCCACTGTACACGCACAAGAGGAACCACTTTATTTCTCAGTCTCTTCTCTTTTCTATCGATGATTGCCACTGGTTGCTCCACGTAATTGAGCCTTTCATCTACTTCGATATCCTCTAGTGGAACAATCATGTCTTCACCAGCTAAGCATTTTCTCACGTGAGATACATGGAATGTTGGGTGAATTCTACTTACTCCTCTGGTAACTCGAATCTATAGGCCACCTCTCCTACTCGAGCAATGATTCGGAAAGGTCCTATGTACCTCGGGCTTAGCTTACCTCGTTTCCTGAATCGAATGATACCCTTGCAAGGTGAGAGCTTCAAGAAAACTCGGTCACCCACCTGGAACTCAATCGGTCTGCGTCGTTAATCAGCATACGATTTCTGTCTATCTTTGGCTGCCATCATGAAGGCTTTAATCTTCTCAAGCTTCTCAGTCATAGCCTCAATTACCTGCTCCCCAATTCCTTTTGACCAATATCACCCCAACAAACGGGTGTTCTGCATCTCTACCGTATAACATCTCATATGGTGGCATGCCAATGCTAGCATGATAGCTATTATTGTATGATATTTAAGCTAACGGTAAGTGGTCATCCCAAATTCCCCCAAAATCAATCACACATGCCAAAAGCATGTCTTCCAATGTCTTAATGGTCCTTTCTGACTGACATCAGTTTAGCATGTTTTCCAATGTCTTAAGCATGCTGTGCTATGGCGTCGTGGAATTTATTCCAATATTTAGATGTAACTGGGTGTCAAGATCCGACACAATAGACACCGACACACCATGACGAGTTACAATTTCCTTGATGAATAGATCTGCTAACCTCTAAGATGAGTATGTCTCGCGGATCGGTAGGAAGTGAGTACTCTTCGTCAGACGGTCGACAATCACCCATATGGCATGGTACCCTTTTGGAGTACGTGACAGCTTCGTAATGAAATCCATGGTGATGTGCTCCCACTTCCATTCCAGTATATCCAAAGGTTGGATTTTTCCATATGGCTTCTCATGTTCGGCCTTCACCTGTAAGCAAGTAAGGCACTTACTCACATACCCCACCACATCACGCTTCATACCGGCCACCAATAATCTTTCTTCATATCTTGATAAATTTTCGTGGCACTAGGATGAATGGAGTGTCGAGTCTTGTGAGCTTCATCCATAATCTTCGCGCGTAGATCCCCAAGCGAGGAATCCACACCCGTTCGTATCGGGTTCTAACACCAAGTGTGTATTCACCCAATTCTGTTGGAGCATATATAGTCATATATACTGTGTCCATCGCTTTTCGAATAGTCTTGTAAAAACATGAAACTGGGTCATTCGTAGGAGCATATGCGAACGAGACTCAGTTGTACGACTGAGCCATGCTAATGGTCGAGTCGTACGATTGAACCATAAGATGGTGCAGTCGTACGATTGAACCACACGCCTGGTCCAATTGCACGCATGGGCCCAGTCGCATCTAATATGGGCCGAGGTCTATATATACTAGTTTGAATGTGTAGAAAGAAAAAAAGGATTTGAGAAGGGTTTTAGAGAGAGTGTGCCCGGGAGCCTAGGGCTGCTAGATGAGAGGGGAGATCATGCTCGATCTTCCCCTTGCCAAGGGTCTTGATTCTTATGTTGTAATGAGCTTGTAATAGTTAGGTTTTATCAATGAAACCATTCAATTATAGTTCATATATTGATTGTCTCTTGTATGTGTTGTTTGTTTATCCTTCCGTCAAGAACATGCTCGAATGTTTATCGATCCAAGCCAACTTCACAATTGGTATCAGAGCCCGTTACTGCTAGAATGATCTAACAATCATTCTAGCAACCCGAGCTCTTGATTTATGGATCAAATTTTAGATCTTGACGTTAACCCACCTCGTGTTCTTTGTGTTTTGCTTAGATCTTGTTACGTGTGTTGTTTCTATGTTAAAATCGAATTCGAAACCATGTTCCTATCACCCATTCGAATCTGATGATACCTATTTTGTTTCGGTTCACGTAAAATTCATCAGATTAGGGTTTTGGGCAGCCCTGGCAACTGCCGATCTGAAAATCTGCGTGCAGATCCGTCATGCGACTGGGCCATCGAATGTACCATTCGTACGAATGAGCCATGTGAATGGACCATTCGTGCGACTGGACCAGGCGTACGATTGAACCATACGCATGGTCCAGTCGTACGATTGAACCATACGCATGGTCCAATCGCACGAATGGGCCCAGTCGCATCTAATATGGGCCGAGGCCTATATATACCACTTTCAATGTGTAGGGAGAAAAAACGGATTTGATAAGGGTATTAGAGAGAGTGTGCCCGGGAGCCTAGGGCTGCCGGATGAGAGGGGAGATGATGCTTGATCTTCCCCTTGCCAAGAGTCTTGATTCTTATGTTGTTACGAGCTTGTAATCGTTAGGTTTTATCAATGAAACCAGTTAATTATAGTTTGTATTATTGATTGTCTCTTGGTTTGTGCTGTTTCTTTATCCTTCCGACAAGAACATGCTTGGATGTTTATCGATCCAAGCTGACTTCACAATTGGTATCAAAGTCGGTTACTGCTGGAACGATCTAACAATCATTCTAGCAACCCGAGCTCTTGATTTCTGGATCAAATTTCAAATCTTGACGTTAAACCCACCTCGTCTTCTTCGTGTTTTGCTAAGATCTTGTTACGTGTGTTGCTTCTATGTTAAAATCGAATTCGAAAACACGTTCCTATCACCCTTTCAAATCTGATGATACCTATTTTCTTTCGGTTCACGTAAATTCGTCAGATTAGGGTTTTGGGCAGCCCCGGCAGCTGCAGATCTGAAAATCTGCATGAAGACCCGTTCATGCGACTAGGCCATGCGAATGGACCATTCGTGCGACTGGACCAGGCATATGTCCAGTCGTGCGACTGGACCAGTCGTATGTTCAATCGCATGAATAAGCCATCCGTATTGACTCATCTGCATTTGTTCCAGACCAAAAAAAAAGAGTCCGAAACAGCTTCTTGCGTAGATTTGAGGATGAGCAAAGCATATTCACCCTGAGGTTCTTTTGTCAAATAAGTTTGATGTATACCCCATTATTCGTCAGACATCTTGAATAGTTGAATGTAATTGGAACACTAAAAAGAGAAGAGAAGATGTCAGCAGTCGGTGCTGATTTTGTGGGGTAGTCAGGAGCATCTGACTACTTATGGGCCAATCAAGTTATATTTATCCGCATAGAGAGGATTCTCATTCATAGGGGGAATCCACGTATAGAGAATTGAAGACGCCATCAGAAAGTGATAATGTGAACAGGTTTCTGATCATGAATCTACATGCATGCTGATTTGGTTGATATTGTCAGCTGTCGATTGGAACCTTAAACCTTTTGCCAATACACCGTGTGAAGATGCCAGGAGAGCAAAATGTCTATATATTGGGTTATGCTGAATGTGAGGGGGAATTTCTGTAGGTGGTGATGTTAATCAGGTTAGTCTGTGTGAAGAATGAAGCAATGGAAAACTGTTCATGTGATTATCTAGAAAAATCAGTCATATGGGGAATCTTGCTGCTATGATGGTCTTCTACAAAGTAAACGAAAGCTGTTGTGCCTAAATTTATTTTCGGGGATGTGTCTAACCTGACGGATCGACAACGTTGGCTAATATGGTTTTCATTTGATTCTATTAGCAACCAGAGCAAAGATTCACTGAAGATTGTAAGAGGTGTTATCTACTATTCGCAAGCAACGTCCAAGGTGAATTTGTTAGAGCATATATACTCATATATTGTGTGTCCGTCACTTGTCGAATAGTCTAGGCTTAATGTTATACACCTGATATGTTGTAAATACATGAAACTGGGTCATTCGCAGGAGCATATGCAAATGAGACTCAGTCGTACGACTGAGCCATGCTAATGAACCAGCCGTGCGACTGAGAAATGCGATTAGGACATTCGTAAGACTGAACCATAAGTATGGTCCAGTCGTACGATTGAACCATACGCATGGTCCATTCGTACGATTGAACCATACGGATTGTCCAATTGTACGAATGGGCCCAGTCACATATAATATGGGCCGAGGCCTATATATACCACATTCAATGTGTAGAGAGAAAAAAAGGATTTGATAAGGATATTAGAGAGAGTGTGCCCGGGAGCCTAGGGCTGCCGGATGAGAGGGGAGATCATGCTCGATCTTCCCCTTGCCAAGAGTCTTGATTCTTATGTTGTTACGAGCTTATAATCGTTAGGTTTTATCAATGAAACCATTTAATTATAGTTTGTATGATTGATTGTCTCTTGGTTTTGTGCTGCTTCTTTATCCTTCCGCCAAGAACATGCTCGGATGTTTATCGATCCAAGCCGACTTCACAATTGGTATCAAAGCTGGTTGCTGCTGGAATGATCTAACAAACATTCTAGCAACCCGAGCTCTTGACTTCTGGATCAAATTTCAGATCTTGACGTTAAATCCACCTCATGTTCATCGTGTTTTGCTAAGATCTTGTTACGTGTGTTGCTTCTATGTTAAAATCAAATTCGAAACCACGTTCCTATCACTTCGGTTCTCCTAAAATTCGTTAGATTAGGGTTTTGGGCAGCCCTGGCGGCTGCAGATGTGAAAATCTGCGTGAAGACCTGTTCATGCGACTGGGCAATGCGATGGACCATTCGTGCGACTGGACCAGGCGTATATTCAGTCGTGCGACTGGACCAGTCGTATGTTCAATCGCACGAATGAGCCATCCGCTTTTACTCATCCACATTTGTTCCAGACAAAAAAAAGTCTGGAACAGCTTCTTGCATAGATTTGAGGATGAGTAAAGCATATTCACCCTGAGGTTCTTTTGTCAAATAAGTTCGATGTATACCCCATTATACGTCGGACTTCCAGAATAGGGGGATGTAATTGGAACACAAAAGAGAGAAGAGAAGATGTCAGCAATCGATGCTGATTTTGTGGGGTAGTTAGGAGCATCTTACTACTTATGGGCCAATCAAGTTATATTTATCCGCACAGAGAGGATTCTCATTCTTAGGGGGAATCCATGTATAGAGAATTGAAGATGCAATCAGAAAGTAATGGTGTGAGCAAGTTTCTGATGATGAATCTACATGCATGCTGATTTGTTTGATATTGTTAGCTGTGGATTGGAACCATCAACCTTTTGCCCAATACACCGTGTGAAGACGCCAGGAGAGCACAATGTCTATATATTGGGATATGCTGAATGTGAGGGGGAATTTCTGCAGGTGGTGATGTTAATTAGGTTAGTCTGTGTGAAGATTGAAGCAATGGAAACTGTTTACATCATTATCTGGAAAAATCAGTCATATGAGGAACCTTGCTGCTATGATGGTGTTCTACAAAGTAAACGAAAGCTGTTGTGCCTAAATACATTTTTGGGGTGGTGGGTAACCTGACGGATCGACAATGTTGGCTAATATGGTTTTCGTTTGATTCTATTGGCAAACAGAGCAAAGATTGACTCAAGATTGTAAAAGGTGTTATCTACTATTCGCAAGCGACGTCCAAAGGGGGATTTGTTGGATCATATATAGTCATATATAGTGTGTCCGTCACTTGTCTAGCAGTCTAGGCTAAATGTTATACACCTGATATGTTGTAAACACATGAAACTGGGTCATTCGAAGGAGCATATGCGAATGAGACTCCGTCGTACGACTGAGCCATGCTAATGGACCAGCCGTGCGACTGAAGGATGCGATTGGGACACTCGTAAGCCTGAACCATAAGTATGGTCCAGTCGTAAGATTGAACCATACGCATGGTCCAATTGCACGAAAGGGCCCAGTCGCATCTAATATGGGCCGAGGCCTATATATACCAGTTTCAATGTGTAGAGAGAAAAAAACGATTTGATAAGTGTGTTAGAGAGAGTGTGCCCGAGAGCCTAGGGCTGCGGGATAAGAGGGAAGATCATGCTCGATCTTCCCCTTGCCAAGAGTCTTGATTCTTATGTTCTAGCGAGCTTGTAATCGTTAGGTTTTAGCACACACCGCACCCCCGAGTAGGAAGCATCTGAATGGACCACCAAATCCTCGCTTGCTTCGGTAATGACAGGACAGGAGCTTGAGTCAACCTTGCCGTTTACTCCTCGAATGCTTTCTCTTGAGCTTGAACCCATATAAACTTGACATCCTTTTGGGTCAACATGGTTAATGGAGAAGCGATCTTGGAAAAGTCTTGAATGAACCTTCGATAATATCCCGCCAACCCCAAGAAACTACGAATCTCGGATGGCGTCCTTGGGGACTTCCATTGCATCACTGCCTCCACCTTTGCGGGGTCTACCATAATGCCCTCGGGATTTATCACGTGACCTAAAAATTGAACTTCGTGCAACCAGAACATGCACTTGGAGAATTTGGCATACAACTTCTCCCTTATTAATGTCTCCAACACCTCCCGAATTTGACCGCATGCTCTTCATCGCTTTTCAAGTAGATCAGAATATCATCAATGAACACAATCACTGATCTATCTAACATCAGCCGGCACACTCGATTCATCAAATCCATAAAGGCAGATGGCGCGTTAGTTAGACGAAAAGACATAACGAGGAACTCGTAGTGTCCATAATGCGTGCGGAAAGCTATCTTAGGAATGTCTTGTTCCTTCCCCTACAATTGATGGTAGCCAGATCATAGATCTATTCTCAAGAACCAACTGGCACCTTGGAGCTGGTGGAACAAGTCATCAATCTTTGGTAATGGGTACCGATTCTTCACCGTCAACTTGTGCAGCTCTCGATAGTCGATGCACATTCACATACTTTGTCCTTTTTCTTTACAAACAATACAGGAGCACCCCATGAAGAGATACTCGGTCAAATGAATCTATTATCCATTAACTCCTGCAATTGGATCATGAGTTCTTTCATCTCAGTCGAAGCTAATCGATATGGTGCTTGGCAACGGGTTAAGCACCGGGTGTCAAATCGATTTGGAACTCAATCTCGCAATCCGGTGGCACGCCGGGTAAGTCTTCCAGGAATATGTCCGGAAAGTCACGTACCACTGGTACCTCAGTTAATTGTGGTACCGACGCATCCACATCTTTCGCGTATGCCAAGTAGGCACTACATCCCCGTTTTATGCACTTCCTCGCCACCACCATCGAAATCACCTTCGGGATCGTAGTAACGCGATCTCCATAAATTATAACCAAACTCCCATAGGGCGTAACTAATCAAATCATCTTCTTGTGACATATGATGTTTGCTTCATAGGTTGCTAACTAGTCCATCCCTAGTACTACATCAAATCCACCTAGGGGCATCACGTGTAGCCTAGCAGCAAACCTATGACCTTCTAGTTCTATAGCACAGTCCTCCACATATCAGTAATTCTTGTGGACTTTCCATAATGGTTTCTACATCGAATGGTCACAGACATTTGCACTACTAATAGGCAACTTAGCACAGAAGGTAGTGGAAATAAAACTCCTACTAGCACAAGAATCAAACAATACAGAGGCACAAGTTTGGTCTACTAGAAACATACCTCACACAACATCGAGATCAGCTCTGGCTTACTCCAGGGTCATGGTGTAAGCTCTAGCACTTGCCCTCTGCCCTCCTTCCTCCGGCTTCTTCTTCGCTCCAGAGCTCTCCACCCTCGGCTTCTTACAGTCTTTGGTCATGTGGCCCTCCCTGCCACAGTTATAGCACTTCGGAACCCTACAGCCTCTAGAGATGTGGCCAGGCTTGCCAAATCTGAAGCATACATTCATTCCCATCCTGCACTCACTGGTATGCTCCCTTCCACAACTACCACACTTATCCCGCCCTGATTTTGACGACACCCCACGGTCGTACACCTTCATCTTCTTGTTGTTTGGAGTGAAACCACCATGTCCAAACCTCTTCACATTCCAGTTCTTACAATCCCCACACGTTTTCTTCACCTCCACCACAGTCTCCTCTCGCTCATCATACAATCTATCCGCCAAATCCACCACCGATCGAAAGGTACCTCGCTGAGCAGTAATCAGGTGCCTGCGAATATCAGCTGGTAGTCCCTAGATGTACCTCTTGATCTTTCTTGACACCGGCGTCACCTGATTTGGCACTAGCCTCGCCATTTCGTTGAATTTAGTGGTGTACTGCTGGTGGGTCATGGTTCCTGCTTCAATTTGCAAGAACTCCCTCTCGATTTTATCGAGTTCCTTGTGAGGATAGAATTCCTCGATTACCAACTGCTTAAACTCCTTCCATGGCATATTCCCAATGGGTCTGGCACCCTCAGCTTATACAACATTATCCCACTAACACAGCGATTAGTCAACGATAGAGTGAGTCACGAACTTCACCTTTTGGTCCTCGCGGCACTCACTGATCTCCAAAACTGCATCCATTTCCCTCACCCAGCGGTGAGCTGCAGCAGCATTACCATTGTCATCACAAGTCGGGGGCTTAAACCTTTGGAACGCCCCATAACTGCATCCTCCGGTTGCTACCCCCAATACATCCTCCTCCTCCTCCTCGGACACACAGTCTCAAGCTCTGGTTGTTCCTCCTCCCTTCTGCTTCCCTTGCCTGTTGATCCCTTTCTATTTTCTTTCTCCGTCCTCTCCTTGCTTCTCACAGCCCTTATGACTTCGGTCACCATAGACGGTAAGACTGTCTGCATGACCTGGTGTACTTCATGAGCAATCGCCTCCCTAGCTGAGGCATTCAAGCTACCATTCTCGTTCACTTCGCTCCGGCCATGAACCTCAGGGTTCTCATGGGTTGTCTCAGGATCCTTAGCACTACTCCTAGTCACACGTGGACGGCCTCTACCTCTCGGAGTCTTGGAAGAATTCCGACCAGCCATCCTCTAACACGCTATAAGATTCAAACACTAACATGGTCATTCAATGTAACAACTCAGTTTATGTCAAGTATAGTAAGTCCCTAATTATAGTGGCCAGTTGTGATTAGCCACTTACTTTACTCTTCAAACCCTAAGCATTTCCTATCCTGACTTAATCATTATTTAAATCTACTAAGGGCACATAAATCAAATAGCATGCGCACATAATACCGTTAACATTAAGAAAAGACATACTTGATAGCACATAGCTACTCGGGCAGACATCCCTCCACTGTCCCATTTTCAGTTTAAGTTTAGGTTTCACAAATTTGTTTAACCAATTCTCTTAAACTTTGGCTGTGATACCAACTTGTAAGGCCCCGTTCCTGGAGACCTCACAGTTGGTCATTCACAACATTAAATACGTTAAACGTTATAATTTCACAAAATTAAGAAGTGGAATCATTATAACAAAAACCATTCATTGCATTTCATTAAACACTGTTGTTGAGCAATACACTATTGTTTAATCGAATACAAAAGAACTGTTTAATTGCATTACAAAACAACAACAATAATGGTATGAATGGTTGTCGGTCTTTCCCTGCCGAGTAGCTTCACCCTCGTGCCATCCTCAACAATATTTACCTGCTAATTGAAAATGTATAAAAGTCAACGTTGCTAAGTGAGTTCTAGTTTTAAAAGTAATAAAATACTTTCTGTAGGTATACATATGAAAAAACTCTTTTTATGAAAACTTCATCTCTTTATACGTGAGCACGCATTAACTATTCAATCAAATAATGCTTTATCTCTTTATTGTATGCCTTGATTACTCTGTACTCTTTTATATTATCTTTCACTATCTATGTTGACCAATGAGCAATACCCTAAACTATGTGCGCGAGGGAAATGGTGTTGGGCCCTCTTTTCCCACAAGGGGCTCTATATACTGTATAAAAGGTTGGCCCAGACACCTAGGGTATGTGCTAAGGTCTGCCAGTCTCAATTGACTGGCCTCGTGTGCATCTGAAGGTAGCTAACCCACATCACAGTTGAGCTGATGACCTCATGGCCGTGTACCTTGTGTAAGCTTGCAAGACTTGTAACATTTTAATTAAGTTCCACTTGTCTTCTTCATTGCTCTTTCACTTTATTATTAGTGATACTTTACGTTACCATTATAGGCACACCACGTAAAGTCACATACTAATAATAATATTAATAACAATAATAAGGAACAATCATAAAATAATCATAATCATGCATGAAAGCCATCATTAATAAACCTAGTCAAACCTCGGTCAAAATCCTAAAAGCACAGACTCCCAAAAATTCTGTAATATATTCTAATTGTTTAGGCGCTTTGACACTATTTGGGCGCATAGGCCCTGTTTGGGCGCTTCATCACTATACAGGCGCATCAGGCCAACACTTAACTGCTTTAACACTATTTGGGCACATGAACCATTCAGGCGCATGGACACTATTCGGGTGTATGATCCATTCGGACGCAAGGACACTTAGACGCATGGGTTGTTCGGGCATATGGAAACCTAGGCGCATGGGATTATTCAGACGTATGGGTACTATTGGGAGCATGTCCCTACACTTAGTCGTCTGACTAATATTCTAGGTGCATGAGGGCACTGTTCAGGCGCATGAGTTACACTTAAACATTTCTAAGGCATTTCGAGGTGCATGGGCCTTTTTTAGGCGCATGAACCTTCTGTTCAACATGTTTCTAGAAAATTTTCAAACTCAAACATCAAGCCTATTAGTTCTAAGCTTACCAAGGCTATTCTAACCATGAAAAACTTAATAACACCTAAGGAATATCATCAAACATGCATAATACATATAGGTATACATAAATAAACATTGGAAAATCATTTTAATACATTTTCAGCCCGAAGAAGAGTTTTAAAACAAGTAAAACTGGGGTCTAGAAACTCACCTGGTGCAACTTTGGGTGTTACTTCCTTCTAACCCGCTTGCAAATGAGTTCGAACACCTAAAACACACCAAAACACACACACGGACACACACACAAGCACATAAGCACATAAGCATGTAACCTGGACAAAACCCAACATGAACCCTTAAAACCTTGAATTCTTACCTTGAATTCAATCTTCTTCTTCTTCTTTTTTCTTCAACTATAGTTTCTCTACTCTATCTCTCTCTAAAACTGAGAAAAAGGTGATGTGAAGAGGGGGTGGGCGTCCATGCCCACCTTTACACCAACTTATTTGTACTTCTGTCCTTTTTACACATTTAACCCCTCAACTTGGGTTTATTTACATTTCCTTTCTTTATTCTTCAGCTCTTATTCTTTCTTTTCTTTTTAAGGAATAACCGAGTGTTACATAAATGCATTGCTAAACTACAAGGTTATAGAGAACACAATCATAAACTGGTAGATAAAATAAAAGAGGAAAAGGTGAAGTCAGACATGCTATGGGATATTATTTCTATGATCCATTGGAACAAAAGGAGTTTGTTGCCAAGAAGGCTGAGTTCTTAGAAGCTAAGTTCCTTACGGAAGGAACTAGCAGTAGAACTGTGGATCTTGAGGGATCAAGAACCACAAACCGATACACATTTGGTTGATACTAGCACTCAACACGAGGATGTTGAGAATAATCAAGTGGTGATCAAAGTACACAGAACGTTCGTAGATCTGGTAGAATTAGTAATCCACCTGAAAGATATGGATTTTTCATAGATGGATGCTATGTGGTAGATTCTGATGAACTGACCACCTATCATGATGCAATGTCCAATTTGGATTGTGACAAATGGCTTGAAGCCAAGAACGTTGAGATGCAATCCATGCATGACAACCAAGTGTGAGACTTGGTTGAACCACTTCTTAACTCCAAGATAGCTAGAAGTAAGTGGGTTTTCAAGAAGAAAACCGATATGCATGGAAACTTGGATACTTACAAAGCTAGACTTGTAGCAAAAGGTTTCACTCAAACTCAAGGGGTTGATTATGATGAGACCTTCTAACTAGTTGCAATGCTAAAGTCTATTACGATATTATTTGCCATAGCTGCTCATTATGATTATGAGATTTGGAAAATGGATGTCAAAACTGCTTTTCTAAATGGATATCTTGAGGAAGATGTCTATATGGTTCGGCCTGAAGGTTTTTGTTAGGATCTCAGCCTCTTGGTTTAATCGATTGAACAGATATAGCAGCGGAATAGCTCAGAATTAGACAAATTCAAGCAAGAACATTCGATATAAAGCGATAAAAGAACTTTGTTATAGAGAGAGAAATATCTGACAAAAGGAATAT
This sequence comes from Flaveria trinervia, assembly GCA_025506515.1. NCBI lineage: Eukaryota > Viridiplantae > Streptophyta > Magnoliopsida > Asterales > Asteraceae > Flaveria > Flaveria trinervia. The sequence goes on from CM046451.1 coordinate 55,850,976, forward strand.
TGCATTAAGATTGTCGGCCTCAATGGCACGATTACAGGTGAGTCATCTTCCTTATAAAGGAAAGAATGACGTAGGCTGATGTCACTTGAAAGTGACATGTAACCGTTTTATAACTACTGATGTTTAACAACTACTGAAGATGTCAACAACTGACATCTTCTTACAAATGTTCCTAAGTGTTAAACATCTTATTTACAACTACTGAAAAACATAAAACTACTGATACTACAACAACTGAAGAATAACCTCTTCAGTTGTTTACAAGTACTGAAAAGGAAACAAAACTACAGAAAAGTAAACAAACTACTGAAAGGGAAAGAAAACTACTGATGAAGAAAAACCATCACAACAACTGAAGAAGACCTGATCAGAAGGTAACATAAAAGAAGAAGTTTATGTGTGTCAACCACCAGGCTTTGAGGATAATAAGCACCCAGAATGGGTATATAAGCTTGATAAAGCTCTTTATGGGATGAAACAAGCACCTAGAGCCTGGTATGAGACCTTATCAAACTTTCTTCTACAGAATAATTTCACTAGAGGCTCCATAGATAAAACTTTATTTATTAAGAAGGTGGATCAGCATAAGCTACTTGTTCAAATTTATGTTGATGATATTATATTTGCATCCTCTGATCCCCAATTGTGTGAGGAATTCCAAAACTTAATGCAACAGAAGTTTGAAATGAGTGCAATGGGAGAATTACAGTTCTTTCTAGGTTTGCAAATCAAACAAAAAGCTGATGGAATTTTCATTCATCAGTCTAAATACACAAAAGATCTTTGAATAAGTTTGATTTACAAAACTGTAAACCCTGTTCTACTCCCATTTGCAACACCACACAATTGGATGTTGATCAGAAAGGTAAAGCTGTTGATGAAACTCTTTACAGATGTATGATTGGTTCCTTGATGTATTTAACAGCTTCTAGACCAGATATTATGTTTGCTACATGTGTTTGTGCTAGATTTCAGGCTGCACCTAAGGAGTCTCATCTGATTGCAGTCAAGAGGATCTTTAGATATCTGCAAGGTACACAATCTCTAGGCTTATGGTATTCCACTGGACATTCTTGCAAATTAGTTGCTTTCTCTGATAGTGACTATGCAGGGTGTAAGTTGACCAGGAAATCAACTTCTGGTGGATGTCAATTCCTAGGCAACTGTTTGATTTCTTGGCAGAGTAAGAAACAAACATCTGTTGCTACATCCACTGCTGAAGCCGAGTACATTGCTGCTGCAAGTTGTACATCCCAAGTACTCTGGCTTCAGAATCAACTTTTGGATTATGGTATTACAGAGACTAAGACTCCATTATTAATGGATAGTGCTTCAGCTCTTTGCATTGTCAAAAATCCAGTCGAGCACTCTAGGACCAAACATATAGAAATTAGACATCATTTTATAAGAGATTGTTTTGAAAAGGGTCTAATTAATCCTATGTTTGTGCCTAGTGCTGATGAGCTTGTAGACATTTTACTAAGCCTTTGGATAGTTCAACTTTCCACAACCAGGTGTTAAGGCTTGGTATGCTGCAGCTAGAATAAGTGACAACTACTGATGATCTCAGTAATTACTAATGATCATTGGTAACCATGTCACATATAAGTACTGATGAGTTATTTTACCCTCAGTAGTTTTTATAACTACTGAAGGCTAAATGCTTTAAGTACTGTACTTTATCTGTTCTAAACTACTGATGTAGTTACAACTACTGATGCACTTACAGCTACTGAAATCAGTAGAAACAGATAAGTACTGATGTCCTATGAAACAACTGAAAACAGCAAAAAGGCTGATGAGTACGTGTTGAGGACAGTATGAAACAGCTGAAAGGCTATGAATTGACGACAACTACTGATGAGTACTCTCTCTTCAGTAGTTCACAAACTGCTGTTTCTTCATAAACAACTGAAGCAATACCATGTCTTCAGTAGTTTCACAACTACTGATGACTAACACCAAGTCTTCAGTTGTTTACAACAACTGATGGCACAACCAGGGTCTTCAGTAGTTTCACAACTACTGATGACTAATACCAAGTCCTCAGTTGTTTCAACATCTGAAGTCCAACTTGTCTTCAGTAGTTTTTTTTTTAAAAACTACTGATGCCTAAATCAGAGACTTCAGTTGTTTCAACGTCTGATTGTAAACACCATGTCTTCAGTTGTTTTATAACTGCTGACCACACCAATACCATCAGTCGTTTCAAACCTCTGAAAGTTAATACCACGTCATCAGTTGTTTCAAATACTGATGACTAACACCAAAACCTTCAGTCGTTTCATAACCCGTACCCTATATATATCTGATCCCTCTTTCAGAGTTTTTCATTCTTTCACGACCTAAAATTTCAAACGCTCTGAAAATCTTTCACCTTCATTAATGGCGACCATGCAACTCAAGCCTCGACACAACTGTGTCGCGTACCTCACTAAATCGCACTTCTGGACCAAATTCGATAATGCTATAGATCTTATGGTCCAATCACCACTGAAAACGGCCTTCCTCCTAAATCCAATCATTTATGCCGATTCGCTACATCAGTTTTGGACGAATGCAACTGTTAATGGAGAATCTATCCATTCGTCCATCAACTCTCATAAGGTGGTCATCA